>CM068590.1:7863328-8065235 GCA_035048485.1 Pteria penguin | reverse complement strand
AAAAAAACGGGTTTGAAAGGGAAAATCTCCTTTGTTTAGAAATAAAAAAGGGTTATAACTCTGTGGAATCGAAAGATAGAATTCTACAAGTGGTATCACATGAAAGGTGAGGTCAAGACCTTTCCACTGATACCAAATTTGATAGGGTTTGTAGGGTTTAAGGGTCTTTATTAAAGAAAAACGGGTTTCAAGAGGAAAATCTCCTTTGTTTACAAATAAAAAAGGGTTATAACTCTGTGAGATCGAAAGATAGAATTCTACAAGTGGTATCACATAAAAGGTGAGGTCAAGACCTTTCCACTGATACCAAATTTGATAGGGTTTGTAGGGTTTAAGGGTCTTTATTAAAGAAAAACGGGTTTCAAGAGGAAAATCTCCTTTGTTTACAAATAAAAAAGGGTTATAACTCTGTGGGATCGAAAGATAGAATTCTACAAGTGGTATCACATGAAAGGTGAGGTCAAGACCTTTCCACTGATACCAAATTTGATAGGGTTTTGTAGGGTTTAAGGGTCTTTATTAAAAAAACGGGTTTGAAAGGGAAAATCTCCTTTGTTTACAAATAAAAAAGGGTTATAACTCTGTGGGATCGAAAGATAGAATTATACAAGTGGTATCACATGAAAGGTGAGGTCAAGACCTTTCCACTGATACCAAATTTGATAGGGTTTGTAGGGTTTAAGGGTCCTTTATTAAAGAAAAACGGGTTTCAAGGAGAAAATCTCCTTTGTTTACAAATAAAAAAGGGTTATAACTCTGTGGGATCGAAAGATAGAATTCTACAAGTGGTATCACATGAAAGGTGAGGTCAAGACCTTTCCACTGATTCCAAATTTGATAGGGTTTGTTAGGGTTTAAGGGTCTTTATTAAAGAAAAACGGGTTTCAAGGGGAAAATCTCCTTTGTTTACAAATAAAAAAGGGTTATAACTCTGTGGGATCGAAAGATAGAATTCTACAAGTAGTATCACATGAAAGGTGAGGTCAAGACCTTTCCACTGTTACCAAATTTGATAGGGTTTGTAGGGTTTAAAGGGTCTTTCATAAAGAAAAACGGGTTTCAAGGAGAAAATCTCCTTTGTTTACAAATAAAAAGGGGTTATAACTCTGTGGGATCGAAAGATAGAATTCTACAAGTGGTATCACATGAAAGGTGAGGTCAAGACCTTTCCACTGATACCAAATTTGATAGGGTTTGTAGGGTTTAAGGGTTTTTATTAAAGAAAAACGGGTTTCAAGGGGAAAATCTCCTTTGTTTACAAATAAAAAAGGGTTATAACTCTGTGGGATCGAAAGATAGAATTATACAAGTGGTATCACATGAAAGGTGAGGTCAAGACCTTTCCACTGATACCAAATTTGATAGGGTTTGGTAGGGTTTAAGGGTCTTTATTAAAGAAAAACGGGTTTCAAGGAGAAAATCTCCTTTGTTTAGAAATAAAAAAGGGTTATAACTCTGTGGGATCGAAAGATAGAATTCTACAAGTGGTATCACATGAAAGGTGAGGTCAAGACCTTTCCCCTGATTCCAAATTTGATAGGGTTTGTAGGGTTTAAGGGTCCTTTATTAAGGAAAAACGGGTTTCAAGGAGAAAATCTCCTTTGTTTACAAATAAAAAAAGGGTTATAACTCTGTGGGATCGAAAGATAGAATTCTACAAGTGGTATCACATGAAAGGTGAGGTCAAGACCTTTCCACTGATACCAAATTTGATAGGGTTTTTAGGGTTTAAGGGTCTTTATTAAAGAAAAACGGGTTTCAAGAGGAAAATCTCCTTTGTTTACAAATAAAAAAGGGTTATAACTCTGTGGGATCGAAAGATAGAATTCTACAAGTGGTATCACATGAAAGGTGAGGTCAAGACCTTTCCATTGATACGGAATTTGATGGTCTTTGTAGGGTTTAAAGGGTCTTTCTTAAAGAAAAACGGGTTTTAAGGACAAAAAATCTCCTTTGTATACAAATAAAAAAGGGTTATAACTTTGAGGAATCGAAATATAGAATTCTACAAGTGGTATCACATGAAAGGTGAGGTCAAGACCTTTCCACTGATACCAAATTTGATAGGGTTTGTAGGGTTTAAGGGTCCTTAATTAAAGAAAAACGGGTTTGAATCGAAAATCTCCTTTGTTTACAAATAAAAAAGGGTTATCACTCTGTGGGATCGAAAGATAGAATTCTACAAGTGGTATCACATGAAAGGTGAGGTCAAGACCTTTCCACTGATACCAAATATGATAGGGTTTGGTAGGGTTTAAGGGTCTTTATTAAAGAAAAACGGGTTTCAAGGAGAAAATCTCCTTTGTTTACAAATAAAAAAAGGGTTATAACTCTGTGGGATCGAAAGATAGAATTCTACAAGTGGTATCACATGAAAGGTGAGGTCAAGACCTTTCCACTGATGCCAAATATGATAGGGTTTGGTAGGGTTTAAGGGTCTTTCTTAAAGAAAAACGGGTTTCAAGGAGAAAATCTCCTTTGTTTACAAATAAATAAAGGGTTATAACTCTGTAAGATCGAAAGATAGAATTCAACAAGTGGAATCACATGAAAGGTGAGGTCAAGACCTTTCCACTGATACCAAATTTGATAGGGTTTGGTAGGGTTTAAGGGTCTTTATTAAAGAAAAACGGGTTTCAAGGGGAAATCTCCTTTTTTACAAATAAAAAAAGGTTATAATTCTGTGGGTTCGAAAGATAGAATTCTACAAGTGGTATCACATGAAAGGTGAGGTCAAGACCTTTCCACTGATGCCAAATTTGATAGGGTTTGGTAGGGTTTAAGGGTCTTTA
Source organism: Pteria penguin (assembly GCA_035048485.1). NCBI lineage: Eukaryota > Metazoa > Mollusca > Bivalvia > Pterioida > Pteriidae > Pteria > Pteria penguin. The sequence goes on along the minus strand of CM068590.1, from coordinate 8,062,443 downwards.
TTAAAGAAAAACGGGTTTCAAGGGGAAAATCTCCTTTGTTTACAAATAAAAAAGGGTTATAACTCTGTGGGATCGAAAGATAGAATTCTACAAGTGGTATCACATGAAAGGTGAGGTCAAGACCTTTCCACTGATACCAAATTTTATAGGTCTTGTATGGTTTAAGGGTCCTTTATTAAAGAAAAACGGGTTTAAAGGAGAAAATCTCCTTTGTTTACAAATAAAAAAGGGTTATAACTCTGTGCGATGGAAAGATAGAATTATAGAAGTGGTATCACATGAAAGGTGAGGTCAAGACCTTTCCACTGATACAAATTTGATAGGGTTTGTAGGGTTTAAAGGGTCTTTCTTAAAGAAAAACGGGTTTTAAGGACAAAAAATCTCCTTTGTTTACAAAAAAGGGTTATAACTCTGTGGGATCGAAAGATAGAATTCTACAATTGGTATCACATGAAAGGTGAGGTCAAGACCTTTGCACTGATACCAAATTTGATAGGGTTTGGTAGGGTTTAAGGGTCTTTATTAAAGAAAAACGGGTTTCAAGGGGAAAATCTCCTTTGTTTACAAATAAAAAAGGGTTATAACTCTGTGGGATCGAAAGATAGAATTCTACAAGTGGTATCACATGAAAGGTGAGGTCAAGACCTTTCCACTGATACCAAATTTGATAGGGTTTGTAGGGTTTAAAGGGTCTTTCTTAAAGAAAAACGGGTTTTAAGGACAAAAAATCTCCTTTGTTTACAAATAAAAAAGGGTTATAACTCTGTGGGATCGAAAGATAGAATTCTACAAGTGGTATCACATGAAAGGTGAGGTCAAGATCTTTCCACTGATACCAAATTTGATAGGGTTTGGTAGGGTTTAAGGGTCTTTATTAAAGAAAAACGGGTTTCAAGGAGAAAATCTCCTTTGTTTACAAATAAAAAAGGGTTATAACTCTGTGGGATCGAAAGATAGAATTCTACAAGTGGTATCACATGAAAGGTGAGGTCAAGACCTTTCCACTGATACCAAATTTGATAGGGTTTTGTAGGGTTTAAGGGTCTTTATTAAAAAAACGGGTTTGAAAGGGAAAATCTCCTTTGTTTACAAATAAAAAAGGGTTATAACTCTGAGGGATCGAAAGATAGAATTCTACAAGTGGTATCACATGAAAGGTGAGGTCAAGACCTTTGCACTGATACCAAATTTGATAGGGTTTGGTAGGGTTTAAGGGTCTTTATTAAAGAAAAACGGGTTTCAAGGGGAAATCTCCTTTGTTTACAAATAAAAAAATGTTATAATTCTGTGGGATCGAAAGATAGAATTCTACAAGTGGTATCACATGAAAGGTGAGGTCAAGACCTTTCCACTGATACCAAATTTGATAGGGTTTGGTAGGGTTTAAGGGTCTTTATTAAAGAAAAACCGGTTTCAAGGGGAAAATCTCCTTTGTTTACAAATAAAAAAGGGTTATAACTCTGTGGGATCGAAAGATAGAATTCTACAAGTGGTATCACATGAAAGGTGAGGTCAAGACCTTTCCACTGATACCAAATTTGATAGGGTTTGGTATTGTTTAAGGGTCTTTATTAAAGAAAAACGGGTTTCAAGAGGAAATCTCTTTTGTTTACAAATAAATAAGGGTTATAACTGTGTGAGATCGAAAGATAGAATTCTACAAGTGGTATCACATGAAAGGTGAGGTCAAGACCTTTCCACTGATGCCAAATTTGATAGGGTTTGGTAGGGTTTAAGGGTCTTTATTAAAGAAAAACGGGTTTCAAGAGGAAAATCTCCTTTGTTTACAAATAAAAAAGGGTTATAACTCTGTGGGATCGAAAGATAGAATTCTACAAGTGGTATCACATGAAAGGTGAGGTCAAGACCTTTCCACTGATACCAAATTTGATAGGGTTTGGTAGGGTTTAAGGGTCTTTATTAAAGAAAAACGGGTTTCAAGGAGAAATCTCCTTTGTTTACAAATAAAAAAAGGTTATAACTCTGTGGGATCGAAAGATAGAATTCTACAAGTGGTATCACATGAAAGGTGAGGTCAAGACCTTTCCACTGATACCACATTTGATAGGGTTTGGTAGGGTTTAAGGGTCTTTCTTAAAGAAAAACCGGTTTCAAGGGGAAAATCTCCTTTGTTTACAAATAAAAAAGGGTTATAACTCTGTGGGATCGAAAGATAGAATTCTACAAGTGGTATCACATGAAAGGTGAGGTCAAGACCTTTCCACTGATACAAAATTTGATAGGGTTTGGTAGGGTTTAAAGGGTCTTTCTTAAAGAAAAACGGGTTTCAAGGGGAAAATCTCCTTTGTTTACAAATAAAAAAGGGTTATAACTCTGTGGGATCGAAAGATAGAATTCTACAAGTGGTATCACATGAAAGGTGAGGTCAAGACCTTTCCATTGATACCAAATTTGATAGGGTTTGGTAGGGTTTAAGGGTCTTTATTAAAGAAAAACGGGTTTCAAGGGGAAAATCTCCTTTGTTTACAAAAAAGGGTTATAACTCTGTGGGATCGAAAGATAGAATTCTACAAGTGGTATCACATGAAAGGTGAGGTCAAGACCTTTCCACTGATACCAAATTTGATAGGGTTTGGTAGGGTTTAAGGGTCTTTATTAAAGAAAAGCGGGTTTCAAGGGGAAAATCTCCTTTGTTTACAAATAAAAAAGGGTTATAACTCTGTGGGATCGAAAGATAGAATTCTACAAGTGGTATCACATGAAAGGTGAGGTCAAGACCTTTCCCCTGATTCCAAATTTGATAGGTTTTGTAGGGTTTAAGGGTCTGTATTAAAGAAAATAGGGTTTCAAGGGGGAAATACGCTTTGTTTACAAATAAAAAAGGGTTATAACTCTGTGGGATAGAAAGATAGAATTCTACAAGTGGTATCACATGAAAGGTGAGGTCAAGACCTTTCCACTGATACCAAATTTGATAGGGTTTGGTAGGGTTTAAGGGTCTTTATTAAAGAAAAACGGGTTTCAAGGGGAAACTCTCCTTTGTTTACAAATAAAAAAGGGTTATAACTCTGTGGGATCGAAAGATAGAATTCTACAAGTGGTATCACATGAAAGGTGAGGTCAAGACCTTTCCACTGATACCAAATTTGATAGGGTTTGTAGGGTTTAAGGGTCTTTCTTAAAGAAAAACGGGTTTCAAGGGGAAAATCTCCTTTGTTTACAAATAAAAAAGGGTTATAACTCTGTGGGATCGAAAGATAGAATTCTACAAGTGGTATTACATGAAAGGTGAGGTCAAGACCTTTCCACTGATACCAAATTTGATAGGTTTTGATAGGGTTTAAGGGTCTTTATTAAAGAAAAACGGGTTTCAAGGGGAAAATCTCCTTTGTTTACAAATAAAAAAGGGTTATAACTCTGTGGGATCGAAAGATAGAATTCTACAAGTGGTATCACATGAAAGGTGAGGTCAAGACCTTTCCACTGATACCAAATTTGATAGGGTTTGTAGGGTTTAAAGGGTCTTTCTTAAAGAAAAACGGGTTTCAAGGGGAAAATCTCCTTTGTTTACAAATAAAAAAGGGTTATAACTCTGTGGGATCGAAAGATAGAATTCTACAAGTGGTATCACATGAAAGGTGAGGTCAAGACCTTTCCACTGATACCAAATTTGATAGGGTTTGTAGGGTTTAAGGGTCTTTCTTAAAGAAAAACGGGTTTCAAGGAGAAAATCTCCTTTGTTTACAAATAAAAAAGGGTTATAACTCTGTGGGATCGAAAGATAGAATTCTACAAGTGGTATCACATGAAAGGTGAGGTCAAGACCTTTCCACTGATACCAAATTTTATAGGTTTTGTATGGTTTAAGGGTCCTTTATTAAAGAAAAACGGGTTTCAAGGAGAAAATCTCCTTTGTTTACAAATAAAAAAGGGTTATAACTCTGTGGGATCGAAAGATAGAATTCTACAAGTGGTATCACATGAAAGGTGAGGTCAAGACCTTTCCACTGATACCAAATTTGATAGGGTTTGTAGGGTTTAAGGGTCTTTATTAAAGAAAAACGGGTTTCAAGAGGAAAATCTCCTTTGTTTACAAATAAAAAAGGGTTATAACTGTGTGAGATCGAAAGATAGAATTCTACAAGTGGTATCACATGAAAGGTGAGGTCAAGTCCTTTCCACTGATACCAAATTTGATAGGGTTTGTAGGGTTTAAGGGTCTTTCTTAAAGAAAAACGGGTTTCAAGGAGAAAATCTCCTTTGTTTACAAATAAAAAAGGGTTATAACTCTGTGGGATCGAAAGATAGAATTCTACAAGTGGTATCACATGAAAGGTGAGGTCAAGACCTTTCCACTGATACCAAATTTGATAGGGTTTGGTAGGGTTTAAGGGTCTTTATTAAAGAAAAACGGGTTTCAAGGGGAAATCTCCTTTGTTTACAAATAAAAAAGGGTTATAATTCTGTGGGATCGAAAGATAGAATTCTACAAGTGGTATCACATGAAAGGTGAGGTCAAGACCTTTCCACTGATACCAAATTTGATAGGGTTTGTAGGGTTTAAAGGGTCTTTATTAAAGAAAAACGGGTTTCAAGGAGAAAATCTCCTTTGTTTACAAATAAAAAAGGGTTATAACTCTGTGGGATCGAAAGATAGAATTCTACAAGTGGTATCACATGAAAGGTGAGGTCAAGACCTTTCCACTGATACCAAATTTGATAGGGTTTGGTAGGTTTTAAGGGTCTTTTTTAAAGAAAAACGGGTTTCAAGGGGAAAATCTCCTTTGTTTACAAATAAAAAAGGGTTATAACTATGTGGGATCGAAAGATAGAATTCTACAAGTGGTATCACATGAAAGGTGAGGTCAAGACCTTTCCACTGATACCAAATTTGATAGGGTTTTGTAGGGTTTAAGGGTCTTTCTTAAAGAAAAACGGGTTTCAAGGGGAAAATCTCCTTTGTTTACAAATAAAAAAGGGTTATAACTCTGTGGGATCGAAAGATAGAATTCTACAAGTGGTATCACATGAAAGGTGAGGTCAAGACCTTTCCACTGATACCACATTTGATAGGGTTTGTAGGGTTTAAGGGTCTTTATTAAAGAAAAACGGGTTTCAAGGGGAAAATCTCCTTTGTTTACAAATAAAAAAGGGTTATAACTCTGAGGGATCGAAAGATAGAATTCTACAAGTGGTATCACATGAAAGGTGAGGTCAAGACCTTTCCACTATTACCAAATTTGATAGGGTTTGGTAGGGTTTAAGGGTCTTTATTAAAGAAAAACGGGTTTCAATAGGAAAATCTCCTTTGTTTACAAATAAAAAAGGGTTATAACTCTGTGGGATCGAAAGATAGAATTATACAAGTGGTATCACATGAAAGGTGAGGTCAAGACCTTTCCACCGATACTAAATTTGATAGGGTTTGTAGGGTTTAAAGGGTCTTTCTTAAAGAAAAACGGGTTTTAAGGACAAAAAATCTCCTTTGTTTACAAATAAAAAAGGGTTATAACTCTGTGGGATCGAAAGATAGAATTCTACAAGTGGTATCACATGAAAGGTGAGGTCAAGACCTTTCCACTGATACCAAATTTGATAGGGTTTGGTAGGGTTTAAGGGTCTTTATTAAAGAAAAACGGGTTTCAAGAGGAAAATCTCCTTTGTTTACAAATAAAAAAGGGTTATAACTCTGTGGAATCGAAAGATAGAATTCTACAAGTGGTATCACATGAAAGGTGAGGTCAAGACCTTTCCACTGATACCAAATTTGATAGGGTTTGTAGGGTTTAAAGGGTCTTTCTTAAAGAAAAACGGGTTTCAAGGGGAAATCTCCTTTGTTTACAAATAAAAAAAGGTTATAACTCTGTGGGATCGAAAGATAGAATTCTACAAGTGGTATCACATGAAAGGTGAGGTCAAGACCTTTCCACTGATACCAAATTTGATAGGGTTTGGTAGGGTTTAAGGGTCTTTATTAAAGAAAAACCGGTTTCAAGGAGAAAATCTCCTTTGTTTACAAATAAAAAAGGGTTATAACTCTGTGGGATCGAAAGATAGAATTCTACAAGTGGTATCACATGAAAGGTGAGGTCAAGACCTTTCTACTGAATTAAATTTGATAGGGTTTGTAGGGTTTAAAGGGTCTTTATTAAAGAGAAACGGGTTTCAAGGGGAAAATCCCCTTTGTTTATAAATAAAAAAGGGTTATAACTCTGTGGGATCGAAAGATAGAATTCTACAAGTGGTATCACATGAAAGGTGAGGTGAAGACCTTTCTCCTGATACCAAATTTGATAGGGTTTGTAGGGTTTAAGGGTCTTTATTAAAGAAAAACGGGTTTCAAGGGGAAAATCTCCTTTGTTTACAAATAAAAAAGGGTTATAACTCTGTGGGATCGAAAGATAGAATTCTACAAGTGGTATCACATGAAAGGTGAGGTCAAGAACTTTCCACTGATACCAAATTTGATAGGGTTTGGTAGGGTTTAAGGGTCTTTATTAAAGAAAAACGGGTTTCAAGGGGAAAATCTCCTTTGTTTACAAATAAAAAAAGGGTTATAACTCTGTGGGATCGAAAGATAGAATTCTACAAGTGGTATCACATGAAAGGTGAGGTCAAGATCTTTCCACTGATACCAAATTTGATAGGGTTTGGTAGGGTTTAAGGGTCTTTATTAAAGAAAAACGGGTTTCAAGAGGAAAATCTCCTTTGTTTACAAATAAAAAAGGGTTATAACTCTGTGAGATCGAAAGATAGAATTGTACAAGTGGTATCACATGAAAGGTGAGGTCAAGACCTTTCCACTGATACCACATTTGATAGGGTTTGTAGGGTTTAAGGGTCTTTATTAAAGAAAAACGGGTTTTCAAGGGGAAAATCTCCTTTGTTTACAAATAAAAAAGGGTTATAACTCTGTGGGATCGAAAGATAGAATTCTACAAGTGGTATCACATGAAAGGTGAGGTCAAGACCTTTCCACTGATACCAAATTTGATAGGGTTTGGTAGGGTTTAAGGGTCTTTATTAAAGAAAAACGGGTTTCAAGGGAAAATCTCCTTTGTTTACAAATAAAAAAGGGTTATAACTCTGTGAGATCGAAAGATAGAATTCTACAAGTGGTATCACATGAAAGGTGAGGTCAAGACCTTTCCACTGATGCCAAATTTGATAGGGTTTGTAGGGTTTAAGGGTCTTTCTTAAACAGAAACGTGTTTCAAGAGGAAAATCTCCTTTGTTTACAAATAAAAAAGGGTTATAACTCTGTGGGATCGAAAGATAGAATTCTACAAGTGGTATCACATGAAAGGTGAGGTCAAGACCTTTCCACTGATACCAAATTTGATAGGGTTTGGTAGGGTTTAAGGGTCTTTATTAAAGAAAAACGGGTTTCAAGGGGAAATCTCCTTTTTTACAAATAAAAAAAGGTTATAACTCTGTGGGATCGAAAGATAAAATTCTACAAGTGGTATCACATGAAAGGTGAGGTCAAGACCTTTCCACTGATACCAAATTTGATAGGGTTTGGTAGGGTTTAAGGGTCTTTATTAAAGAAAAACCGGTTTCAAGGGGAAAATCTCCTTTGTTTACAAATAAAAAAGGGTTATAACTCTGTGCGATAGAAAGATAGATTTCTACAAGTGGTATCACGTGAAAGGTGAGGTCAAGACCTTTCCACTATTACCAAATTTGATAGGGTTTGGTAGGGTTTAAGGGTCTTTAATAAAGAAAAACGGGTTTCAAGAGGAAAATCTCCTTTCTTTACAAAAAAGGGTTATAACTCTGTGGGATCGAAAGATAGAATTCTACAATTGGTATCACATGAAAGGTGAGGTCAAGACCTTTCCACTGATACCAAATTTGATAGGGTTTGGTAGGGTTTAAGGGTCTTTATTAAAGAAAAACGGGTTTCAAGGAGAAAATCTCCTTTGTTTACAAATAAAAAAGGGTTATAACTCTGTGGGATCGAAAGATAGAATTCTACAAGTGGTATCACATGAAAGGTGAGGTCAAGATCTTTCCACTGATACCAAATTTGATAGGATTTGTAGGGTTTAAGGGTCTTTATTAAAGAAAAACGGGTTTCAAGGGGAAAATCTCCTTTGTTTACAAATAAAAAAGGGTTATAACTCTGTGAGATCGAAAGATAGAATTATACAAGTGGTATCACATGAAAGGTGAGGTCAGGACCTTTCCACTGATACCACATTTGATAGGGTTGGGTAGGGTTTAAGGGTCTTCTTTAAAGAAAAACGGGTTTCAAGGGGAAAATCTCCTTTGTTTACAAATAAAAAAGGGTTATAACTCTGTGCGATCGAAAGATAGAATTCTACAAGTGGTATCACATGAAAGGTGAGGTCAAGACCTTTCCACTGATACCAAATTTGATAGGGTTTGTAGGGTTTAAGGGTCTTTATTAAAGAAAAACGGGTTTCAAGGGGAAAATCTCCTTTGTTTACAAAAAAGGGTTATAACTCTGTGGGATCGAAAGATAGAATTCTACAAGTGGTATCACATGAAAGGTGAGGTCAAGACCTTTCCATTGATACCATATTTGATGGTCTTTGTAGGGTTTAAAGGGTCTTTCTTAAAGAAAAACGGGTTTGAAAGGGGAAAATCTCCTCTGTTTACAAAGAAATAATGGGTTATAACTCTGTAAGATCGAAAGATAGAATTCAACAAGTGGTATCACATGAAAGGTGAGGTCAAGACCTTTCCCTTGATACCAAATTTGATAGGGTTTGTAGGGTTTAAGGGTCCTTTATTAAAGAAAAACGGGTTTCAAGGAGAAAATCTCCTTTGTTTACAAATAAAAAAGGGTTATAACTCTGTGGGATGGAAAGATAGAATTCTACAAGTGGTATCACATGAAAGGTGAGGTCAAGACCTTTCCACTGATACCAAATTTGATAGGGTTTGTAGGGTTTAAAGGGTCTTTCTTAAAGAAAAACGGGTTTCAAGGAGAAAATCTCCTTTGTTTACAAATAAAAAAGGGTTATAACTCTGTGGGATCGAAAGATAGAATTCTACAAGTGGTATCACATGAAAGGTGAGGTCAAGACCTTTCCACTGATACAAATTTGATAGGGTTTGTAGGGTTTAAGGGTCCTTTACTAAAGAAAAACGGGTTTCAAGGGGAAATCTCCTTTGTTTACAAATAAAAAAGGGTTATAACTCTGTGGGATCGAAAGATAAAATTCTACAAGTGGTATCACATGAAAGGTGAGGTCAAGACCTTTCCACTGATAACAAATTTGATAGGGTTTGGTAGGGTTTAAGGGTCTTTATTAAAGAAAAACGGGTTTCAAGGGGAAAATCTCCTTTGTTTACAAATAAAAAAGGGTTATAACTCTGTGGAATCGAAAGATAGAATTCTACAAGTGGTATCACATGAAAGGTGAGGTCAAGACCTTTCCACTGATACCAAATTTGATAGGATTTGTAGGGTTTAAGGGTCTTTCTTAAAGAAAAACGGGTTTCAAGGAGAAAATCTCATTTGTTTACAAATAAAAAAGGGTTATAACTCTGTGGGATCGAAAGATAGAATTCTACAAGTGGTATCACATGAAAGGTGAGGTCAAGACCTTTCCACTGATATCAAATTTGATAGGGTTTGTAGGGTTTAAGGGTCTTTATTAAAGAAAAACGGGTTTAAAGGGGAAAATCTCCTTTGTTTACAAATAAAAAAGGGTTATAACTCTGTGGGATCGAAAGATAGAATTCTACAAGTGGTATCACATGAAAGGTGAGGTCAAGACCTTTCCACTGATACCAAATTTGATAGGGTTTGTAGGGTTTAAGGGTCCTTAATTAAAGAAAAACGGGTTTCAAGGAGAAAATCTCCTTTGTTTACAAAAAAGGGTTATAACTCTGTGGGATCGAAAGATAGAATTATACAAGTGGTATCACATGAAAGGTGAGGTCAAGACCTTTCCACTGATACCAAATTTGATAGGGTTTGTAGGGTTTAAAGGGTCTTTCTTAAAGAAAAACGGGTTTCAAGGAGAAAATCTCCTTTGTTTACAAATAAAAAAGGGTTATAACTCTGTGGGATCGAAAGATAGAATTCTACAAGTGGTATCACATGAAAGGTGAGGTCAAGACCTTTCCACTGATACCAAATTTGATAGGGTTTGGTATTGTTTAAGGGTCTTTATTAAAGAAAAACGGGTTTCAAGGGGAAAATCTCCTTTGTTTACAAATAAAAAAGGGTTATAACTCTGTGGGATCGAAAGATAGAATTCTTCAAGTGGTATCACATGAAAGGTGAGGTCAAGACCTTTCCACTGATACCAAATTTGATAGGGTTTGTAGGGTTTAAGGGTCCTTTATTAAAGAAAAACGGGTTTCAAGGGAAAATCTCCTTTGTTTACAAATAAAAAAGGGTTATAACTCTGTGGGATCGAAAGATAGAATTGTACAAGTGGTATCACATGAAAGGTGAGGTCAAGACCTTTCCACTGATACCAAATTTGATAGGTTTGGATAGGGTCTTTATTAAAGAAAAACGGGTTTCAAGGGGGAAAGCTGCTTTGTTTACAAATAAAAAAGGGTTATAACTCTGTGGGATCGAAAGATAGAATTCTACAAGTGGTATCACATGAAAGGTGAGGTCAAGACCTTTCCACTGATACCAAATTTGATAGGATTTGGTAGGGTTTAAGGGTCTTTATTAAAGAAAAACGGGTTTCAAGGGGAAATCTCCTTTGTTTACAAATAAAAAAGGGTTATAACTGTGTGAGATCGAAAGATAGAATTCTACAAGTGGTATCACATGAAAGGTGAGGTCAAGACCTTTCCACTGATACCAAATTTGATAGGGTTTGGTAGGGTTTAAGGGTCTTTATTAAAGAAAAACGGGTTTCAAGGGGAAAATCTCCTTTGTTTACAAATAAAAAAGGGTTATAACTCTGTGGAATCGAAAGATAGAATTATACAAGTGGTATCACATGAAAGGTGAGGTCAAGACCTTTCCACTGATACCAAATTTGATAGGGTTTGGTAGGGTTTAAGGGTCTTCATTAAAGAAAAACGGGTTTCAAGGGGAAAATCTCCTTTGTTTACAAATAAAAAAGGGTAATAACTCTGTGGGATCGAAAGATAGAATTCTACAAGTGGTATCACATGAAAGGTGAGGTCAAGACCTTTCCATTGATACCAAATTTGATAGGGTTTGGTAGGGTTTAAGGGTCTTTATTAAAGAAAAACGGGTTTCAAAGGGAAAATCTCCTTTGTTTACAAAAAAAAAAGGGTTATAACTCTGTGGGATCGAAAGATAGAATTCTACAAGTGGTATCACATGAAAGGTGAGGTCAAGACCTTTCCACTGATACCAAATTTGATAGGGTTTGGTAGGGTTTAAGGGTCTTTATTAAAGAAAAACGGGTTTCAAGGGGAAATCTCCTTTGTTTACAAATAAAAAAGGGTTATAACTCTGTGGGATCGAAAGATAGAATTCTACAAGTGGTATCACATGAAAGGTGAGGTCAAGACCTTTCCACTGATACAAAATTTGATAGGGTTTGTAGGGTTTAAGGGTCCTTTATTAAAGAAAAACGGGTTTCAAGGAGAAAATCTCCTTTGTTTACAAATAAAAAAGGGTTATAACTCTGTGGGATCGAAAGATAGAATTCTACAAGTGGTATCACATGAAAGGTGAGGTCAAGACCTTTCCACTGATACAAATTTGATAGGGTTTGTAGGGTTTAAAGGGTCTTTCTTAAAGAAAAACGGGTTTCAAGGAGAAAATCTCATTTGTTTACAAATAAAAAAGGGTTATAACTCTGTGGGATCGAAAGATAGAATTCTACAAGTGGTATCACATGAAAGGTGAGGTCAAGACCTTTGCACTGATACGAAGTTTGATACGGTTTGGTAGGGTTTAAGGGTCTTTGATGAAGAAAAACAGAGTTCAAGAGGAAAATCTCCTTTGTTTACAAATAAAAAAGGGTTATAACTCTGTGGGATCGAAAGATAGAATTATACAAGTGGTATCACATGAAAGGTGAGGTCAAGACCTTTGCACTGATACCAAATTTGATAGGTTTTGATAGGGTTTAAGGGTCTTTATTAAAGAAAAACGGGTTTCAACGGATAAAGCTGCTTTGTTTACAAATAAAAAAGGGTTATAACTCTGTGGGATCGAAAGATAGAATTCTACAAGTGGTATCACATGAAAGGTGAGGTCAAGACCTTTCCACTGATACCAAATTTGATAGGGTTTGTAGGGTTTAAGGGTCTTTATTAAGGAAAAACGGGTTTCAAGGGAAAATCTCCTTTGTTTACAAATAAAAAAGGGTTATAACTCTGTGGGATCGAAAGATAGAATTCTACAAGTGGTATCACATAAAAGGTGAGGTCAAGACCTTTCCACTGACACCAAATTTGGTAGGGTTTGGTAGTGTTTAAGGGTCTTTATTAAAAAAAAAGGGTTTCAAAGGGAAAATCTCCTTTGTTTACAAATAAAAAAGGGTTATAACTCTGTGGGATCGAAAGATAGAATTCTACAAGTGGTATCACATGAAAGGTGAGGTCAAGACCTTTCCATTGATACCAAATTTGATGGTCTTTGTAGGGTTTAAAGGCTCCTTTATTAAAGAAAAACGGGTATCAAGGAGAAAATCTCCTTTGTTTACAAATAAAAAAGTGTTATAACTCTGTGGGATCGAAAGATAGAATTCTACAAGTGGTATCACATGAAAGGTGAGGTCAAGACCTTTCCACTGATACCAAATTTGATAGGGTTTGGTAGGGTTTAAGGGTCTTTATTAAAGAAAAACGGGTTTCAAGGGGAAAATCTCCTTATTTTACAAATAAAAAAGGGTTATAACTCTGTGGGATCGAAAGATAGATATCTACAAGTGGTATCACATGAAAGGTGAGGTCAAGACCTTTCCACTGATACCAAATTTGATAGGGTTTGTAGGGTTTAAGGGTATTTATTAAAGAAAAACGGGTTTCAAGGGGAAAATCTCCTTTGTTTACAAATAAAAAAGGGTTATAACTCTGTGGGATCGAAAGATAGAATTCTACAAGTGGTATCACATGAAAGGTGAGGTCAAGACCTTTCCACTGATACCAAATTTGATAGGTTTTGTAGGGTTTAAGGGTCTTTATTAAAGAAAAACCGGTTTCAAGGGGAAAATCTCCTTTGTTTACAAATAAAAAAGGGTTATAACTCTGTGGGATCGAAAGATAGAATTCTACAAGTGGTATCACATGAAAGGTGAGGTCAAGACCTTTCCACTGATACCAAATTTGATAGGGTTTGTAGGGTTTAAGGGTCTTTATTAAAGAAAAACGGGTTTCAAGGAGAAAATCTCCTTTGTTTACAAATAAAAAAGGGTTATAACTCTGTGCGATCGAAAGATAGAATTCTACAAGTGGTATCACATGAAAGGTGAGGTCAAGACCTTTCCACTGATACCAAATTTGATAGGGTTTGTAGGGTTTAAGGGTCTTTATTAAAGAAAAACGGGTTTCAAGGGGAAAATCTCCTTTGTTTACAAATAAAAAAGGGTTATAACTCTGTGGGATCGAAAGATAGAATTATACAAGTGGTATCACATGAAAGGTGAGGTCAAGACCTTTCCACTGATACCAAATTTGATAGGGTTTGTAGGGTTTAAGGGTCTTTATTAAAGAAAAACTGGTTTCAATGGGAAAATCTCCTTTGTTTACAAATAAAAAAGGGTTATAACTCTGTGGGATCGAAAGATAGAATTCTACAAGTGGTATCACATGAAAGGTGAGGTCAAGACCTTTCCACTGATACCAAATTTGATAGGTTTTGTAGGGTTTAAGGGTCTTTATTAAAGAAAAACGGGTTTCAAGGGGGAAATCTCCTTTGTTTACAAATAAAAAAGGGTTATAACTCTGTGGGATCGAAAGATAGAATTCTACAAGTGGTATCACATGAAAGGTGAGGTCAAGACCTTTCCACTGATACCAAATTTGATAGGGTTTGTAGGGTTTAAAGGGTCTTTCTTAAAGAAAAACGGGTTTCAAGGGGAAAATCTCCTTTGTTTATAAATAAAAAAGGGTTATAACTCTGTGGGATCGAAAGATAGAATTCTACAAGTGGTATCACATGAAAGGTGAGGTCAAGACCTTTCCACTGATACCAAATTTGATAGGGTTTGTAGGGTTTAAAGGGTCTTTCTTAAAGAAAAACGGGTTTCAAGGAGAAAATCTCCTTTGTTTACAAATAAAAAAGGGTTATAACTCTGTGGGATCGAAAGATAGAATTCTACAAGTGGTATCACATGAAAGGTGAGGTCAAGACCTTTCCACTGATACCAAATTTGTTAGGGTTTGTAGGGTTTAAGGGTCCTTTATTAAAGAAAAACGGGTTTCAAGGAGAAAATCTCCTTTGTTTACAAATAAAAAAGGGTTATAACTCTGAGGAATCGAAAGATAGAATTATACAAGTGGTATCACATGAAAGGTGAGGTCAAGACCTTTCCATTGATACCAAATTTGATGGTCTTTGTAGGGTTTAAAGGGTCTTTCTTAAAGAAAAACGGGTTTCAAGGGGAAAATCTCCTTTGTTTACAAATAAAAAAGTGTTATAACTCTGTGGGATCGAAAGATAGAATTCTACAAGTGGTATTACATGAAAGGTGAGGTCAAGACCTTTCCACTGATACCAAATTTGATAGGGTTTGGTGTTGTTTAAGGCTCTTTATTAAAGAAAAACGGGTTTCAAGGGGAAAATCTCCTTTGTTTACAAATAAAAAAGGGTTATAACTCTGTGGGATCGAAAGATAGAATTCTACAAGTGGTATCACATGAAAGGTGAGGTCATGACCTTTCCACTGATACCAAATCTGATAGGGTTTGGTAGGGTTTAAGGGTCTTTATTAAAGAAAAACGGGTTTCAAGGGGAAAATCTCCTTTGTTTACAAATAAAAAAGGGTTATAACTCTGTGAGATCGAAAGATAGAATTCTACAAGTGGTATCACATGAAAGGTGAGGTGAAGACCTTTCCACTGATACCAAATTTGATAGGGTTTGGTAGGGTTTAAGGGTCTTTATTAAAGAAAAACTTGTTTCAAGGGGAAATCTCCTTTTTTACAAATAAAAATAGGTTATAATTCTGTGGGATCGAAAGATAGAATTCTACAAGTGGTATCACATGAAAGGTGAGGTCAAGACCTTTCCACTGATACCAAATTTGATAGGGTTTGATAGGGTTTAAGGGTCTTCATTAAAGAAAAACGGGTTTCAAGGGGAAAATCTCCTTTGTTTACAAATAAAAAAGGGTTATAACTCTGTGGGATCGAAAGATAGAATTCTACAAGTGGTATCACATGAAAGGTGAGGTCAAGACCTTTCCATTGATACCATATTTGATGGTCTTTGTAGGGTTTAAAGGGTCTTTCTTAAAGAAAAACGGGTTTCAAGGGGAAAATCTCCTTTGTTTACAAATAAAAAAGGGTTATAACTCTGTGGGATCGAAAGATAGAATTCTACAAGTGGTATCACATGAAAGGTGAGGTCAAGACCTTTCCACTGATACCAAATTTGATAGGGTTTGGTGGGGTTTAAGGGTCTTTATTAAAGAAAAACGGGTTTCAAGGGGAAAATCTCCTTTGTTTACAAATAAAAAAGGGTTATAACTCTGTGGGATCGAAAGATAGAATTCTACACGTGGTATCACATGAAAGGTGAGGTCAAGACCTTTCCACTGATGCCAAATTTGATAGGGTTTGGTAGGGTTTAAGGGTCTTTATTAAAGAAAAACGGGTTTCAAGAGGAAAATCTCCTTTGTTTACAAATAAAAAAGGGTTATAACTCTGTGGGATCGAAAGATAGAATTCTACAAGTGGTATCACATGAAACGTGAGGTCAAGACCTTTCCCCTGATTCCAAATTTGATAGGGTTTGTAGGGTTTAAGGGTCCTTTATTAAGGAAAAACGGGTTTCAAGGAGAAAATCTCCTTTGTTTACAAATAAAAAAGGGTTATAACTCTGTGGGATCGAAAGATAGAATTCTACAAGTGGTATCACATGAAAGGTGAGGTCAAGACCTTTCCCCTGATTCCAAATTTGATAGGGTTTGTAGGGTTTAAGGGTCCTTTATTAAGGAAAAACGGGTTTCAAGGAGAAAATCTCCTTTGTTTACAAATAAAAAAGGGTTATAACTCTGTGGGATCGAAAGATAGAATTCTACAAGTGGTATCACATGAAAGGTGAGGTCAAGACCTTTCCACTGATACCAAATTTGATACGGTTTGGTAAGGTTTAAGGGTCTTTATTAAAGAAAAACGGGTTTCAAGGGGAAAATCTCCTTTGTTTACAAATAAAAAAGGGTTATAACTATGTGGGATCGAAAGATAGAATTCTAAAAGTGGTATCACATGAAAGGTGAGGTCAAGACCTTTGCACTGATACCAAATTTGATAGGGTTTGATAGGGTTTAAGGGTCTTTATTAAAGAAAAACGGGTTTCAAGGGGAAAATCTCCTTTGTTTACAAATAAAAAAGGGTTATAACTCTGTAGGATCGAAAGATAGAATTCTACAAGTGGTATCACATGAAAGGTGAGGTCAAGATCTTTCCACTGATACCAAATTTGATAGGATTTGGTAGGGTTTAAGGGTCTTTATTAAAGAAAAACGGGTTTCAAGACGAGAATCTCCTTTCTTTACAAATAAAAAAGGGTTATAACTCTGTGGGATCGAAAGATAGAATTATACAAGTGGTATCACATGAAAGGTGAGGTCAAGACCTTTCCACTGATACCAAATTTGATAGGGTTTGTAGGGTTTAAAGGGTCTTTCTTAAAGAAAAACGGGTTTCAAGGGGAAAATCTCCTTTGTTTACAAATAAAAAAGGGTTATAACTCTGTGGAATCGAAAGATAGATTTCTACAAGTGGTATCACATGAAAGGTGAGGTCAAGACCTTTCCACTGATACCACATTTGATAGGGTTTGGTAGGGTTTAAGGGTCTTTATTAAAGAAAAACGGGTTTCAAGGAGAAAATCTCCTTTGTTTACAAATAAAAAAGGGTTATAACTCTGTGGGATCGAAAGATAGAATTCTACAAGTGGTATCACATGAAAGGTGAGGTCAAGACCTTTGCACTGATACCAAATTTGATAGGGTTTGGTAGGGTTTAAGGGTCTTTATTAAAGAAAAACGGGTTTCAAGGAGAAAATCTCCTTTGTTTACAAATAAAAAAGGGTTATAACTCTGTGGGATCGAAAGATAGAATTCTACAAGTGGTATTACATGAAAGGTGAGGTCAAGACCTTTCCACTGATACCAAATTTGATAGGGTTTGGTAGGGTCTTTATTAAAGAAAAACGGGTTTCAAGGGGAAAAGCTGCTTTGTTTACAAATAAAAAAGGGTTATAACTCTGTGGGATCGAAAGATAGAATTCTACAAGTGGTATCACATGAAAGGTGAGGTCAAGACCTTTCCACTGATACCAAATTTGATAGGGTTTGGTAGGGTTTAAGGGTCTTTATTAAAGAAAAACGGGTTTCAAGAGGAAAATCTCCTTTGTTTACAAATAAAAAAGGGTTATAACTCTGTGGGATCGAAAGATAGAATTCTACAAGTGGTATCACATGAAAGGTGAGGTCAAGACCTTTCCACTGATGCCAAATTTGATAGGGTTTGTAGGGTTTAAGGGTCTTTATTAAAAAAAAAACGGGTTTGAAAGGGAAAATCTCCTTTGTTTACAAATAAAAAAGGGTTATAACTCTGTGGGATCGAAAGATAGAATTCTACAAGTGGTATCACATAAAAGGTGAGGTCAAGACCTTTCCACTGATACCAAATTTGATAGGGTTTGGTAGGGTTTAAGGGTCTTTATTAAAGAAAAACGGGTTTCAAGGGGAAAATCTCATTTGTTTACAAATAAAAAAAGGGTTATAACTCTGTGGGATCGAAAGATAGAATTCTACAAGTGGTATCACATGAAAGGTGAGGTCAAGACCTTTCCACTGATGCCAAATTTGATAGGGTTTGTAGGGTTTAAGGGTCTTTATTAAAGAAAAACGGGTTTCAAGAGGAAAATCTCCTTTGTTTACAAATAAAAAAGGGTTATAACTCTGTGGAATCGAAAGATAGAATTCTACAAGTGGTATCACATGAAAGGTGAGGTCAAGACCTTTCCACTGATACCAAATTTGATAGGGTTTGTAGGGTTTAAGGGTCCTTTATTAAAGAAAAACGGGTTTCAAGGAGAAAATCTCCTTTGTTTACAAATAAAAAAGGGTTATAACTCTGTGGGATCGAAAGATAGAATTCTACAAGTGGTATCACATGAAAGGTGAGGTCAAGACCTTTCCACTGATACCAAATTTGAGAGGGTATGATAGGGTTTAAGGGTCTTCATTAAAGAAAAACGGGTTTCAAGGGGAAGTCTCCTTTGTTTACAAATAAAAAAGGGTTATAACTCTGTGGGATCGAAAGATAGAATTCTACAAGTGGTATCACATGAAAGGTGAGGTCAAGACCTTTCCACTGATACCAAATTTGATAGGGTTTGGTAGGGTTTAAGGGTCTTTATTAAAGAAAAACGGGTTTCAAGGGGAAAATCTCCTTTGTTTACAAATAAAAATAGGTTATAACTCTGTGGGATCGAAAGATAGAATTCTACAAGTGGTATCACATGAAAGGTGAGGTCAAGACCTTTCCACTGATACCAAATTTGATAGGGTTTGATAGGGTTTAAGGGTCTTCATTAAAGAAAAACGGGTTTCAAGGGGAAAATCTCCTTTGTTTACAAATAAAAAAGGGTTATAACTCTGTGGGATCGAAAGATAGAATTCTACAAGTGGTATCACATGAAAGGTGAGGTCAAGACCTTTCCACTGATACCAAATTTGATAGGGTTTTATAGGGTTTAAGGGTCTTTATTAAAGAAAAACGGGTTTCAAAGGGAAAATCTCCTTTGTTTACAAATAAAAAAGGGTTATAACTCTGTGGGATCGAAAGATAGAATTCTACAAGTGGTATCACATGAAAGGTGAGGTCAAGATCTTTCCACTGATACCAAATTTGATAGGGTTTGGTAGGGTTTAAGGGTCTTTATTAAAGAAAAACGGGTTTCAAGGGGAAATCTCCTTTGTTTACAAATAAAAAAGGGTTATAACTCTGTGAGATCGAAAGATAGAATTCTACAAGTGGTATCACATGAAAGGTGAGGTCAAGACCTTTCCACTGATACCAAATTTGATAGGGTTTGTAGGGTTTAAGGGTCTTTATTAAAGAAAAACGGGTTTCAAGAGGAAAATCTCCTTTGTTTACAAATAAAAAAGGGTTATAACTCTGTGAGATCGAAAGATAGAATTCTACAAGTAGTATCACATGAAAGGTGAGGTCAAGACCTTTCCACTGATACCAAATTTGATAGGGTTTGGTAGGGTTTAAGGGTCTTTATTAAAGAAAAACGGGTTTCAAGAGGAAAATCTCCTTTGTTTACAAATAAAAAAGGGTTATAACTCTGTGGGATCGAAAGATAGAATTCTACAAGTGGTATCACATGAAAGGTGAGGTCAAGACCTTTCCACTGATACCAAATTTGATAGGGTTTGGTAGGGTTTAAGGGTCTTTATTAAAGAAAAACGGGTTTCAAGGGGAAATCTCCTTTTTTACAAATAAAAAAGGTTATAATTCTGTGGGTTCGAAAGATAGAATTCTACAAGTGGTATCACATGAAAGGTGAGGTCAAGACCTTTCCACTGATACCAAATTTGATACGGTTTGGTAGGGTTTAAGGGTCTTTATTAAAGAAAAACGGAGTTCAAGATAAAAATCTCCTTTTTTTTTACAAAAAAAAAGGGTTATAACTCTGTGGGATCGAAAGATAGAATTCTACAAGTGGTATCACATGAAAGGTGAGGTCAAGACCTTTCCACTGATACCAAATTTGATAGGGTTTGATAGGGTTTAAGGGTCTTTATTAAAGAAAAACGGGTTTCAAGGGGAAATTCTCCTTTGTTTACAAATAAAAAAGGGTTATAACTCTGTAGGATCGAAAGATAGAATTCTACAAGTGGTATCACATGAAAGGTGAGGTCAAGACCTTTCCACTGATACCAAATTTGATAGGGTTTGGTAGGGTTTAAGGGTCTTTATTAAAGAAAAACGGGTTTCAAGAGGAAAATCTCCTTTGTTTACAAAAAAGGGTTATAACTCTGTGGGATCGAAAGATAGAATTCTACAAGTGGTATCACATGAAAGGTGAGGTCAAGACCTTTCTACTGATACCAAATTTGATAGGGTTTGTAGGGTTTAAGGGTCTTTATTAAAGAAAAACGGGTTTCAAGGGGAAAATCTCCTTTGTTTACAAATAAAAAAGGGTTATAACTCTGTGGGATCGAAAGATAGAATTCTGCAAGTGGTATCACATGAAAGGTGAGGTCAAGACCTTTCCAATGATACCAAATTTGATAGGGTTTGGTGTTGTTTAAGGGTCTTTCTTAAAGAAAAACGGGTTTCAAGGGGAAAATCTCCTTTGTTTACAAATAAAAAAGTGTTATAACTCTGTGGAATCGAAAGATAAAATTATGCAAGTGGTATCACATAAAAGGTGAGGTCAAGACCTTTCCACTGATACCAAATTTGATAGGGTTTGTAGGGTTTAAGGGTCCTTTATTAAAGAAAAACGGGTTTCAAGGAGAAAATCTCCTTTGTTTACAAATAAAAAAGGGTTATAACTCTGTGGGATCGAAAGATAGAATTCTACAAGTGGTATCACATGAAAGGTGAGGTCAAGACCTTTCCACTGATACCAAATTTGATAGGTTTTGATAGGGTTTTTATTAAAGAAAAACGGGTTTCAAGGGGAAAAGCTGCTTTGTTTACAAATAAAAAAGGGTTATAACTCTGTGGGATCGAAAGATAGAATTCTACAAGTGGTATCACATGAAAGGTGAGGTCAAGACCTTTCCACTGATACCAAATTTGATAGGGTTTGGTAGGGTTTAAGGGTCTTTATTAAAGAAAAACGGGTTTCAAGAGGAAAATCTCCTTTGTTTACAAATAAAAAAGGGTTATAACTCTGTGAGATCGAAAGATAGAATTCTACAAGTGGTATCACATGAAAGGTGAGGTCAAGACCTTTCCACTGATACCAAATTTGATAGGGTTTTGTAGGGTTTAAGGGTCTTTATTAAAAAAAAAACGGGTTTGAAAGGGAAAATCTCCTTTGTTTACAAATAAAAAAGGGTTATAACTCTGTGGGATCGAAAGATAGAATTCTACAAGTGGTATCACATAAAAGGTGAGGTCAAGACCTTTCCACTGATACCAAATTTGATAGGGTTTGGTAGGGTTTAAGGGTCTTTATTAAAGAAAAACCGGTTTCAAGGGGAAAATCTCCTTTGTTTACAAATAAAAAAGGCTTATATCTCTGTGAGATCGAAAGATAGAATTCTACAAGTGGTATCACATGAAAGGTAAGGTCAAGACCTTTCCACTGATGCCAAATTTGATAGGGTTTGGTAGGGTTTAAGGGTCTTTATTAAAGAAAAACGGGTTTCAAGAGGAAAATCTGCTTTGTTTACAAATAAAAAAGGGTTATAACTCTGGGGGATCGAAAGATAGAATTCTACAAGTGGTATCACATGAAAGGTGAGGTCAAGACCTTTCCACTGATACCAAATTTGATAGGGTTTGGTAGGGTTTAAGGGTCTTTATTAAAGAAAAACGGGTTTCAAGGGGAAAATCTCCTTTTTTACAAATAAAAAAGGGTTATAACTCTGTGGGATCGAAAGATAGAATTCTACAAGTGGTATCACATGAAAGGTGAGGTCAAGACCTTTCCACTGATGCCAAATTTGATAGGGTTTGGTAGGGTTTAAGGGTCTTCATTAAAGAAAAACGGGTTTCAAGAGGGAAATCTCCTTTGTTTACAAATAAAAAAATGTTATAATTCTGTGGGATCGAAAGATAGAATTCTACAAGTGGTATCACATGAAAGGTGAGGTCAAGACCTTTCCACTGATACCAAATTTGATAGGGTTTGGTAGGGTTTAAGGGTCTTTATTAAAGAAAAACGGGTTTCAAGGGAAAATCTCCTTTGTTTACAAATAAAAAAGGGTTATAACTCTGTGGGATCGAAAGATAGAATTCTACAAGTGGTATCACATGAAAGGTGAGGTCAAGACCTTTCCACTGATAGCAAATTTGATAGGGTTTGGTAGGGTTTAAGGGTCTTTATTAAAGAAAAACGGGTTTCAAGGGGAAAATCTCCTTTGTTTACAAATAAAAAAGGGTTATAACTCTGTGAGATCGAAAGATAGAATTCTACAAGTGGTATCACATGAAAGGTGAGGTCAAGACCTTTCCACTGATACCAAATTTGATAGTTTTTGGTATGGTTTAAGGGTCTTTATTAAAGAAAAACGGGTTTCAAGAAGAAAATCTCCTTTGTTTACAAATAAAAAAGGGTTATAACTCTGTGAGATCGAAAGATAGAATTCTACAAGTGGTATCACATGAAAGGTGAGGTCAAGACCTTTCCACTGATATCAAATTTGATAGGGTTTGGTAGGGTTTAAGGGTCTTTATTAAAGAAAAACGGGTTTCAAGAGGAAAATCTCCTTTGTTTACAAATAAAAAAGGGTTATAACTCTGTGGGATCGAAAGATAGAATTCTACAAGTGGTATCACATGAAAGGTGAGGTCAAGACCTTTGCACTGATACCAAATTTGATAGGGTTTGGTAGGGTTTAAGGGTCTTTATTAAAGAAAAACGGGTTTCAAGATGAAAATCTCCTTTGTTTACAAATAAAAAAGGGTTATAACTCTGTGGGATCGAAAGATAGAATTCTACAAGTGGTATCACATGAAAGGTGAGGTCAAGACCTTTCCACTGATACCAAATTTGATAGGGTTTGGTAGGGTTTAAGGGTCTTTATTAAAGAAAAACGGGTTTCAAGGGGAAAATCTCCTTTGTTTACAAATAAAAAAAGGGTTATAACTCTGTGGGATCGAAAGATAGAATTCTACAAGTGGTATCACATGAAAGGTGAGGTCAAGACCTTTCCACTGATACCAAATTTGATAGGGTTTGGTAGGGTTTAAGGGTCTTTATTAAAGAAAAACGGGTTTCAAGAGAAAATCTCCTTTGTTTACAAATAAAAAGGGTTATAACTCTGTGGGATCGAAAGATAGAATTCTACAAGTGGTATCACATGAAAGGTGAGGTCAAGACCTTTCCACTGATACCAAATTTGATAGGGTTTGGTAGGGTTTAAGGGTCTTTATTAAAGAAAAACGGGTTTCAAGGGGAAAATCTCCTTTGTTTACAAATAAAATAGGGTTATAACTCTGTGGGATCGAAAGATAGATTTCTACAAGTGGTATGATATGAAAGGTGAGGTCAACACCTTTGCACTGACACCAAATTTGATACGGTGTGGTAGGGTTTAAGGGTCTTTAATAAAGAAAAACGGAGTTCAAGAGGAAAATCTCCTTTTTTTTACAAAAAAAAGGGTTATAACTCTGTGGGATCGAAAGATAGAATTCTACAAGTGGTATGACATGAAAGGTGAGGTCAAGACCTTTGCACTGATACCAAATTTGATAGGGTTTGATAGGGTTTAAGGGTCTTTATTAAAGAAAAACGGGTTTCAAGGGGAAAAGCAGCTTAGTTTACAAATACAGATGGGTGCAGTCCTAACATAACATTCGCGTTAACGTGAAAAGCGGTCGCGAGGACTGCTTGAGCGCACGAGGCTGGACTGCTCGACCGGACGCGCGTGTGCTCATTGCGTTAACGCGCCGAGAAATCCACGTTCACGCGATTTATCCTCGCGTGCGCTCGGCCCTGTTCCACGTTCACGTGTATGTACTCAGTTCATTCTATGCTTTTGACCCAGATGGAGTAAATTGTAGCGATGGATCAACATGTAATAAAATCAGCAAGAATATCACCATATATTCGTGAAAGGATTATAAGTTTGCGGAATCATGGTATGTCTATTGTTGACATTCGGAGTAATTTGATAAAAAACGGAGAGGATTAAGATATCCAGACAGGCAATCAGTGCTTTTTTGAAACGGTATAAGAAGACTTGTTCCATAATAGATACCCCTAAGATTAACAGTAAGCAAAAACTATTATCAGAAGAACATTTGGATTTCATAGATAGTGCAATTATAAATGATCGTGAAATATCTCCGAGAGATGTCGTGTCTGGACTTTCCGAAAAATTTGACATAGTTGTAAGCACGTCGACTGTAAAAAGAGCTAGAAGAAAGTTGGGATGGAAACATTCTACAACACAATATTGTCAAATGGTACGGGATCAGAATAAACCAAAATGATTGCCAGTATGCCCTAAGTTGTATAGCGAACCAGGAAACATTTGACGATGTTATTTTCACTGACGAACAACTGTTTAAAATTCAAACTTCAACGAGATTTACGTTTCGTAAGGGAAGGAGAAATGGTTCCAAAAGGAAAACCAAAAACATCCATATCAGGTATATTATTTATATGTATATTCAGTTTTTCCTCTTTTGTGTGTGTGTGTGTGTGTGTTGATCTATCGTAATTTTGTGTAACATGCAAGTCGTAAATAAGTCGGATACTGATATACGTTTCGTTCAAACTTTACAAACACAAACACATTTCCGATGTAGATTTTTGCTACAACAACAGCAATATATATTTCATTATTTCTCAATGATTTACAAAACTAATTCTGTACTCTGTACACTTATTTGATAATGCTGTATGTGTCTGTTAAAGGAGCCAATTCAGGTAAAAATGCCTTTATGTCATCTATATATGCATGTACTGTAGAAAGCATTGTTGATCTACGGCTACATCAGTAAGGTACCAGATCAGAGTACATGTACATTATGAACTACATGTACACACATAACAATTCCCACACCATACATATACATTTACAAATGCACGTGCCTCTGTAAGCCACTTAATAGAGGCTTTCGTCTGATCATATTTGTTCATAATCATAATCTCTTCACTTCATGTAGACATGTTTTGGCTTGGAAGAATTCTTGAAAAAGTTTGTGGTTGGTGTTCTGATTGAAACATAGTTGGCATGCATACGTCATTGGTGTTTGGGGCAAAGATTGTCCCTATACCACTGATTTTTGTTTTTCGTAAGAGTATTCATGAAGTCGCATGACGTCACTGTCTATTTCAGTATTTGGTCTTTTCCTTATACAGAGTTACTTCCCATTTGGGACGGTATCTGATATAAAACCATTATGACATCATTATATTCTATGGAAACTGATCAAAAGCTCAGGGAAATGATAGTCCACAAATGATGTTTTCATAGGTATTTGATGACGTCATAATTATTTTACGTCAGGTAGCGTCCCAGATGGGACGTATCTCTGTTTAACGAAAAAAAACTCAATATTAGCCGATGAAAATACATGAGGAGTCTGCAGATAAAGAATCTTGCTTTTGGTAAAAATTTGTCTTTATAGTTACTGGCAATGCTCATTTAAACTGTAACTCTGTATCAGTAATGTGCTACAGGAATTTGCTTGTAAAACACGAATAGAAATATGCAACATAATAATTCATGATTTTCTTTTTTAAAAGGACAAAATATTTTAATCATTTCCTTTTTCACTGAAATTGCTCCAGAATATGCATTGCTCTCTATGATATTAATGTCTGATGCTTAAAGCTAGGCTCTGAATCCCTGTTATCAAATACATGGATGTCCAGCTTCAAGAATGTCCAGTCTAGCAACTGGTTTTGAGAAAGGGGTCCCAACAGGTCACTATGCCTGACATGTCCCTAGGTTGAGACACAAAAATCAGTGACATAGGACCCATCTTTGTTCCAAACTCCTGTGCCACATACATCTGCAAAATGAAATTTGATTGCAGAAGATGTAGATGCTTTTATTAATGTAATAATGTCACAACTTATGGTATGTTGCAGACTACATGTATCTGCCTGATGAATTGTACAGAAATTCTCTCAAACCCAACCTAAGAAGTGAGGGATCCTCTTATGTGCCACATCTATAAAGACTCAAACCCAGGACCTTTCTGTTATGTGT
Organism: Pteria penguin; assembly: GCA_035048485.1. Classification (NCBI taxonomy): domain Eukaryota; kingdom Metazoa; phylum Mollusca; class Bivalvia; order Pterioida; family Pteriidae; genus Pteria; species Pteria penguin. The sequence goes on along the minus strand of CM068590.1, from coordinate 8,036,461 downwards.
CAGGCATGCTACCAATTGACTTGTGCTGGCTACATTGGTATGCAATGTAACATTTTCGATGATTATATATAGATGAGGGTAATCCTAAGTCATGCTTTGAATCTCTCTGCTACTTTGTCATAGAATTTAATATATTTTATATATTGTTTGTGTTTTTACAGGTCCATGTATGGGGAGGAATATCCAGAAGAGGTGCCACTGGTCTCTTTGTGTTTACTGGTAGAATGGATAGTGATGTGTACCAGCAAATTCTGATGGAAAAACTTGTACCTTTTATTAACAATTGGTATCCAAATCATCATCGTTTAATGCAGGATAATGATCCCAAAACATGTAAGCAGGTCTACAAAGGAGTGGATGGATCAGCATGGTATCAATCATTGGCCTACACCACCCGAATCACCAGAATCTAAACCCTATCGAAAATATATGGGCTGGACTGAAATACCACATTCGGAGGTATACAAAGCCTCCATAATCAACAAGATTTAATCCAGGGAATAAATGAATTCTGGGAGAGATTGACACCAGAAATTTGTAGTCGTTATATAGATCATTTGTACAAAGTGATACCAGTTGTGGTGGAAAAACAAGGCTCTGCTAGTGGATTTTAATTGATATTCACCAACACATTTTTTAACTAAACCCAAAATCTTTCCATAGTAGAAAAGATTCATGTCATTCTAGTCTCTCCTTTTTATTATGATTAATTATATTTGTATATCTGTGGTATGGCAAGCCTTCAATGTTTACATAAGTACCATTACTTTCAATTAAATGTAAAACGTGTTGTAGTTAATCTAAATACTTTTTATGCCTTATGTTATTCTCTACTAATTTACTTTCTATATCTCCATTGCAATACTTTACTTAATTTTCCCATGTTTAATATTGTATATATATGATTGACTTGATATTTTTATGTATTTGTATGTAATGCTGATTAGTGAAAACCATATCACCATGGACCACCAACTCATTATAAACATGCCTTTATTCAAATTATCGATGTTTATCTATTACATGTACGTACAACATATGTTCATATTCATCAACATTAAATTCAATGTTGCCATAAACATGCATTGATCTTAAGAGATGTGACCTTGGGTCCAAGTCATACTGCATAAGCATGTTGTCATGTGATGGGATACCAAATCAGACTATCAAATACATATGACAATAACTGATACATGTAAATCATCTTAATTTTACGTCCTGTAGCTAAGATATGATTTATCACATCTATTTGACAAAGAAGATAATAATATTTAAATACTTTGTAAGTGATTCATTATTTATCTAGCTAAAAAAAAGATACAATGATAAGAGAGATATTTATATACATTTCACATGTTAATCATACACAAGCTACATGCATATAATCAAGAAAAAAAGGACCCCTATGGATATCAAGCATGTATGTAGTTTACATATTTACAACTCCTAATGGCATTCATGTACATGTCTTCAAGATCAAAATAAAAATAGTAAACAAATGAAATTCACATTTCACCTATGTCCATCGTACATATATCACATATATCACTTCTAACTTATTTGAATAAATTAATTACATAATTAATGATAACATGAAAGTTTTCCATTGTTGTCCATGTCTTAATTATAATAAATAAATAAATATATATATATATATATATATATATACATGTACCATAGTCTTTAGTGTGTTTTAGTTTGTTTCAATGATTTTTGTTTAACACAGCAAACAGAAACTCATTTCTAATTAAGTATGTCCTGAAGGTCAAAATGATTTCTGACATAACGATGAAATACCCAGTTTGCTTTATCAATTGCTCTGACAACATCAGACCACATTGGTTCATGGTCTGCAGGTGAACATGGGAAATGTTTGAAAGGATGCCATTTTTATTGCAGAAATCTTCATTTTCTCTATTTGGCCTTTATTCTGTATAGCAGAGGAAAACACCTTTCCATTAACATTCTTATTTAAAAACATCTTCACATGAGCACAACTGTCGAAAACAAATTTACAGCGAATTTCCTTCTGGTATTAAATGCAGAGATGGTTGTCTCATTAAGGATGCCTTCAGGTATGTTTAGTCTGTGGTCGATAAACTGGAGCTGAAGGAAGTTTACCAGAGGCAAGGCATCATTGATGTTGGAAGGTTTTTCTGCTAAGATGGTTTTCATGCTCAGCTTCAGGAAACTGGGGTTTCTAACCACAACTTTCTCTTTGTTGCTTGCCTCTGTGCACTGGTTTTGATCCGGTGTTATTGTTTGTAAAGGCATATCGTAATTGTCGGAAAATGTTGTACCTGGTGGGTTATTTTCATCATTATTTCGATCTGATGCTTGGAAAATACTGTTAAGAGAGTCTGTTGTTGTTGGAGACACTGTAGGTAGTTTGCAACTGAGTACTAACTTGTGAAATAGGATATGATTGGACAGTTTGCCATGTCTGCAGCAAAGACTGTATGGAGGCAAGGACTGATGTGATATTATCCAATTGTTCCCTATTCTCTTTAAGTTGTTTTGTATTTTCGGACACACTTTTTTCAATATCGCTGTAACCTAGTAGTTCTGAAACATTTAAACTTGTCTCAAGAGATACATCTTTCTCCTTTGCTCCAACTACAATTTCAGTTTGGGTTCCTGTGCAGATGTCTCCACCAGATGTTGAAGTGGTCTGAGTAGAAACAGCATGAGATTGAGGGTGGTCTGGGTGCAAATGGATTCAGATTTTGTAGGCTGGTTGGTTTGTGTCATCATTGAGACTTTTTTGTGCTGACAGGGTCTGTGTTGTGTTTGTTGTACTTCGAATCAAAACAGTTTGAGTTTCAGTAGATCTTTTGCTTTGTTTAAACTGTAGCACTGTCATTTCCAATTCTGGGGATATTTTGTAATTCGGGAAAGATGCTTCAGAGGTCTCAATGTTAGCAGAAGGTTCTGATGTTAAGGCAACAACTTTTATCTTTTGATGCTGTTTTAGATTGAGTCACTGTTTTCTGAAATTAATAAAAATACAGAGGTGTAGGAGATACAAGTACTTCATGGTCATAGTTAATAAGTGACCTTAAGAGACTTTTGTCCAAAAGCACATAAACCTAAATAACATTTTGGTGAAGTATGATCAAATTCTGATGAAAGGTATAGGAGATATGAGCTTGGACGAACGGATTGACACATGGACAAGACAGCGATTATATGCTTCCCGAAAGATTTCAGGGAACTTTAACAAGTCGTGACCTTGGTCTTTGATTAATAGACATTTCTCTCATTCAACATAATGTAAGGGGCGCAACATGGTAGTTTTTGCCAGGATTATCATTACAATGTTAATGCTAGCATAGTGACATCAGAGTAAAATGATGCAAATTTTCATGGCAAATTATTGTATGTCTGGAATGTCCAGATCTAACTTAAAATTGCCTAATTTCATATGTTGAATGTTGAGAAACATCTAAAAACTTATTTAGATGTGTAAAGAAATGAAAAAAAAAATTCTCCATATTTCAATTACCAAGTGGTATATGTACCATTGTGAGAACTGCTTTTTAGACATGGTGGCATTATCTGTTAACCAATTTGGATAAAAATTTACCAAATTGATAGAGGACCTTTAGTACTTCATTAATTCCTGTTTTCATTAAAATCTTTCATGTGGTATAACAGCAGAAGTGAAAAATGTGATTGAATTGTTCCTATACACCCTCATTTGGAAGTCTTAAAAAATTCATAGAAAATCCAAAAATTGAGAAATTGACAAAATTCTTTCAAAGTAACAATCCTTACCATAATTATGATCACAATAGTCCATAAGAAATCATCATTATCAATTAACTAGGAAATATGACACTTTTTTTCTGCATTGAATCACCAAGTCCAAAGAAATGTCGAAAAAAAATTCTAAAATTTGATTTTGGAAGGGAACCAAAATGACAATACGTCTTCACTCATCCCTCTAGATCATTTCAATGCATTCTGTTTGTCTCTGTATACAGCCCGTAAGAAAAAGAATATTGTTAAAGGAGGGAACTCTTTTGTGACCTACTTTTGACTATGGTGGTGCCACCTGTAAAGAGGTCTGGACGAAAACAACAGAATTTGAAGAGGATCATAAGTGACTTATTTCTATCAAGATTTATTAAAATCCTTCAAACAGTTTTGTAGAAAAAGTTGAAAATGTGAAAAAATTTTTTTTTGGAAGTCTTAAACGTAAAATTCCTAATTTCATATGTTGAGTGTTTAGAAACATCTAAAAACTTATTTAGATGTGTAAAAAAAAAAAAAAATTTTTTTGACCACAGCTGGATTTGATCCGCTACTCTCCATATTTCAATTACCAAGTGGTATATGTACCATTGTGAGACCTACTTTTTAGACATGGTGGCATTATTTGTTAACCAATTTGGATGAAATTTACCACATTGATAGAGAACCTTTAGTACTTCATGTATTCCATGTTTCATTAAAATCTTTCATGTGGTTTCGTAGAAAAAGTTGAAAATGTGAAAAATGGCCAACACCCCCCTTTTTTTTTGGAAGTCTTAAAAAAATTCATAAAAAATCCAAAAATTGAGATAATGACAAAATTCTTTCACAATAATATTCCTTACCACAATTATGATCAAAATAGTCATTAAGAAATCATCAATATCAATTAACTGAAAAACATGACACTTTTCTTCATTGAAATGACTAAGTCCAGAAACACGTCAAAAAAGCGTAAATTTCTATTTGACGGATCTTAACCCCGAACACAATTTTTAACAACCCATCTTTATAGATTGTTGAAATGCAATTAGTTTCCCCATTTATGTACTGGTTCTGGAGAAGAAGATGTTTTGAAGAGGGGTACCCTTTTGGGCACTTTTGGTCCCGCCCTGGATCCACCCCTGAGGGAATCTGGATCCCGAACACAATTTTAGTAGAGGACCTCGAGTACATCATTTACACAAAGTTTGATCCAAATCTGCAATGTAGTTCCAGAGAAGAAGTCGAAAATGTGAAAAAGTTAACGACGGACGACGACGACGACGACGACGACGACGGACGACGGACGGCGCACTATGACTATAGCTCACTTGAGCCTTTGGCTCAGGTGAGCTAAAAAGCGTAAATTTCTGTTTGACGGATCTTAACCCCGAACACAATTTTAATAACCCATCTTTATAGATTGTTGAAATGCAATTAGTTTCCCCATTTATGTACTGGTTCTGGAGGAGAAGATGTTTGAAGAGGGGTACTGTTTTGGGCACTTTTGGCCCGCCCTGGATCCATCCCTGAGGAAAATCTGGATCCCGAAACACAATTTTAGTAGGGGGCCTTGAGTACATCATTTACACAAAGTTTGATCCAAATCTGCCATGTAGTTCCAGAGAAGAAGTCGAAAATGTGAAAAAGTTAAAGATGGACGGACAGACCACGACGACGGATGACGGACAGCGCACTATGACTATAGCTCACTTGAGCCTTTGGCTCAGGTGAGCTAAAAAAGAAAATCAATACACAAAAATAATAAGTCTCATGTACCTACAAGGTGAAAAGGAATTACCCTAAAATTGGCAAAACTACATAAAAAATTGTCAGAAATTCATTTCCCAATGTGAACAAAAAAAAAACCTCACAGATCTGACTGAAATTGTTGTAGAGGCCTACAGTTATAACAAATATACCTAGTTTGTCTGAAAATCTGTTAGACAGTGTAGGAAGAGTAGTGAAATAATGTGAAAAACGTAGTATGACAGACAAATAAGCTAAACACTGTGTAATCAAAGACTGCAATGCTCACATTGATACAGTATTTTTCAAACCAAAACAAAAAAGAATAAAAGAAGGTCTTATAAAACATTGTAATCTTGAACTGAGTCACTAAAGCATAAAATGTAGGTCAGATCACGGATAGGAATGCAGACACTGGGAGTATAGCATTAGCTCCTCTAAATTTTGTTGAGGTGATCTTAAGGCCTGGCAAATTTATTTTACAATCTTTGAAGGGTAAAATATTTATTTCCTTGATATCCTGGGACAGATTATTTATTTTCTTGACTTTCTTGTTGCCAATAAATACTTGTTAATATTGCATTGTAATATATGTTAGTAATTTTAATTTCTTATGAAACAAGAAATTTGAATGGCCATTGAAAGCAATTCAAAGCTTCATAAAATGGTTTGGTTGGTTGCTAGGAGCAACCAGCTATGCAGATATTTTCCTCCGATCTTGTTGTTACAGTTTAAAAAAGAATATAACTTTGATAATTCAAACTGTTCAAATTATTCTATAGTCTTTAATTAAACTATAAGGATGAACTTTTTGCAATTTATTGAGATATAATATGGTTTTGAGGCGGTGCATACTTTTTTATAATCTGCAAAAATAAATTATACACGCAGGTTTTGTTAGCATGTAATTATATTGGAGTCACTTCCCTTGTGAGAAGTATATTTGTTCCTAAATCAACAAAATTATGTAATTAATTTCTCCAAACTAGGGATACTTCCTGTACTTTTGCAATATTTATGCTATGGGGTATTAGACAAAGTGTAAAAGTTTCTAAAGAAGTGTAAATATTTACAACTTTCTAAAAAAAGAATCCTCAATCATTAAACTTTGTATGTATATGAATATGAGGTAAAAATATAATATATCTTCTATACTCTCTCTCCTATCCTAGTTCAGGTAGTATTCAATGTTATGTATGAAGTCATGCATGTATTTCATATGTATTCAAGAGTCTATTTTAAAAGTACAAACTTCACTTATCTAAAATAATAAACCAAATGTAGTTATCAAGTATTTGAATAATCACGAAATTACATGATTGATATGTTTAGCTATGACAGTATTGTTTTCTTGAATGTAATTGAATCAAAATAAAATATATTTTATTGGAAGCAAGTGGGACTTTGAAATCATTTTAATATAAAAGCGTTTTCAATAGAATCAATACATGTATACAATGTAATACCAATTCAAGTTCAATACATATGTATCCAATTTAATTTTTCATAGATAAGGCATCATATTTTGATATTGCTGAAGAATTGATTTATCTTCAATATTCGTGGGGTATCACTATGTTCACTGTTTTGACAAAATATAATTATGACATATCTAAATTGATTATACATGTATACTTTCTAAAAGTTACAATAACTAATAAATACAATTAAATTTAAACGTAACTTGTGATTTACACCAATTTGACCCACAGTGACTATAAAAAAAATGACAATGACATGCACATGTACATCTACACAGTCACAATGATGATAATAACATAACATACATGTATGTAGAAGATTACTTCTACTATGTCGTTATTATAACTAAACGTATGGAAGTAGAAGTTATTTACTGTTTATCTTTTTCTTATACGGGTTATAACATAAACGAAATGCAATCAGTTTCTTAGGGACGTCCAATTTTATTCCCTAGAGCACAGTTTCCAGACAGCTGGAGCACCAGGCTTATAACTCGAAATTAAAAACATAATTTGTTTATTTTGGTATTTCATGAAGTCATGTTGTGATAGTTGCATCTTTTTCGGTATCACATACATTGGCTTTTGATATCATGCACTGAAATTTCTTTTACTCCAGTACTATACATGACAGTATCATTTAGTGAATGAGTTTCATTTCTGATTCAAAAGTGGCAGTACCTTTTACAGTTTTAGTTTTACTCCGCAAGGCAATTGCTAACCAATTAATTCTCCATGGTCTTATCACTTCTAGCCAATGACATGCTTAGTATAGTTAGATATTGATTTGTTTGGGCATTACGGTTATGTATTTTTAAAGAAATCTTACCAAGATATAGTCTAGTTACCGAAGTTTTACAGTAGGTCAATCGAATCACCGAACATTGTTTTTAGCAGTGTAAACACTAAAACTCGCAACGTATTAAATCATATCCGGTGCCATACTCGCAGATAAAATGTGCAAGGCAGAATTATGATCATAGATCTAGAATCTAAATACATTTCGTGTATTTCAAAAGACATTCATATGGATTCATATTATTTTCCTTTACGACAAATTTCGGACATTCTTATGCGCTGCCGGGTTTGAGTTCGACAATTAATCGAGTTTGTCCTTGAAGTATACAATTTGCTTTTGCCTAATTTTACTAATTAAATGTGTAAATCAAAGAAAAATTACTTACCACAAGTCTGTCTTTTCTTTGGAGGCATTCTGGAATTTTCTCACGTCTTGTAGTATCTGGTATTTTGTTTAAACTGACATCAGTTGTATATTTACAGGTGTTTTTATTCATTATGAAGCCGTTTTACCGAAGCCACACATATAACATGTTATTTAAAAATTACATTCCTGTTAAAGGGCTTCATATAGCAAATAACAGCTAGTGACATGTACATGTTAACATATAACAGATGAAATTACCGGACACACATGTTGTAAGGCAGTCATGAATGAGTACATTGAAACTAGCAATTGATTTTGTGTATCATTATTATTATTTTAGATCATTTTATTCATTTATTTATTTGTTAACTTAATTAATATATTTATTTATTTCCTTCATGCGTTAAATTTGTCGACATTCATGTTAGGCAAGGGAACGTGGCTGTCGAGCGCGTGAACGCGGCAGTCAAGCGCGTTAACGCGGTCTTGAAATCAAGTTCACGTGGAAATCTGCGTTAACGCAGACGCGTGTGCTCAGCAGTCCTGAGCGCACGAGAAAAGCAAACTTCACGTTAACGCGACGTTCACATAATGTTATGTTAGGACTGCACCCATCTGTAAAAAAGGGTTATAACTCTGTGGGATCGAAAGATAGAATTCTACAAGTGGTATCACATGAAAGGTGAGGTCAAGACCTTTCCACTGATACCAAATTTGATACGGTTTGGTAGGTTTTAAGGGTCTTTTTTAAAGAAAAACGGGTTTCAAGGGGAAAATCTCCTTTGTTTACAAATAAAAAAGGGTTATAACTCTGTGGGATCGAAAGATAGAATTCTACAAGTGGTATCACATAAAAGGTGAGGTCAAGACCTTTCCACTGATACCAAATTTGATAGGGTTGGGTAGGTTTTCAACGTCTTTATTAAAGAAAAACGGGTTTCAAGGGGAAAATCTCCTTTGTTTACAAAAAAAGGGTTATAAGTCTGTAGCATCGAAAGATAGAATTCTACAAGTGGTATCACATGAAAGGTGAGGTCAAGACCTTTCCACTGATACCAAATTTGATAGGGTTTGGTAGGGTTTAAGGGTCTTTATTAAAGAAAAACCGGTTTCAAGGGGAAAATCTCCTTTGTTTACAAATAAAAAAGGGTTATAACTCTGTGGGATCGAAAGATAGAATTCTACAAGTGGTATCACATGAAAGGTGAGGTCAAGACCTTTCCACTGATACCAAATTTGATAGGGTTTGGTAGGGTTTAAGGGTCTTTATTAAAGAAAAACGGGTTTCAAGGGGAAAATCTCCTTTGTTTACAAATAAAAAAGGGTTATAACTCTGTGGGATCGAAAGATAGAATTCTACAAGTGGTATCACATGAAAGGTGAGGTCAAGACCTTTCCACTGATACCAAATTTGATAGGGTTTGGTAGGGTTTAAGGGTCTTTATTAAAGAAAAACGGGTTTCAAGGGGAAAATCTCCTTTGTTTACAAATAAAAAAGGGTTATAACTCTGTGGGATCGAAAGATAGAATTCTACAAGTGGTATCACATGACAGGTGAGGTCAAGACCTTTCCACTGATACCGAACTTGATAGTTTTTGGTATGTTTTAAGGGTCTTCAATAAAGAAAAACGGAGTTCAAGATAAAAATCTCCTTTTTTTTTACAAAAAAGGGTTATAACTCTCTGGGATCGAAAGATAGAATTCTACAAGTGGTATGACATGAAAGGTGAGGTCAAGACCTTTCCACTGATACCAAATTTGATAGGGTTTGGTAGGGTTTAAGGGTCTTTATTAAAGAAAAACGGGTTTCAAGGGGAAAATCTCCTTTGTTTACAAATAAAAAAGGGTTATAACTCTGTGGGATCGAAAGATAGATTTCTACAAGTGGTATCACATGAAAGGTGAGGTCAAGACCTTTCCACTGATATCAAATTTGATAGGGTTTGGTAGGGTTTAAGGGTCTTTATTAAAGAAAAACGGGTTTCAAGCGGAAAATCTCCTTTGTTTACAAATAAAAAAGGGTTATAACTCTGTGGGATCGAAAGATAGAATTCTACAAGTGGTATCACATGAAAGGTGAGGTCAAGACCATTCCATTGATATCAAATTTGATAGGGTTTGGTAGGGTTTAAGGGTCTTTATTAAAGAAAAACGCGTTTCAAGAGGAAAATCTCCTTTGTTTACAAATAAAAAAGGGTTATAACTCTGTGAGATCGAAAGATAGAATTCTACAAATGGTATCACATGAAAGGTGAGGTCAAGACCTTTCCACTGATACCAAATTTGATAGTTTTTGGTATGGTTTAAGGGTCTTTATTAAAGAAAAACGGGTTTCAAGAAGAAAATCTCCTTTGTTTACAAATAAAAAAGGGTTATAACTCTGTGAGATCGAAAGATAGAATTCTACAAGTGGTATCACATGAAAGGTGAGGTCAAGACCTTTCCACTGATATCAAATTTGATAGGGTTTGGTAGGGTTTAAGGGTCTTTATTAAAGAAAAACGGGTTTCAAGGGAAAATCTCCTTTGTTTACAAATAAAAAAGGGTTATAACTCTGTGGGATCGAAAGATAGAATTCTACAAGTGGTATCACATGAAAGGTGAGGTCAAGACCTTTCCACTGATACCAAATTTGATAGGGTTTGGTAGGGTTTAAGGGTCTTTATTAAAGAAAAACGGGTTTCAAGAGGAAAATCTCCTTTGTTTACAAATAAAAAAAGGTTATAACTCTGTGGGATCGAAAGATAGAATTCTACAAGTGGTATCACATGAAAGGTGAGGTCAAGACCTTTCCACTGATACCAAATTTGATAGGGTTTGGTATTGTTTAAGGGTCTTTATTAAAGAAAAACGGGTTTCAAGAGGAAAATCTCCTTTGTTTACAAATAAAAAAGGGTTATAACTCTGTGGGATCGAAAGATAGAATTCTACAAGTGGTATCACATGAAAGGTGAGGTCAAGACCTTTCCACTGATACCAAATTTGATAGGGTTTGGTAGGGTTTAAGGGTCTTTATTAAAGAAAAACGGGTTTCAAGAGGAAAATCTCCTTTGTTTACAAATAAAAAAGGGTTATAACTCTGTGGGATCGAAAGATAGAATTCTACAAGTGGTATCACATGAAAGGTGAGGTCAAGACCTTTCCACTGATACCACATTTGATAGGGTTTGGTAGGACGTAAGGGTTTTTATTAAAGAAAAACGGGTTTCAAGAGTAAAATCTCCTTTGTTTACAAATAAAAAAGGGTTATAACTCTGTGGGATCGAAAGATAGATTTCTACAAGTGGTATCACATGAAAGGTGAGGTCAAGACCTTTCCACTGATACCAAATTTGATAGGGTTTGGTAGGGTTTAAGGGTCTTTATTAAAGAAAAACGGGTTTCAAGAGGAAAATCTCCTTTGTTTACAAATAAAAAAGGGTTATAACTCTGTGGGATCGAAAGATAGAATTCTACAAGTGGTATCACATGAAAGGTGAGGTCAAGACCTTTCCACTGATACCAAATTTGATAGGGTTTTGTAGGGTTTAAGGGTCTTTATTAAAGAAAAACGGGTTTCAAAGGGAAAATCTCCTTTGTTTACAAATAAAAAAGGGTTATAACTCTGTGGGATCGAAAGATAGAATTCTACAAGTGGTATCACATGAAAGGTGAGGTCAAGACCTTTCCACTGATACCAAATTTGATAGGGTTTGGTAGGGTTTAAGGGTCTTTATTAAAGAAAAACGGGTTTCAAGAGGAAATCTCCTTTGTTTACAAATAAAAAAGGGTTATAACTCTGTGGGATCGAAAGATAGAATTCTACAAGTGGTATCACATGAAAGGTGAGGTCAAGACCTTTCCACTGATACCAAATTTGATAGGGTTTGGTAGGGTTTAAGGGTCTTTATTAAAGAAAAACGGGTTTCAAGAGGAAAATCTCCTTTGTTTACAAATAAAAAAGGGTTATAACTCTGTGGGATCGAAAGATAGAATTCTACAAGTGGTATCACATGAAAGGTGAGGTCAAGACCTTTCCACTGATACCAAATTTGATAGGGTTTGGTAGGGTTTAAGGGTCTTTATTAAAGAAAAACGGGTTTCAAGGGGAAAATCTCCTTTGTTTACAAATAAAAAAGGGTTATAACTCTGTGGGATCGAAAGATAGAATTCTACAAGTGGTATCACATGAAAGGTGAGGTCAAGACCTTTCCACTGATACCAAATTTGATAGGGTTTGTAGGGTTTAAGGGTCTTTATTAAAGAAAAACGGGTTTCAAGAGGAAAATCTCCTTTGTTTACAAATAAAAAAAGGTTATAACTCTGTGGGATCGAAAGATAGAATTCTACAAGTGGTATCACATGAAAGGTGAGGTCAAGACCTTTCCACTGATACCAAATTTGATAGGGTTTGGTAGGGTTTAAGGGTCTTTATTAAAGAAAAACGGGTTTCAAGGGAAAATCTCCTTTGTTTACAAATAAAAAAGGGTTATAACTCTGTGGGATCGAAAGATAGAATTCTACAAGTGGTATCACATGAAAGGTGAGGTCAAGACCTTTCCACTGATACCAAATTTGATAGGGTTTGGTAGGGTTTAAGGGTCTTTATTAAAGAAAAACGGGTTTCAAGGGGAAAATCTCCTTTGTTTACAAATAAAAAAGGGTTATAACTCTGTGGGATCGAAAGATAGAATTCTACAAATGGTATCACATGAAAGGTGAGGTCAAGACCTTTCCACTGATACCAAATTTGATAGTTTTTGGTATGGTTTAAGGGTCTTTATTAAAGAAAAACGGGTTTCAAGAAGAAAATCTCCTTTGTTTACAAATAAAAAAGGGTTATAACTCTGTGGGATCGAAAGATAGAATTCTACAAGTGGTATCACATGAAAGGTGAGGTCAAGACCTTTCCACTGATACCAAATTTGATAGGGTTTGGTAGGGTTTAAGGGTCTTTATTAAAGAAAAACGGGTTTCAAGAGGAAAATCTCCTTTGTTTACAAATAAAAAAGGGTTATAACTCTGTGGGATCGAAAGATAGAATTCTACAAGTGGTATCACATGAAAGGTGAGGTCAAGACCTTTCCACTGATATCAAATTTGATAGGGTTTGGTAGGGTTTAAGGGTCTTTAATAAAGAAAAACGGAGTTCAAGATGAAAATCTCCTTTTTTTACAAAAAAAGGGTTATAACTCTGTGGGATCGAAAGATAGAATTCTACAAGTGGTATCACATGAAAGGTGAGGTCAAGACCTTTCCACTGATACCAAATTTGATAGGGTTTGGTAGGGTTTAAGGGTCTTTATTAAAGAAAAACGGGTTTCAAGGGGAAAATCTCCTTTGTTTACAAATAAAAAAAGGGTTATAACTCTGTGGGATCGAAAGATAGAATTCTACAAGTGGTATCACATGAAAGGTGAGGTCAAGACCTTTCCACTGATACCAAATTTGATAGGGTTTGGTAGGGTTTAAGGGTCTTTATTAAAGAAAAACGGGTTTCAAGGGGAAAATCTCCTTTGTTTACAAATAAAAAAGGGTTATAACTCTGTGGGATCGAAAGATAGAATTCTACAAGTGGTATCACATGAAAGGTGAGGTCAAGACCTTTCCACTGATACCAAATTTGATAGGGTTTGGTAGGGTTTAAGGGTCTTTATTAAAGAAAAACGGGTTTCAAGAGGAAAATCTCCTTTGTTTACAAATAAAAAAGGGTTATAACTCTGTGGGATCGAAAGATAGAATTCTACAAGTGGTATCACATGAAAGGTGAGGTCAAGACCTTTCCACTGATACCAAATTTGATAGGGTTTGGTAGGGTTTAAGGGTCTTTATTAAAGAAAAACGGGTTTCAAGGGGAAAATCTCCTTTGTTTACAAATAAAAAAGGGTTATAACTCTGTGGGATCGAAAGATAGAATTCTACAAGTGGTATCACATGAAAGGTGAGGTCAAGACCTTTCCACTGATACCAAATTTGATAGGGTTTGGTAGGGTTTAAGGGTCTTTATTAAAGAAAAACGGGTTTCAAGGGGAAAATCTCCTTTGTTTACAAAAAAAAGGGTTATAACTCTGTGGGATCGAAAGATAGAATTCTACAAGTGGTATCACATGAAAGGTGAGGTCAAGACCTTTCCACTGATACCAAATTTGATAGGGTTTGGTAGGGTTTAAGGGTCTTTATTAAAGAAAAACGGGTTTCAAGGGGAAAATCTCCTTTGTTTACAAATAAAAAAGGGTTATAACTCTGTGGGATCGAAAGATAGAATTCTACAAGTGGTATCACATGAAAGGTGAGGTCAAGACCTTTCCACTGATACCAAATTTGATAGGGGTTGGTAGGGTTCAAGGGTCTTTATTAAAGAAAAACGGGTTTCAAGAGTAAAATCTCCTTTCTTTACAAATAAAAAAGGGTTATAACTCTGTGGGATCGAAAGATAGAATTCTACAAGTGGTATCACATGAAAGGTGAGGTCAAGACCTTTCCACTGATACCAAATTTGATAGGGTTTGTAGGGTTTAAGGGTCTTTATTAAAGAAAAACGGGTTTCAAGGGAAAAATCTCCTTTGTTTACAAATAAAAAAGGGTTATAACTCTGTGGGATCGAAAGATAGAATTCTACAAGTGGTATCACATGAAAGGTGAGGTCAAGACCTTTCCACTGATACCAAATTTGATAGGGTTTGGTAGGGTTTAAGGGTCTTTATTAAAGAAAAACGGGTTTCAAGGGGAAAATCTCCTTTGTTTACAAATAAAAAAGGGTTATAACTCTGTGGGATCGAAAGATAGAATTCTACAAGTGGTATCACATGAAAGGTGAGGTCAAGACCTTTCCACTGATACCAAATTTGATAGGGTTTGGTAGGGTTTAAGGGTCTTTATTAAAGAAAAACGGGTTTCAAGAGGAAAATCTCCTTTGTTTACAAATAAAAAAGGGTTATAACTCTGTGGGATCGAAAGATAGAATTCTACAAGTGGTATCACATGAAAGGTGAGGTCAAGACCTTTCCACTGATACCAAATTTGATAGTTTTTGGTAGGGTTTAAGGGTCTTTATTAAAGAAAAACGGGTTTCAAGAAGAAAATCTCCTTTGTTTACAAATAAAAAAGGGTTATAACTCTGTGAGATCGAAAGATAGAATTCTACAGGTGGTATCACATGAAAGGTGAGGTCAAGACCTTTCCACTGATACCAAATTTGATAGGGTTTGGTAGGGTTTAAGGGTCTTTATTAAAGAAAAACGGGTTTCAAGGGAAAATCTCCTTTGTTTACAAATAAAAAAGGGTTATAACTCTGTGGGATCGAAAGATAGAATTCTACAAGTGGTATCACATGAAAGGTGAGGTCAAGACCTTTCCACTGATACCAAATTTGATAGGGTTTGGTAGGGTTTAAGGGTCTTTATTAAAGAAAAACGGGTTTCAAGAGGAAAATCTCCTTTGTTTACAAATAAAAAAGGGTTATAACTCTGTGGGATCGAAAGATAGAATTCTACAAGTGGTATCACATGAAAGGTGAGGTCAAGACCTTTCCACTGATACCAAATTTGATAGGGTTTGTAGGGTTTAAGGGTCTTTATTAAAGAAAAACGGGTTTCAAGAGGAAAATCTCCTTTGTTTACAAATAAAAAAGGGTTATAACTCTGTGGGATCGAAAGATAGAATTCTACAAGTGGTATCACATGAAAGGTGAGGTCAAGACCTTTCCACTGATACCAAATTTGATAGGGTTTGGTAGGGTTTAAGGGTCTTTATTAAAGAAAAACGGGTTTCAAGAGGAAAATCTCCTTTGTTTACAAATAAAAAAGGGTTATAACTCTGTGGGATCGAAAGATAGAATTCTACAAGTGGTATCACATGAAAGGTGAGGTCAAGACCTTTCCACTGATACCAAATTTGATAGGTTTTGGTAGGGTTTAAGGGTCTTTATTAAAGAAAAACGGGTTTCAAGGAGAAAATCTCCTTTGTTTACAAATAAAAAAGGGTTATAACTCTGTGGGATCGAAAGATAGAATTCTACAAGTGGTATCACATGAAAGGTGAGGTCAAGACCTTTCCACTGATACCAAATTTGATAGGGTTTGGTAGGGTTTAAGGGTCTTTATTAAAGAAAAACGGGTTTCAAGAGGAAAATCTCCTTTGTTTACAAATAAAAAAGGGTTATAACTCTGTGGGATCGAAAGATAGAATTCTACAAGTGGTATCACATGAAAGGTGAGGTCAAGACCTTTCCACTGATACCAAATTTGATAGGGTTTGGTAGGGTTTAAGGGTCTTTATTAAAGAAAAACGGGTTCAAGGGGAAAATCTCCTTTGTTTACAAAAAAAAGGGTTATAACTCTGTGGGATCGAAAGATAGAATTCTACAAGTGGTATCACATGAAAGGTGAGGTCAAGACCTTTCCACTGATACCAAATTTGATAGGGTTTGGTAGGGTTTAAGGGTCTTTATTAAAGAAAAACGGGTTTCAAGGGGAAAATCTCCTTTGTTTACAAAAAAGGGTTATAACTCTGTGGGATCGAAAGATAGAATTCTACAAGTGGTATCACATGAAAGGTGAGGTCAAGACCTTTCCACTGATACCAAATTTGATAGGGTTTTGTAGGGTTTAAGGGTCTTTATTAAAGAAAAACGGGTTTCAAGGGGAAAATCTCCTTTGTTTACAAAAAAAAAGGGTTATAACTCTGTGGGATCGAAAGATAGAATTCTACAAGTGGTATCACATGAAAGGTGAGGTCAAGACCTTTCCACTGATACCAAATTTGATAGGGTTTGGTAGGGTTTAAGGGTCTTTATTAAAGAAAAACGGGTTTCAAGGGGAAAATCTCCTTTGTTTACAAATAAAAAAGGGTTATAACTCTGTGGGATCGAAAGATAGAATTCTACAAGTGGTATCACATGAAAGGTGAGGTCAAGACCTTTCCACTGATACCAAATTTGATAGGGTTTGGTAGGGTTTAAGGGTCTTTATTAAAGAAAAACGGGTTTCAAGGGAAAATCTCCTTTGTTTACAAATAAAAAAGGGTTATAACTCTGTGGGATCGAAAGATAGAATTCTACAAGTGGTATCACATGAAAGGTGAGGTCAAGACCTTTCCACTGATACCAAATTTGATAGGGTTTGGTAGGGTTTAAGGGTCTTTATTAAAGAAAAACGGGTTTCAAGGGGAAAATCTCCTTTGTTTACAAATAAAAAAGGGTTATAACTCTGTGGGATCGAAAGATAGAATTCTACAAGTGGTATCACATGAAAGGTGAGGTCAAGACCTTTCCACTGATACCAAATTTGATAGGGTTTGTAGGGTTTAAGGGTCTTTATTAAAGAAAAACGGGTTTCAAGGGGAAAATCTCCTTTGTTTACAAATAAAAAAGGGTTATAACTCTGTGGGATCGAAAGATAGAATTCTACAAGTGGTATCACATGAAAGGTGAGGTCAAGACCTTTCCACTGATACCAAATTTGATAGGGTTTGGTAGGGTTTAAGGGTCTTTATTAAAGAAAAACGGGTTTCAAGGGGAAAATCTCCTTTGTTTACAAAAAAAGGGTTATAACTCTGTGGGATCGAAAGATAGAATTCTACAAGTGGTATCACATGAAAGGTGAGGTCAAGACCTTTCCACTGATGCCAAATTTGATAGGGTTTGGTAGGGTTTAAAGGTCTTTATTAAAGAAAAACGGGTTCAAGAGGAAAATCTCCTTTGTTTACAAATAAAAAAGGGTTATAACTCTGTGGGATCGAAAGATAGAATTCTACAAGTGGTATCACATGAAAGGTGAGGTCAAGACCTTTCCACTGATACCAAATTTGATAGGGTTTGGTAGGGTTTAAGGGTCTTTATTAAAGAAAAACGGGTTTCAAGGGGAAAATCTCCTTTGTTTACAAAAAAAGGGTTATAACTCTGTGGGATCGAAAGATAGAATTCTACAAGTGGTATCACATGAAAGGTGAGGTCAAGACCTTTCCACTGATACCAAATTTGATAGGGTTTGGTAGGGTTTAAGGGTCTTTATTAAAGAAAAACGGGTTTCAAGGGGAAAATCTCCTTTGTTTACAAATAAAAAAGGGTTATAACTCTGTGGGATCGAAAGATAGAATTCTACAAGTGGTATCACATGAAAGGTGAGGTCAAGACCTTTCCACTGACACCAAATTTGATAGGATGTGGTAGGGTTTAAGGGTCTTTAATAAAGAAAAACGGAGTTCAAGAGGAAAATCTCCTTTGTTTACAAAAAAAGGGTTATAACTCTGTGGGATCGAAAGATAGAATTCTACAAGTGGTATGACATGAAAGGTGAGGTCAAGACCTTTCCACTGATACCAAATTTGATAGGGTTTGGTAGGGTTTAAGGGTCTTTATTAAAGAAAAACGGGTTTCAAGGGGAAAATCTCCTTTGTTTACAAATAAAAAAGGGTTATAACTCTGTGGGATCGAAAGATAGAATTCTACAAGTGGTATCACATGAAAGGTGAGGTCAAGACCTTTCCACTGATACCAAATTTGATAGGGTTTGGTAGGGTTTAAGGGTCTTTATTAAAGAAAAACGGGTTTCAAGGGAAAATCTCCTTTGTTTACAAATAAAAAAGGGTTATAACTCTGTGGGATCGAAAGATAGAATTCTACAAGTGGTATCACATGAAAGGTGAGGTCAAGACCTTTCCACTGATACCAAATTTGATAGGGTTTGGTAGGGTTTAAGGGTCTTTATTAAAGAAAAACGGGTTTCAAGAGAAAATCTCCTTTGTTTACAAATAAAAAAGGGTTATAACTCTGTGGGATCGAAAGATAGAATTCTACAAGTGGTATCACATGAAAGGTGAGGTCAAGACCTTTCCACTGATACCAAATTTGATAGGGTTTGGTAGGGTTTAAGGGTCTTTATTAAAGAAAAACGGGTTTCAAGGGAAAAATCTCCTTTGTTTACAAATAAAAAAGGGTTATAACTCTGTGGGATCGAAAGATAGAATTCTACAAGTGGTATCACATGAAAGGTGAGGTCAAGACCTTTCCACTGATACCAAATTTGATAGGGTTTGGTAGGGTTTAAGGGTCTTTATTAAAGAAAAACGGGTTTCAAGGGGAAAATCTCCTTTGTTTACAAAAAAAAGGGTTATAACTCTGTGGGATCGAAAGATAGAATTCTACAAGTGGTATCACATGAAAGGTGAGGTCAAGACCTTTCCACTGATACCAAATTTGATAGGGTTTGGTAGGGTTTAAGGGTCTTTATTAAAGAAAAACGGGTTTCAAGAGGAAAATCTCCTTTGTTTACAAAAAAAGGGTTATAACTCTGTGGGATCGAAAGATAGAATTCTACAAGTGGTATCACATGAAAGGTGAGGTCAAGACCTTTCCACTGATACCAAATTTGATAGGGTTTGGTAGGTTTTAAGGGTCTTTATTAAAGAAAAACGGGTTTCAAGGGGAAAATCTCCTTTGTTTACAAATAAAAAAGGGTTATAACTCTGTGGGATCGAAAGATAGAATTCTACAAGTGGTATCACATGAAAGGTGAGGTCAAGACCTTTCCACTGATACCAAATTTGATAGGGTTTGTAGGGTTTAAGGGTCTTTATTAAAGAAAAACGGGTTTCAAGGGGAAAATCTCCTTTGTTTACAAAAAAAGGGTTATAACTCTGTGGGATCGAAAGATAGAATTCTACAAGTGGTATCACATGAAAGGTGAGGTCAAGACCTTTCCACTGATACCAAATTTGATAGGGTTTGGTAGGGTTTAAGGGTCTTTATTAAAGAAAAACGCAGTTCAAGAGGAAAATCTCCTTTGTTTACAAAAAAAAGGGTTATAACTCTGTGGGATCGAAAGATAGAATTCTACAAGTGGTATCACATGAAAGGTGAGGTCAAGACCTTTCCACTGATACCAAATTTGATAGGGTTTGGTAGGGTTTAAGGGTCTTTATTAAAGAAAAACGGGTTTCAAGGGGAAAATCTCCTTTGTTTACAAATAAAAAAGGGTTATAACTCTGTGGGATCGAAAGATAGAATTCTACAAGTGGTATCACATGAAAGGTGAGGTCAAGACCTTTCCACTGATACCAAATTTGATAGGGTTTGTAGGGTTTAAGGGTCTTTATTAAAGAAAAACGGGGTTCAAGGGGAAAATCTCCTTTGTTTACAAAAAAAAGGGTTATAACTCTGTGGGATCGAAAGATAGAATTCTACAAGTGGTATCACATGAAAGGTGAGGTCAAGACCTTTCCACTGATACCAAATTTGATAGGGTTTGGTAGGGTTTAAGGGTCTTTATTAAAGAAAAACGGGTTTCAAGGGGAAAATCTCCTTTGTTTACAAATAAAAAAGGGTTATAACTCTGTGGGATCGAAAGATAGAATTCTACAAGTGGTATCACATGAAAGGTGAGGTCAAGACCTTTCCACTGATACCAAATTTGATAGGGTTTGGTAGGGTTTAAGGGTCTTTATTAAAGAAAAACGGGTTTCAAGGGGAAAATCTCCTTTGTTTACAAATAAAAAAGGGTTATAACTCTGTGGGATCGAAAGATAGAATTCTACAAGTGGTATCACATGAAAGGTGAGGTCAAGACCTTTCCACTGATACCAAATTTGATAGGGTTTGGTAGGGTTTAAGGGTCTTTATTAAAGAAAAACGGGTTTCAAGAGGAAATCTCCTTTGTTTACAAATAAAAAAGGGTTATAACTCTGTGGGATCGAAAGATAGAATTCTACAAGTGGTATCACATGAAAGGTGAGGTCAAGACCTTTCCACTGATACCAAATTTGATAGGGTTTGGTAGGGTTTAAGGGTCTTTATTAAAGAAAAACGGGTTTCAAGAGGAAAATCTCCTTTGTTTACAAATAAAAAAGGGTTATAACTCTGTGGGATCGAAAGATAGAATTCTACAAGTGGTATCACATGAAAGGTGAGGTCAAGACCTTTCCACTGATACCAAATTTGATAGGGTTTGGTAGGGTTTAAGGGTCTTTATTAAAGAAAAACGGGTTTCAAGGGGAAAATCTCCTTTGTTTACAAATAAAAAAGGGTTATAACTCTGTGGGATCGAAAGATAGAATTCTACAAGTGGTATCACATGAAAGGTGAGGTCAAGACCTTTCCACTGATACCAAATTTGATAGGGTTTGGTAGGGTTGAAGGGTCTTTATTAAAGAAAAACGGGTTCAAGACGACAATCTCCTTTGTTTACAAAAAAAGGGTTATAACTCTGTTCGATCGAAAGATAGAATTCTACAAGTGGTATCACATGAAAGGTGAGGTCAAGACCTTTCCACTGATACCAAATTTGATAGGGTTTGGTAGGGTTTAAGGGTCTTTATTAAAGAAAAACGGTTTTCAAGGGGAAAATCTCCTTTGTTTACAAATAAAAAAGGGTTATAACTCTGTGGGATCGAAAGATAGAATTCTACAAGTGGTATCACATGAAAGGTGAGGTCAAGACCTTTCCACTGATACCAAATTTGATAGGGTTTGGTAGGGTTTAAGGGTCTTTATTAAAGAAAAACGGGTTTCAAGGGGAAAATCTCCTTTGTTTACAAATAAAAAAGGGTTATAACTCTGTGGGATCGAAAGATAGAATTCTACAAGTGGTATCACATGAAAGGTGAGGTCAAGACCTTTCCACTGATACCAAATTTGATAGGGTTTGGTAGGGTTTAAGGGTCTTTATTAAAGAAAAACGGGTTTCAAGGGGAAAATCTCCTTTGTTTACAAAAAAAGGGTTATAACTCTGTGGGATCGAAAGATAGAATTCTACAAGTGGTATCACATGAAAGGTGAGGTCAAGACCTTTCCACTGATACCAAATTTGAGAGGGTTTGGTAGGTTTTAAGGGTCTTTATTAAAGAAAAACGGGTTTCAAGGGGAAAATCTCCTTTGTTTACAAATAAAAAAGGGTTATAACTCTGTGGGATCGAAAGATAGAATTCTACAAGTGGTATCACATGAAAGGTGAGGTCAAGACCTTTCCACTGATACCAAATTTGATAGGGTTTGGTAGGGTTTAAGGGTCTTTATTAAAGAAAAACGGGTTCAAGGGGAAAATCTCCTTTGTTTACAAAAAAAAGGGTTATAACTCTGTGGGATCGAAAGATAGAATTCTACAAGTGGTATCACATGAAAGGTGAGGTCAAGACCTTTCCACTGATACCAAATTTGATAGGGTTTGGTAGGGTTTAAGGGTCTTTATTAAAGAAAAACGGGTTTCAAGGGGAAAATCTCCTTTGTTTACAAATAAAAAAGGGTTATAACTCTGTGGGATCGAAAGATAGAATTCTACAAGTGGTATCACATGAAAGGTGAGGTCAAGACCTTTCCACTGATACCAAATTTGATAGGGTTTGGTAGGTTTTAAGGGTCTTTATTAAAGAAAAACGGGTTCAAGGGGAAAATCTCCTTTGTTTACAAAACAAAAAGGGTTATAACTCTGTGGGATCGAAAGATAGAATTCTACAAGTGGTATCACATGAAAGGTGAGGTCAAGACCTTTCCACTGATACCAAATTTGATAGGGTTTGGTAGGGTTTAAGGGTCTTTATTAAAGAAAAACGGGTTTCAAGGGGAAAATCTCCTTTGTTTACAAATAAAAAAGGGTTATAACTCTGTGGGATCGAAAGATAGAATTCTACAAGTGGTATCACATGAAAGGTGAGGTCAAGACCTTTCCACTGATACCAAATTTGATAGGGTTTGGTAGGGTTTAAGGGTCTTTATTAAAGAAAAACGGGGTTCAAGGGGAAAATCTCCTTTGTTTACAAAAAAAGGGTTATAACTCTGTGGGATCGAAAGATAGAATTCTACAAGTGGTATCACATGAAAGGTGAGGTCAAGACCTTTCCACTGATACCAAATTTGATAGGGTTTGGTAGGGTTTAAGGGTCTTTATTAAAGAAAAACGGGTTTCAAGGGGAAAATCTCCTTTGTTTACAAATAAAAAAGGGTTATAACTCTGTGGGATCGAAAGATAGAATTCTACAAGTGGTATCACATGAAAGGTGAGGTCAAGACCTTTCCACTGATACCAAATTTGATAGGGTTTGGTAGGGTTTAAGGGTCTTTATTAAAGAAAAACGGGTTTCAAGAGGAAAATCTCCTTTGTTTACAAATAAAAAAGGGTTATAACTCTGTGGGATCGAAAGATAGAATTCTACAAGTGGTATCACATGAAAGGTGAGGTCAAGACCTTTCCACTGATACCAAATTTGATAGGGTTTGGTAGGGTTTAAGGGTCTTTATTAAAGAAAAACGGGTTTCAAGGGGAAAATCTCCTTTGTTTACAAATAAAAAAGGGTTATAACTCTGTGGGATCGAAAGATAGAATTCTACAAGTGGTATCACATGAAAGGTGAGGTCAAGACCTTTCCACTGATACCAAATTTGATAGGGTTTGGTAGGGTTTAAGGGTCTTTATTAAAGAAAAACGGGTTTCAAGGGGAAAATCTCCTTTGTTTACAAAAAAGGGTTATAACTCTGTGGGATCGAAAGATAGAATTCTACAAGTGGTATCACATGAAAGGTGAGGTCAAGACCTTTCCACTGATACCAAATTTGATAGGGTTTGGTAGGGTTTAAGGGTCTTTATTAAAGAAAAACGGGTTTCAAGGGGAAATCTCCTTTGTTTACAAATAAAAAAGGGTTATAACTCTGTGGGATCGAAAGATAGAATTCTACAAGTGGTATCACATGAAAGGTGAGGTCAAGACCTTTCCACTGATACCAAATTTGATAGGGTTTGGTAGGGTTTAAGGGTCTTTATTAAAGAAAAACGGGTTTCAAGAGGAAAATCTCCTTTGTTTACAAATAAAAAAGGGTTATAACTCTGTGGGATCGAAAGATAGAATTCTACAAGTGGTATCACATGAAAGGTGAGGTCAAGACCTTTCCACTGATACCAAATTTGATAGGGTTTGGTAGGGTTTAAGGGTCTTTATTAAAGAAAAACGGGTTTCAAGGGGAAATCTCCTTTGTTTACAAATAAAAAAGGGTTATAACTCTGTGGGATCGAAAGATAGAATTCTACAAGTGGTATCACATGAAAGGTGAGGTCAAGACCTTTCCACTGATACCAAATTTGATAGGGTTTGGTAGGGTTTAAGGGTCTTTATTAAAGAAAATCGGGTTTCAAGGGAAAATCTCCTTTGTTTACAAATAAAAAAAGGGTTACAACTCTGTGGGAGCGAAAGATAGATTTCTACAAATGGTATCATATGAAAGGTGAGGTCAAGACCATTCCATTGATATCAAATTTGATAGGGTTTGGTAGGGTTTAAGGGTCTTTATTAAAGAAAAACGCGTTTCAAGAGGAAAATCTCCTTTGTTTACAAATAAAAAAGGGTTATAACTCTGTGAGATCGAAAGATAGAATTCTACAAGTGGTATCACATGAAAGGTGAGGTCAAGACCTTTCCACTGATACCAAATTTGATAGGGTTTGGTAGGGTTTAAGGGTCTTTATTAAAGAAAAACGGGTTTCAAGGGGAAAATCTCCTTTGTTTACAAATAAAAAAGGGTTATAACTCTGTGGGATCGAAAGATAGAATTCTACAAGTGGTATCACATGAAAGGTGAGGTCAAGACCTTTCCACTGATACCAAATTTGATAGGGTTTGGTAGGGTTTAAGGGTCTTTATTAAAGAAAAACGGGTTTCAAGGGGAAAATCTCCTTTGTTTACAAATAAAAAAGGGTTATAACTCTGTGGGATCGAAAGATAGAATTCTACAAGTGGTATCACATGAAAGGTGAGGTCAAGACCTTTCCACTGATACCAAATTTGATAGGGTTTGGTAGGGTTTAAGGGTCTTTATTAAAGAAAAACGGGTTTCAAGGGGAAAATCTCCTTTGTTTACAAATAAAAAAGGGTTATAACTCTGTGGGATCGAAAGATAGAATTCTACAAGTGGTATCACATGAAAGGTGAGGTCAAGACCTTTCCACTGATACCAAATTTGATAGGGTTTGGTAGGGTTTAAGGGTCTTTATTAAAGAAAAACGGGTTTCAAGGGGAAAATCTCCTTTGTTTACAAAAAAAAGGGTTATAACTCTGTGGGATCGAAAGATAGAATTCTACAAGTGGTATCACATGAAAGGTGAGGTCAAGACCTTTCCACTGATACCAAATTTGATAGGGTTTGGTAGGGTTTAAGGGTCTTTATTAAAGAAAAACGGGTTTCAAGGGGAAAATCTCCTTTGTTTACAAATAAAAAGGGTTATAACTCTGTGGGATCGAAAGATAGAATTCTACAAGTGGTATCACATGAAAGGTGAGGTCAAGACCTTTCCACTGATACCAAATTTGATAGGGTTTGGTAGGGTTTAAGGGTCTTTATTAAAGAAAAACGGGTTTCAAAGGGAAAATCTCCTTTGTTTACAAATAAAAAAGGGTTATAACTCTGTGGGATCGAAAGATAGAATTCTACAAGTGGTATCACATGAAAGGTGAGGTCAAGACCTTTCCACTGATACCAAATTTGATAGGGTTTGGTAGGGTTTAAGGGTCTTTATTAAAGAAAAACGGGTTTCAAGGGGAAATCTCCTTTGTTTACAAATAAAAAAGGGTTATAACTCTGTGGGATCGAAAGATAGAATTCTACAAGTGGTATCACATGAAAGGTGAGGTCAAGACCTTTCCACTGATACCAAATTTGATAGGGTTTGGTAGGGTTTAAGGGTCTTTATTAAAGAAAAACGGGTTTCAAGGGGAAAATCTCCTTTGTTTACAAATAAAAAAGGGTTATAACTCTGTGGGATCGAAAGATAGAATTCTACAAGTGGTATCACATGAAAGGTGAGGTCAAGACCTTTCCACTGATACCAAATTTGATAGGGTTTGGTAGGGTTTAAGGGTCTTTATTAAAGAAAAACGGGTTTCAAGGGGAAAATCTCCTTTGTTTACAAATAAAAAAGGTTATAACTCTGTGGGATCGAAAGATAGAATTCTACAAGTGGTATCACATGAAAGGTGAGGTCAAGACCTTTCCACTGATACCAAATTTGATAGGGTTTGGTAGGGTTTAAGGGTCTTTATTAAAGAAAAACGGGTTTCAAAGGGAAAATCTCCTTTGTTTACAAATAAAAAAGGGTTATAACTCTGTGGGATCGAAAGATAGAATTCTATAAGTGGTATCACATGAAAGGTGAGGTCAAGACCTTTCCACTGATGCGAAATTTGATAGGGTTTGGTAGGGTTTAAGGGTCTTTATTAAAGGAAAACGGGTTTCAAGAGGAAATCTACTTTGTTTACAAAGAAAAAAATGTTATAATTCTGTGGGATCGAAAGATAGAATTCCACAAGTGGTATCACATGAAAGGTGAGGTCAAGACCTTTCCACTGATACCAAATTTGATAGGGTTTGGTAGGGTTTAAGGGTCTTTATTAAAGAAAAACGGGTTTCAAGGGGAAAATCTCCTTTGTTTACAAATAAAAAAGGGTTATAACTCTGTGGGATCGAAAGATAGAATTCTACAAGTGGTATCACATGAAAGGTGAGGTCAAGACCTTTCCACTGATACCAAATTTGATAGGGTTTGGTAGGGTTTAAGGGTCTTTATTAAAGAAAAACGGGTTTCAAGGGGAAAATCTCCTTTGTTTACAAATAAAAAAGGGTTATAACTCTGTGGGATCGAAAGATAGAATTCTACAAGTGGTATCACATGAAAGGTGAGGTCAAGACCTTTCCACTGATACCAAATTTGATAGGGTTTGGTAGGGTTTAAGGGTCTTTATTAAAGAAAAACGGGTTTCAAGGGGAAAATCTCCTTTGTTTACAAATAAAAAAGGGTTATAACTCTGTGGGATCGAAAGATAGAATTCTACAAGTGGTATCACATGAAAGGTGAGGTCAAGACCTTTCCACTGATACCAAATTTGATAGGGTTTGGTAGGGTTTAAGGGTCTTTATTAAAGAAAAACGGGTTTCAAGGGAAAATCTCCTTTGTTTACAAATAAAAAAGGGTTATAACTCTGTGGGATCGAAAGATAGAATTCTACAAGTGGTATCACATGAAAGGTGAGGTCAAGACCTTTCCACTGATACCAAATTTGATAGGGTTTGGTAGGGTTTAAGGGTCTTTATTAAAGAAAAACGGGTTTCAAGGGGAAATCTCCTTTGTTTACAAATAAAAAAGGGTTATAACTCTGTGGGATCGAAAGATAGAATTCTACAAGTGGTATCACATGAAAGGTGAGGTCAAGACCTTTCCACTGATACCAAATTTGATAGGGTTTGGTAGGGTTTAAGGGTCTTTATTAAAGAAAAACGGGTTTCAAGGGGAAAATCTCCTTTGTTTACAAATAAAAAAGGGTTATAACTCTGTGGGATCGAAAGATAGAATTCTACAAGTGGTATCACATGAAAGGTGAGGTCAAGACCTTTCCACTGATACCAAATTTGATAGGGTTTGGTAGGGTTTAAGGGTCTTTATTAAAGAAAAACGGGTTTCAAAGGGAAAATCTCCTTTGTTTACAAATAAAAAAGGGTTATAACTCTGTGGGATCGAAAGATAGAATTCTACAAGTGGTATCACATGAAAGGTGAGGTCAAGACCTTTCCACTGATACCAAATTTGATAGGGTTTGTAGGGTTTAAGGGTCTTTATTAAAGAAAAACGGGTTTCAAGGGAAAATCTCCTTTGTTTACAAATAAAAAAGGGTTATAACTCTGTGGGATCGAAAGATAGAATTCTACAAGTGGTATCACATGAAAGGTGAGGTCAAGACCTTTCCACTGATACCAAATTTGATAGGGTTTGGTAGGGTTTAAGGGTCTTTATTAAAGAAAAACGGGTTTCAAGGGAAAATCTCCTTTGTTTACAAATAAAAAAGGGTTATAACTCTGTGGGATCGAAAGATAGAATTCTACAAGTGGTATCACATGAAAGGTGAGGTCAAGACCTTTCCACTGATACCAAATTTGATAGGGTTTGGTAGGGTTTAAGGGTCTTTATTAAAGAAAAACGGGTTTCAAGGGGAAATCTCCTTTGTTTACAAATAAAAAAGGGTTATAACTCTGTGGGATCGAAAGATAGAATTCTACAAGTGGTATCACATGAAAGGTGAGGTCAAGACCTTTCCACTGATACCAAATTTGATAGGGTTTGGTAGGGTTTAAAGGTCTTTATTAAAGAAAAACGGGTTTCAAGGGGAAAATCTCCTTTGTTTACAAATAAAAAAGGGTTATAACTCTGTGGGATCGAAAGATAGAATTCTACAAGTGGTATCACATGAAAGGTGAGGTCAAGACCTTTCCACTGATACCAAATTTGATAGGGTTTGGTAGGGTTTAAGGGTCTTTATTAAAGAAAAACGGGTTTCAAGGGGAAAATCTCCTTTGTTTACAAATAAAAAAGGGTTATAACTCTGTGGGATCGAAAGATAGAATTCTACAAGTGGTATCACATGAAAGGTGAGGTCAAGACCTTTCCACTGATACCAAATTTGATAGGGTTTGGTAGGGTTTAAGGGTCTTTATTAAAGAAAAACGGGTTTCAAGGGGAAAATCTCCTTTGTTTACAAATAAAAAAGGGTTATAACTCTGTGGGATCGAAAGATAGAATTCTACAAGTGGTATCACATGAAAGGTGAGGTCAAGACCTTTCCACTGATACCAAATTTGATAGGGTTTGGTAGGGTTTAAGGGTCTTTATTAAAGAAAAACGGGGTTCAAGGGGAAAATCTCCTTTGTTTACAAATAAAAAAGGGTTATAACTCTGTGGGATCGAAAGATAGAATTCTACAAGTGGTATCACATGAAAGGTGAGGTCAAGACCTTTCCACTGATACCAAATTTGATAGGGTTTGGTAGGGTTTAAGGGTCTTTATTAAAGAAAAACGGGTTTCAAAGGGAAAATCTCCTTTGTTTACAAATAAAAAAGGGTTATAACTCTGTGGGATCGAAAGATAGAATTCTACAAGTGGTATCACATGAAAGGTGAGGTCAAGACCTTTCCACTGATACCAAATTTGATAGGGTTTGGTAGGGTTTAAGGGTCTTTATTAAAGAAAAACGGGTTTCAAGGGGAAATCTCCTTTGTTTACAAATAAAAAAGGGTTATAACTCTGTGGGATCGAAAGATAGAATTCTACAAGTGGTATCACATGAAAGGTGAGGTCAAGACCTTTCCACTGATACCAAATTTGATAGGGTTTGGTAGGGTTTAAGGGTCTTTATTAAAGAAAAACGGGTTTCAAGGGAAAATCTCCTTTGTTTACAAATAAAAAAGGGTTATAACTCTGTGGGATCGAAAGATAGAATTCTACAAGTGGTATCACATGAAAGGTGAGGTCAAGACCTTTCCACTGATACCAAATTTGATAGGGTTTGGTAGGGTTTAAGGGTCTTTATTAAAGAAAAACGGGTTTCAAGGGGAAATCTCCTTTGTTTACAAATAAAAAAGGGTTATAACTCTGTGGAATCGAAAGATAGAATTCTACAAGTGGTATCACATGAAAGGTGAGGTCAAGACCTTTCCACTGATACCAAATTTGATAGGGTTTGGTAGGGTTTAAAGGTCTTTATTAAAGAAAAACGGGTTTCAAGGGGAAAATCTCCTTTGTTTACAAATAAAAAAGGGTTATAACTCTGTGGGATCGAAAGATAGAATTCTACAAGTGGTATCACATGAAAGGTGAGGTCAAGACCTTTCCACTGATACCAAATTTGATAGGGTTTGGTAGGGTTTAAGGGTCTTTATTAAAGAAAAACGGGTTTCAAGGGGAAAATCTCCTTTGTTTACAAAAAAGGGTTATAACTCTGTGGGATCGAAAGATAGAATTCTACAAGTGGTATCACATGAAAGGTGAGGTCAAGACCTTTCCACTGATACCAAATTTGATAGGGTTTGGTAGGGTTTAAGGGTCTTTATTAAAGAAAAACGGGTTTCAAGGGGAAAATCTCCTTTGTTTACAAATAAAAAAGGGTTATAACTCTGTGGGATCGAAAGATAGAATTCTACAAGTGGTATCACATGAAAGGTGAGGTCAAGACCTTTCCACTGATACCAAATTTGATAGGGTTTGGTAGGGTTTAAGGGTCTTTATTAAAGAAAAACGGGTTTCAAGAGGAAAATCTCCTTTGTTTACAAATAAAAAAGGGTTATAACTCTGTGGGATCGAAAGATAGAATTCTACAAGTGGTATCACATGAAAGGTGAGGTCAAGACCTTTCCACTGATACCAAATTTGATAGGGTTTGGTAGGGTTTAAGGGTCTTTATTAAAGAAAAACGGGTTTCAAAGGGAAAATCTCCTTTGTTTACAAATAAAAAAGGGTTATAACTCTGTGGGATCGAAAGATAGAATTCTACAAGTGGTATCACATGAAAGGTGAGGTCAAGACCTTTCCACTGATACCAAATTTGATAGGGTTTGGTAGGGTTTAAGGGTCTTTATTAAAGAAAAACGGGTTTCAAAGGGAAAATCTCCTTTGTTTACAAATAAAAAAGGGTTATAACTCTGTGGGATCGAAAGATAGAATTCTACAAGTGGTATCACATGAAAGGTGAGGTCAAGACCTTTCCACTGATACCAAATTTGATAGGGTTTGGTAGGGTTTAAGGGTCTTTATTAAAGAAAAACGGGTTTCAAGAGGAAATCTCCTTTGTTTACAAATAAAAAAGGGTTATAACTCTGTGGGATCGAAAGATAGAATTCTACAAGTGGTATCACATGAAAGGTGAGGTCAAGACCTTTCCACTGATACCAAATTTGATAGGGTTTGGTAGGGTTTAAGGGTCTTTATTAAAGAAAAACGGGTTTCAAAGGGAAAATCTCCTTTGTTTACAAATAAAAAAGGGTTATAACTCTGTGGGATCGAAAGATAGAATTCTACAAGTGGTATCACATGAAAGGTGAGGTCAAGACCTTTCCACTGATACCAAATTTGATAGGGTTTGGTAGGGTTTAAGGGTCTTTATTAAAGAAAAACGGGTTTCAAGGGGAAATCTCCTTTGTTTACAAATAAAAAAGGTTATAACTCTGTGGGATCGAAAGATAGAATTCTAAAAGTGGTATCACATGAAAGGTGAGGTCAAGACCTTTCCACTGATACCAAATTTGATAGGGTTTGGTAGGGTTTAAGGGTCTTTATTAAAGAAAAACGGGTTTCAAGGGAAAATCTCCTTTGTTTACAAATAAAAAAGGGTTATAACTCTGTGGGATCGAAAGATAGAATTCTACAAGTGGTATCACATGAAAGGTGAGGTCAAGACCTTTCCACTGATACCAAATTTGATAGGGTTTGGTAGGGTTTAAGGGTCTTTATTAAAGAAAAACGGGTTTCAAGGGGAAATCTCCTTTGTTTACAAATAAAAAAGGGTTATAACTCTGTGGGATCGAAAGATAGAATTCTACAAGTGGTATCACATGAAAGGTGAGGTCAAGACCTTTCCACTGATACCAAATTTGATAGGGTTTGGTAGGGTTTAAAGGTCTTTATTAAAGAAAAACGGGTTTCAAGGGGAAAATCTCCTTTGTTTACAAATAAAAAAGGGTTATAACTCTGTGGGATCGAAAGATAGAATTCTACAAGTGGTATCACATGAAAGGTGAGGTCAAGACCTTTCCACTGATACCAAATTTGATAGGGTTTGGTAGGGTTTAAGGGTCTTTATTAAAGAAAAACGGGTTTCAAGGGGAAAATCTCCTTTGTTTACAAATAAAAAAGGGTTATAACTCTGTGGGATCGAAAGATAGAATTCTACAAGTGGTATCACATGAAAGGTGAGGTCAAGACCTTTCCACTGATACCAAATTTGATAGGGTTTGGTAGGGTTTAAGGGTCTTTATTAAAGAAAAACGGGTTTCAAGGGGAAAATCTCCTTTGTTTACAAATAAAAAAGGGTTATAACTCTGTGGGATCGAAAGATAGAATTCTACAAGTGGTATCACATGAAAGGTGAGGTCAAGACCTTTCCACTGATACCAAATTTGATAGGGTTTGGTAGGGTTTAAGGGTCTTTATTAAAGAAAAACGGGTTTCAAGGGGAAAATCTCCTTTGTTTACAAATAAAAAAGGGTTATAACTCTGTGGGATCGAAAGATAGAATTCTACAAGTGGTATCACATGAAAGGTGAGGTCAAGACCTTTCCACTGATACCAAATTTGATAGGGTTTGGTAGGGTTTAAGGGTCTTTATTAAAGAAAAACGGGTTCAAAGGAAAATCTCCTTTGTTTACAAATAAAAAAGGGTTATAACTCTGTGGGATCGAAAGATAGAATTCTACAAGTGGTATCACATGAAAGGTGAGGTCAAGACCTTTCCACTGATACCAAATTTGATAGGGTTTGGTAGGGTTTAAGGGTCTTTATTAAAGAAAAACGGGTTTCAAGGGGAAATCTCCTTTGTTTACAAATAAAAAAGGGTTATAACTCTGTGGGATCGAAAGATAGAATTCTACAAGTGGTATCACATGAAAGGTGAGGTCAAGACCTTTCCACTGATACCAAATTTGATAGGGTTTGGTAGGGTTTAAGGGTCTTTATTAAAGAAAAACGGGTTTCAAGGGGAAAATCTCCTTTGTTTACAAATAAAAAAGGGTTATAACTCTGTGGGATCGAAAGATAGAATTCTACAAGTGGTATCACATGAAAGGTGAGGTCAAGACCTTTCCACTGATACCAAATTTGATAGGGTTTGGTAGGGTTTAAGGGTCTTTATTAAAGAAAAACGGGTTTCAAGGGGAAAATCTCCTTTGTTTACAAATAAAAAAGGTTATAACTCTGTGGGATCGAAAGATAGAATTCTACAAGTGGTATCACATGAAAGGTGAGGTCAAGACCTTTCCACTGATACCAAATTTGATAGGGTTTGGTAGGGTTTAAGGGTCTTTATTAAAGAAAAACGGGTTTCAAGGGGAAAATCTCCTTTGTTTACAAATAAAAAAGGGTTATAACTCTGTGGGATCGAAAGATAGAATTCTACAAGTGGTATCACATGAAAGGTGAGGTCAAGACCTTTCCACTGATACCAAATTTGATAGGGTTTGGTAGGGTTTAAGGGTCTTTATTAAAGAAAAACGGGTTTCAAAGGGAAAATCTCCTTTGTTTACAAATAAAAAAGGGTTATAACTCTGTGGGATCGAAAGATAGAATTCTACAAGTGGTATCACATGAAAGGTGAGGTCAAGACCTTTCCACTGATACCAAATTTGATAGGGTTTGGTAGGGTTTAAGGGTCTTTATTAAAGAAAAACGGGTTTCAAGGGGAAATCTCCTTTGTTTACAAATAAAAAAAAGGGTTATAACTCTGTGGGATCGAAAGATAGAATTCTACAAGTGGTATCACATGAAAGGTGAGGTCAAGACCTTTCCACTGATACCAAATTTGATAGGGTTTGGTAGGGTTTAAGGGTCTTTATTAAAGAAAAACGGGTTTCAAGGGGAAAATCTCCTTTGTTTACAAATAAAAAAGGGTTATAACTCTGTGGGATCGAAAGATAGAATTCTACAAGTGGTATCACATGAAAGGTGAGGTCAAGACCTTTCCACTGATACCAAATTTGATAGGGTTTGGTAGGGTTTAAGGGTCTTTATTAAAGAAAAACGGGTTTCAAGAGGAAATCTCCTTTGTTTACAAATAAAAAAGGGTTATAACTCTGTGGGATCGAAAGATAGAATTCTACAAGTGGTATCACATGAAAGGTGAGGTCAAGACCTTTCCACTGATACCAAATTTGATAGGGTTTGGTAGGGTTTAAGGGTCTTTATTAAAGAAAAACGGGTTTCAAGGGGAAAATCTCCTTTGTTTACAAATAAAAAAGGGTTATAACTCTGTGGGATCGAAAGATAGAATTCTACAAGTGGTATCACATGAAAGGTGAGGTCAAGACCTTTCCACTGATACCAAATTTGATAGGGTTTGGTAGGGTTTAAGGGTCTTTATTAAAGAAAAACGGGTTTCAAGGGGAAAATCTCCTTTGTTTACAAATAAAAAAGGTTATAACTCTGTGGGATCGAAAGATAGAATTCTACAAGTGGTATCACATGAAAGGTGAGGTCAAGACCTTTCCACTGATACCAAATTTGATAGGGTTTGGTAGGGTTTAAGGGTCTTTATTAAAGAAAAACGGGTTTCAAGAGGAAAATCTCCTTTGTTTACAAATAAAAAAGGGTTATAACTCTGTGGGATCGAAAGATAGAATTCTACAAGTGGTATCACATGAAAGGTGAGGTCAAGACCTTTCCACTGATACCAAATTTGATAGGGTTTGGTAGGGTTTAAGGGTCTTTATTAAAGAAAAACGGGTTTCAAAGGGAAAATCTCCTTTGTTTACAAATAAAAAAGGGTTATAACTCTGTGGGATCGAAAGATAGAATTCTACAAGTGGTATCACATGAAAGGTGAGGTCAAGACCTTTCCACTGATACCAAATTTGATAGGGTTTGGTAGGGTTTAAGGGTCTTTATTAAAGAAAAACGGGTTTCAAGGGGAAATCTCCTTTGTTTACAAATAAAAAAAAGGGTTATAACTCTGTGGGATCGAAAGATAGAATTCTACAAGTGGTATCACATGAAAGGTGAGGTCAAGACCTTTCCACTGATACCAAATTTGATAGGGTTTGGTAGGGTTTAAGGGTCTTTATTAAAGAAAAACGGGTTTCAAGGGGAAAATCTCCTTTGTTTACAAATAAAAAAGGGTTATAACTCTGTGGGATCGAAAGATAGAATTCTACAAGTGGTATCACATGAAAGGTGAGGTCAAGACCTTTCCACTGATACCAAATTTGATAGGGTTTGGTAGGGTTTAAGGGTCTTTATTAAAGAAAAACGGGTTTCAAGGGGAAAATCTCCTTTGTTTACAAATAAAAAAGGGTTATAACTCTGTGGGATCGAAAGATAGAATTCTACAAGTGGTATCACATGAAAGGTGAGGTCAAGACCTTTCCACTGATACCAAATTTGATAGGGTTTGGTAGGGTTTAAGGGTCTTTATTAAAGAAAAACGGGTTTCAAGGGGAAAATCTCCTTTGTTTACAAATAAAAAAGGGTTATAACTCTGTGGGATCGAAAGATAGAATTCTACAAGTGGTATCACATGAAAGGTGAGGTCAAGACCTTTCCACTGATACCAAATTTGATAGGGTTTGGTAGGGTTTAAGGGTCTTTATTAAAGAAAAACGGGTTTCAAGGGAAAATCTCCTTTGTTTACAAATAAAAAAGGGTTATAACTCTGTGGGATCGAAAGATAGAATTCTACAAGTGGTATTACATGAAAGGTGAGGTCAAGACCTTTCCACTGATTCCGAATTTGGTAGGGTTTGGTAGGGTTTAAGGGTCTTTATTAAAGAAAAACGGGTTTCAAGGGGAAATCTCCTTTGTTTACAATTAAAAAAGGGTTATAACTCTGTGGGATCGAAAGATAGAATTCTACAAGTGGTATCACATGAAAGGTGAGGTCAAGACCTTTCCACTGATACCAAATTTGATAGGGTTTGGTAGGGTTTAAGGGTCTTTATTAAAGAAAAACGGGTTTCAAGGGGAAAATCTCCTTTGTTTACAAATAAAAAAGGGTTATAACTCTGTGGGATCGAAAGATAGAATTCTACAAGTGGTATCACATGAAAGGTGAGGTCAAGACCTTTCCACTGATACCAAATTTGATAGGGTTTGGTAGGGTTTAAGGGTCTTTATTAAAGAAAAACGGGTTTCAAGGGGAAAATCTCCTTTGTTTACAAATAAAAAAGGGTTATAACTCTGTGGGATCGAAAGATAGAATTCTACAAGTGGTATCACATGAAAGGTGAGGTCAAGACCTTTCCACTGATACCAAATTTGATAGGGTTTGGTAGGGTTTAAGGGTCTTTATTAAAGAAAAACGGGTTTCAAGGGAAAATCTCCTTTGTTTACAAATAAAAAAGGGTTATAACTCTGTGGGATCGAAAGATAGAATTCTACAAGTGGTATCACATGAAAGGTGAGGTCAAGACCTTTCCACTGATACCAAATTTGATAGGGTTTGGTAGGGTTTAAGGGTCTTTATTAAAGAAAAACGGGTTTCAAGGGAAAATCTCCTTTGTTTACAAATAAAAAAGGGTTATAACTCTGTGGGATCGAAAGATAGAATTCTACAAGTGGTATCACATGAAAGGTGAGGTCAAGACCTTTCCACTGATACCAAATTTGATAGGGTTTGGTAGGGTTTAAGGGTCTTTATTAAAGAAAAACGGGTTTCAAGGGGAAATCTCCTTTGTTTACAAATAAAAAAGGGTTATAACTCTGTGGGATCGAAAGATAGAATTCTACAAGTGGTATCACATGAAAGGTGAGGTCAAGACCTTTCCACTGATACCAAATTTGATAGGGTTTGGTAGGGTTTAAGGGTCTTTATTAAAGAAAAACGGGTTTCAAGGGGAAAATCTCCTTTGTTTACAAATAAAAAAGGGTTATAACTCTGTGGGATCGAAAGATAGAATTCTACAAGTGGTATCACATGAAAGGTGAGGTCAAGACCTTTCCACTGATACCAAATTTGATAGGGTTTGGTAGGTTTAAGGGTCTTTATTAAAGAAAAACGGGTTTCAAGAGGAAAATCTCCTTTGTTTACAAATAAAAAAGGGTTATAACTCTGTGGGATCGAAAGATAGAATTCTACAAGTGGTATCACATGAAAGGTGAGGTCAAGACCTTTCCACTGATACCAAATTTGATAGGGTTTGGTAGGGTTTAAGGGTCTTTATTAAAGAAAAACGGGTTTCAAGGGAAAATCTCCTTTGTTTACAAATAAAAAAGGGTTATAACTCTGTGGGATCGAAAGATAGAATTCTACAAGTGGTATCACATGAAAGGTGAGGTCAAGACCTTTCCACTGATACCAAATTTGATAGGGTTTGGTAGGGTTTAAGGGTCTTTATTAAAGAAAAACGGGTTTCAAGGGGAAAATCTCCTTTGTTTACAAATAAAAAAGGGTTATAACTCTGTGGGATCGAAAGATAGAATTCTACAAGTGGTATCACATGAAAGGTGAGGTCAAGACCTTTCCACTGATACCAAATTTGATAGGTTTTGGTAGGGTTTAAGGGTCTTTATTAAAGAAAAACGGGTTTCAAGGGGAAAATCTCCTTTGTTTACAAATAAAAAAGGGTTATAACTCTGTGGGATCGAAAGATAGAATTCTACAAGTGGTATCACATGAAAGGTGAGGTCAAGACCTTTCCACTGATACCAAATTTGATAGGGTTTGGTAGGGTTTAAGGGTCTTTATTAAAGAAAAACGGGTTTCAAGGGGAAAATCTCCTTTGTTTACAAATAAAAAAGGGTTATAACTCTGTGGGATCGAAAGATAGAATTCTACAAGTGGTATCACATGAAAGGTGAGGTCAAGACCTTTCCACTGATACCAAATTTGATAGGGTTTAAGGGTCTTTATTAAAGAAAAACGGGTTTCAAGGGGAAAATCTCCTTTGTTTACAAATAAAAAAGGGTTATAACTCTGTGGGATCGAAAGATAGAATTCTACAAGTGGTATCACATGAAAGGTGAGGTCAAGACCTTTCCACTGATACCAAATTTGATAGGGTTTGGTAGGGTTTAAGGGTCTTTATTAAAGAAAAACGGGTTTCAAGGGGAAAATCTCCTTTGTTTACAAATAAAAAAGGGTTATAACTCTGTGGGATCGAAAGATAGAATTCTACAAGTGGTATCACATGAAAGGTGAGGTCAAGACCTTTCCACTGATACCAAATTTGATAGGGTTTGGTAGGGTTTAAGGGTCTTTATTAAAGAAAAACGGTTTCAAGGGGAAAATCTCCTTTGTTTACAAATAAAAAAGGGTTATAACTCTGTGGGATCGAAAGATAGAATTCTACAAGTGGTATCACATGAAAGGTGAGGTCAAGACCTTTCCACTGATACCAAATTTGATAGGGTTTGGTAGGGTTTAAGGGTCTTTATTAAAGAAAAACGGGTTTCAAGGGGAAAATCTCCTTTGTTTACAAATAAAAAAGGGTTATAACTCTGTGGGATCGAAAGATAGAATTCTACAAGTGGTATCACATGAAAGGTGAGGTCAAGACCTTTCCACTGATACCAAATTTGATAGGGTTTGGTAGGGTTTAAGGGTCTTTATTAAAGAAAAACGGGTTTCAAGGGGAAAATCTCCTTTGTTTACAAATAAAAAAGGGTTATAACTCTGTGGGATCGAAAGATAGAATTCTACAAGTGGTATCACATGAAAGGTGAGGTCAAGACCTTTCCACTGATACCAAATTTGATAGGGTTTGGTAGGGTTTAAGGGTCTTTATTAAAGAAAAACGGGTTTCAAGGGGAAAATCTCCTTTGTTTACAAATAAAAAAGGGTTATAACTCTGTGGGATCGAAAGATAGAATTCTACAAGTGGTATCACATGAA
Source organism: Pteria penguin (assembly GCA_035048485.1). Classification (NCBI taxonomy): domain Eukaryota; kingdom Metazoa; phylum Mollusca; class Bivalvia; order Pterioida; family Pteriidae; genus Pteria; species Pteria penguin. Next base: position 7,998,017 of record CM068590.1, on the reverse strand, counting down.
AGGTGAGGTCAAGACCTTTCCACTGATACCAAATTTGATAGGGTTTGGTAGGGTTTAAGGGTCTTTATTAAAGAAAAACGGGTTTCAAGGGAAAATCTCCTTTGTTTACAAATAAAAAAGGGTTATAACTCTGTGGGATCGAAAGATAGAATTCTACAAGTGGTATCACATGAAAGGTGAGGTCAAGACCTTTCCACTGATACCAAATTTGATAGGGTTTGGTAGGTTTAAGGGTCTTTATTAAAGAAAAACGGGTTTCAAGGGGAAAATCTCCTTTGTTTACAAATAAAAAAGGGTTATAACTCTGTGGGATCGAAAGATAGAATTCTACAAGTGGTATCACATGAAAGGTGAGGTCAAGACCTTTCCACTGATACCAAATTTGATAGGTTTTGGTAGGGTTTAAGGGTCTTTATTAAAGAAAAACGGGTTTCAAGGGAAAATCTCCTTTGTTTACAAATAAAAAAGGGTTATAACTCTGTGGGATCGAAAGATAGAATTCTACAAGTGGTATCACATGAAAGGTGAGGTCAAGACCTTTCCACTGATACCAAATTTGATAGGGTTTGGTAGGGTTTAAGGGTCTTTATTAAAGAAAAACGGGTTTCAAGGGGAAAATCTCCTTTGTTTACAAATAAAAAAGGGTTATAACTCTGTGGGATCGAAAGATAGAATTCTACAAGTGGTATCACATGAAAGGTGAGGTCAAGACCTTTCCACTGATACCAAATTTGATAGGGTTTAAGGGTCTTTATTAAAGAAAAACGGGTTTCAAGGGGAAAATCTCCTTTGTTTACAAATAAAAAAGGGTTATAACTCTGTGGGATCGAAAGATAGAATTCTACAAGTGGTATCACATGAAAGGTGAGGTCAAGACCTTTCCACTGATACCAAATTTGATAGGGTTTGGTAGGGTTTAAGGGTCTTTATTAAAGAAAAACGGGTTTCAAGGGGAAAATCTCCTTTGTTTACAAATAAAAAAGGGTTATAACTCTGTGGGATCGAAAGATAGAATTCTACAAGTGGTATCACATGAAAGGTGAGGTCAAGACCTTTCCACTGATACCAAATTTGATAGGGTTTGGTAGGGTTTAAGGGTCTTTATTAAAGAAAAACGGGTTTCAAGGGGAAAATCTCCTTTGTTTACAAATAAAAAAGGGTTATAACTCTGTGGGATCGAAAGATAGAATTCTACAAGTGGTATCACATGAAAGGTGAGGTCAAGACCTTTCCACTGATACCAAATTTGATAGGGTTTGGTAGGGTTTAAGGGTCTTTATTAAAGAAAAACGGGTTTCAAGGGGAAAATCTCCTTTGTTTACAAATAAAAAAGGGTTATAACTCTGTGGGATCGAAAGATAGAATTCTACAAGTGGTATCACATGAAAGGTGAGGTCAAGACCTTTCCACTGATACCAAATTTGATAGGGTTTGGTAGGGTTTAAGGGTCTTTATTAAAGAAAAACGGGTTTCAAGGGGAAAATCTCCTTTGTTTACAAATAAAAAAGGGTTATAACTCTGTGGGATCGAAAGATAGAATTCTACAAGTGGTATCACATGAAAGGTGAGGTCAAGACCTTTCCACTGATACCAAATTTGATAGGGTTTGGTAGGGTTTAAGGGTCTTTATTAAAGAAAAACGGGTTTCAAGGGGAAATCTCCTTTGTTTACAAATAAAAAAGGGTTATAACTCTGTGGGATCGAAAGATAGAATTCTACAAGTGGTATCACATGAAAGGTGAGGTCAAGACCTTTCCACTGATACCAAATTTGATAGGGTTTAAGGGTCTTTATTAAAGAAAAACGGGTTTCAAGGGGAAAATCTCCTTTGTTTACAAATAAAAAAGGGTTATAACTCTGTGGGATCGAAAGATAGAATTCTACAAGTGGTATCACATGAAAGGTGAGGTCAAGACCTTTCCACTGATACCAAATTTGATAGGGTTTGGTAGGGTTTAAGGGTCTTTATTAAAGAAAAACGGGTTTCAAGGGGAAAATCTCCTTTGTTTACAAATAAAAAAGGGTTATAACTCTGTGGGATCGAAAGATAGAATTCTACAAGTGGTATCACATGAAAGGTGAGGTCAAGACCTTTCCACTGATACCAAATTTGATAGGGTTTGGTAGGGTTTAAGGGTCTTTATTAAAGAAAAACGGGTTTCAAGGGGAAAATCTCCTTTGTTTACAAAAAAAGGGTTATAACTCTGTGGGATCGAAAGATAGAATTCTACAAGTGGTATCACATGAAAGGTGAGGTCAAGACCTTTCCACTGATACCAAATTTGATAGGGTTTGGTAGGGTTTAAGGGTCTTTATTAAGGAAAAACGGGTTTCAAGGGGAAAATCTCCTTTGTTTACAAATAAAAAAGGGTTATAACTCTGTGGGATCGAAAGATAGAATTCTACAAGTGGTATCACATGAAAGGTGAGGTCAAGACCTTTCCACTGATACCAAATTTGATAGGGTTTGGTAGGGTTTAAGGGTCTTTATTAAAGAAAAACGGGTTTCAAGGGGAAAATCTCCTTTGTTTACAAATAAAAAAGGGTTATAACTCTGTGGGATCGAAAGATAGAATTCTACAAGTGGTATCACATGAAAGGTGAGGTCAAGACCTTTCCACTGATACCAAATTTGATAGGGTTTGGTAGGGTTTAAGGGTCTTTATTAAAGAAAAACGGGTTTCAAGGGGAAAAATCTCCTTTGTTTACAAATAAAAAAGGGTTATAACTCTGTGGGATCGAAAGATAGAATTCTACAAGTGGTATCACATGAAAGGTGAGGTCAAGACCTTTCCACTGATACCAAATTTGATAGGGTTTGGTAGGGTTTAAGGGTCTTTATTAAAGAAAAACGGGTTTCAAGGGGAAAATCTCCTTTGTTTACAAAAAAAAGGGTTATAACTCTGTGGGATCGAAAGATAGAATTCTACAAGTGGTATCACATGAAAGGTGAGGTCAAGACCTTTCCACTGATACCAAATTTGATAGGGTTTGTAGGGTTTAAGGGTCTTTATTAAAGAAAAACGGGTTTCAAGGGGAAAATCTCCTTTGTTTACAAATAAAAAAGGGTTATAACTCTGTGGGATCGAAAGATAGAATTCTACAAGTGGTATCACATGAAAGGTGAGGTCAAGACCTATCCACTGATACCAAATTTGATAGGTTTGGTAGGGTTTAAGGGTCTTTATTAAAGAAAAACGGGTTTCAAGGGGAAAATCTCCTTTGTTTACAAAAAAAAGGGTTATAACTCTGTGGGATCGAAAGATAGAATTCTACAAGTGGTATCACATGAAAGGTGAGGTCAAGACCTTTCCACTGATACCAAATTTGATAGGGTTTGGTAGGGTTTAAGGGTCTTTATTAAAGAAAAACGGGTTTCAAGGGGAAAATCTCCTTTGTTTACAAATAAAAAAGGGTTATAACTCTGTGGGATCGAAAGATAGAATTCTACAAGTGGTATCACATGAAAGGTGAGGTCAAGACCTTTCCACTGATACCAAATTTGATAGCTATTGGTAGGGTTTTAAGGGTCTTTATTAAAGAAAAACGGGTTTCAAGGGGAAAATCTCCTTTGTTTACAAAAAAAAAGGGTTATAACTCTGTGGGATCGAAAGATAGAATTCTACAAGTGGTATCACATGAAAGGTGAGGTCAAGACCTTTCCACTGATACCAAATTTGATAGGGTTTGGTAGGGTTTAAGGGTCTTTATTAAAGAAAAACGGGTTTCAAGGGGAAAATCTCCTTTGTTTACAAATAAAAAAGGGTTATAACTCTGTGGGATCGAAAGATAGAATTCTACAAGTGGTATCACATGAAAGGTGAGGTCAAGACCTTTCCACTGATACCAAATTTGATAGGGTTTGGTAGGGTTTAAGGGTCTTTATTAAAGAAAAACGGGTTTCAAGGGGAAAATCTCCTTTGTTTACAAAAAAGGGTTATAACTCTGTGGGATCGAAAGATAGAATTCTACAAGTGGTATCACATGAAAGGTGAGGTCAAGACCTTTCCACTGATACCAAATTTGATAGGGTTTGGTAGGGTTTAAGGGTCTTTATTAAAGAAAAACGGGTTTCAAGGGGAAAATCTCCTTTGTTTACAAAAAAAAGGGTTATAACTCTGTGGGATCGAAAGATAGAATTCTACAAGTGGTATCACATGAAAGGTGAGGTCAAGACCTTTCCACTGATACCAAATTTGATAGGGTTTGGTAGGGTTTAAGGGTCTTTATTAAAGAAAAACGGGTTTCAAGGGGAAAATCTCCTTTGTTTACAAATAAAAAAGGGTTATAACTCTGTGGGATCGAAAGATAGAATTCTACAAGTGGTATCACATGAAAGGTGAGGTCAAGACCTTTCCACTGATACCAAATTTGATAGGGTTTGGTAGGGTTTAAGGGTCTTTATTAAAGAAAAACGGGTTTCAAGGGGAAAATCTCCTTTGTTTACAAATAAAAAAGGGTTATAACTCTGTGGGATCGAAAGATAGAATTCTACAAGTGGTATCACATGAAAGGTGAGGTCAAGACCTTTCCACTGATACCAAATTTGATAGGGTTTGGTAGGGTTTAAGGGTCTTTATTAAAGAAAAACGGGTTTCAAGGGGAAAATCTCCTTTGTTTACAAATAAAAAAGGGTTATAACTCTGTGGGATCGAAAGATAGAATTCTACAAGTGGTATCACATGAAAGGTGAGGTCAAGACCTTTCCACTGATACCAAATTTGATAGGGTTTGGTAGGGTTTAAGGGTCTTTATTAAAGAAAAACGGGTTTCAAGGGGAAAATCTCCTTTGTTTACAAATAAAAAAGGGTTATAACTCTGTGGGATCGAAAGATAGAATTCTACAAGTGGTATCACATGAAAGGTGAGGTCAAGACCTTTCCACTGATACCAAATTTGATAGGGTTTGGTAGGGTTTAAGGGTCTTTATTAAAGAAAAACGGGTTTCAAGGGGAAAATCTCCTTTGTTTACAAAAAAAGGGTTATAACTCTGTGGGATCGAAAGATAGAATTCTACAAGTGGTATCACATGAAAGGTGAGGTCAAGACCTTTCCACTGATACCAAATTTGATAGGGTTTGGTAGGGTTTAAGGGTCTTTATTAAAGAAAAACGGGTTTCAAGGGGAAAATCTCCTTTGTTTACAAATAAAAAAGGGTTATAACTCTGTGGGATCGAAAGATAGAATTCTACAAGTGGTATCACATGAAAGGTGAGGTCAAGACCTTTCCACTGATACCAAATTTGATAGGGTTTGGTAGGGTTTAAGGGTCTTTATTAAAGAAAAACGGGTTTCAAGGGGAAAATCTCCTTTGTTTACAAAAAAAGGGTTATAACTCTGTGGGATCGAAAGATAGAATTCTACAAGTGGTATCACATGAAAGGTGAGGTCAAGACCTTTCCACTGATACCAAATTTGATAGGGTTTGGTAGGGTTTAAGGGTCTTTATTAAAGAAAAACGGGTTTCAAGGGGAAAATCTCCTTTGTTTACAAATAAAAAAGGGTTATAACTCTGTGGGATCGAAAGATAGAATTCTACAAGTGGTATCACATGAAAGGTGAGGTCAAGACCTTTCCACTGATACCAAATTTGATAGGGTTTGGTAGGGTTTAAGGGTCTTTATTAAAGAAAAACGGGTTTCAAGGGAAAATCTCCTTTGTTTACAAATAAAAAAGGGTTATAACTCTGTGGGATCGAAAGATAGAATTCTACAAGTGGTATCACATGAAAGGTGAGGTCAAGACCTTTCCACTGATACCAAATTTGATAGGGTTTGGTAGGGTTTAAGGGTCTTTATTAAAGAAAAACGGGTTTCAAGGGGAAAATCTCCTTTGTTTACAAATAAAAAAGGGTTATAACTCTGTGGGATCGAAAGATAGAATTCTACAAGTGGTATCACATGAAAGGTGAGGTCAAGACCTTTCCACTGATACCAAATTTGATAGGGTTTGGTAGGGTTTAAGGGTCTTTATTAAAGAAAAACGGGTTTCAAGGGGAAAATCTCCTTTGTTTACAAATAAAAAAGGGTTATAACTCTGTGGGATCGAAAGATAGAATTCTACAAGTGGTATCACATGAAAGGTGAGGTCAAGACCTTTCCACTGATACCAAATTTGATAGGGTTTGGTAGGGTTTAAGGGTCTTTATTAAAGAAAAACGGGTTTCAAGGGGAAAATCTCCTTTGTTTACAAAAAAAGGGTTATAACTCTGTGGGATCGAAAGATAGAATTCTACAAGTGGTATCACATGAAAGGTGAGGTCAAGACCTTTCCACTGATACCAAATTTGATAGGGTTTGGTAGGGTTTAAGGGTCTTTATTAAAGAAAAACGGGTTTCAAGGGGAAAATCTCCTTTGTTTACAAAAAAAAGGGTTATAACTCTGTGGGATCGAAAGATAGAATTCTACAAGTGGTATCACATGAAAGGTGAGGTCAAGACCTTTCCACTGATACCAAATTTGATAGGGTTTGGTAGGGTTTAAGGGTCTTTATTAAAGAAAAACGGGTTTCAAGGGGAAAATCTCCTTTGTTTACAAATAAAAAGGGTTATAACTCTGTGGGATCGAAAGATAGAATTCTACAAGTGGTATCACATGAAAGGTGAGGTCAAGACCTTTCCACTGATACCAAATTTGATAGGGTTTGGTAGGGTTTAAGGGTCTTTATTAAAGAAAAACGGGTTTCAAGGGGAAAATCTCCTTTGTTTACAAATAAAAAAGGGTTATAACTCTGTGGGATCGAAAGATAGAATTCTACAAGTGGTATCACATGAAAGGTGAGGTCAAGACCTTTCCACTGATACCAAATTTGATAGGGTTTGGTAGGGTTTAAGGGTCTTTATTAAAGAAAAACGGGTTTCAAGGGGAAAATCTCCTTTGTTTACAAAAAGGGTTATAACTCTGTGGGATCGAAAGATAGAATTCTACAAGTGGTATCACATGAAAGGTGAGGTCAAGACCTTTCCACTGATACCAAATTTGATAGGGTTTGGTAGGGTTTAAGGGTCTTTATTAAAGAAAAACGGGTTTCAAGGGGAAAATCTCCTTTGTTTACAAAAAAAGGGTTATAACTCTGTGGGATCGAAAGATAGAATTCTACAAGTGGTATCACATGAAAGGTGAGGTCAAGACCTTTCCACTGATACCAAATTTGATAGGGTTTGGTAGGGTTTAAGGGTCTTTATTAAAGAAAAACGGGTTTCAAGGGGAAAATCTCCTTTGTTTACAAAAAAAAGGGTTATAACTCTGTGGGATCGAAAGATAGAATTCTACAAGTGGTATCACATGAAAGGTGAGGTCAAGACCTTTCCACTGATACCAAATTTGATAGGGTTTGGTAGGGTTTAAGGGTCTTTATTAAAGAAAAACGGGTTTCAAGGGGAAAATCTCCTTTGTTTACAAATAAAAAAGGGTTATAACTCTGTGGGATCGAAAGATAGAATTCTACAAGTGGTATCACATGAAAGGTGAGGTCAAGACCTTTCCACTGATACCAAATTTGATAGGGTTTGGTAGGGTTTAAGGGTCTTTATTAAAGAAAAACGGGTTTCAAGGGGAAAATCTCCTTTGTTTACAAATAAAAAAGGGTTATAACTCTGTGGGATCGAAAGATAGAATTCTACAAGTGGTATCACATGAAAGGTGAGGTCAAGACCTTTCCACTGATACCAAATTTGATAGGGTTTGGTAGGGTTTAAGGGTCTTTATTAAAGAAAAACGGGTTTCAAGGGGAAAATCTCCTTTGTTTACAAAAAAAGGGTTATAACTCTGTGGGATCGAAAGATAGAATTCTACAAGTGGTATCACATGAAAGGTGAGGTCAAGACCTTTCCACTGATACCAAATTTGATAGGGTTTGGTAGGGTTTAAGGGTCTTTATTAAAGAAAAACGGGTTTCAAGGGGAAAATCTCCTTTGTTTACAAATAAAAAAGGGTTATAACTCTGTGGGATCGAAAGATAGAATTCTACAAGTGGTATCACATGAAAGGTGAGGTCAAGACCTTTCCACTGATACCAAATTTGATAGGGTTTCGTAGGGTTTAAGGGTCTTCATTAAAGAAAAACAGGTTTCAAGGGGAAATTTCCTTTGTTTACAAAAAAAGGGTTATAACTCTGTGGGATCGAAAGATAGAATTCTACAAGTGGTATCACATGAAAGGTGAGGTCAAGACCTTTCCACTGATACCAAATTTGAGAGGGTTTGGTAGGGTTTAAGGGTCTTTATTAAAGAAAAACGGGTTTCAAGGGGAAAATCTCCTTTGTTTACAAATAAAAAAGGGTTATAACTCTGTGGGATCGAAAGATAGAATTCTACAAGTGGTATCACATGAAAGGTGAGGTCAAGACCTTTCCACTGATACCAAATTTGATAGGGTTTGGTAGGGTTTAAGGGTCTTTATTAAAGAAAAACGGGTTTCAAGGGGAAAATCTCCTTTGTTTACAAATAAAAAAGGGTTATAACTCTGTGGGATCGAAAGATAGAATTCTACAAGTGGTATCACATGAAAGGTGAGGTCAAGACCTTTCCACTGATACCAAATTTGATAGGGTTTGGTAGGGTTTAAGGGTCTTTATTAAAGAAAAACGGGTTTCAAGGGGAAAATCTCCTTTGTTTACAAAAAAAGGGTTATAACTCTGTGGGATCGAAAGATAGAATTCTACAAGTGGTATCACATGAAAGGTGAGGTCAAGACCTTTCCACTGATACCAAATTTGATAGGGTTTGGTAGGGTTTAAGGGTCTTTATTAAAGAAAAACGGGTTTCAAGGGGAAAATCTCCTTTGTTTACAAAAAAAGGGTTATAACTCTGTGGGATCGAAAGATAGAATTCTACAAGTGGTATCACATGAAAGGTGAGGTCAAGACCTTTCCACTGATACCAAATTTGATAGGGTTTGGTAGGGTTTAAGGGTCTTTATTAAAGAAAAACGGGTTTCAAGGGGAAAATCTCCTTTGTTTACAAATAAAAAAGGGTTATAACTCTGTGGGATCGAAAGATAGAATTCTACAAGTGGTATCACATGAAAGGTGAGGTCAAGACCTTTCCACTGATACCAAATTTGATAGGGTTTGGTAGGGTTTAAGGGTCTTTATTAAAGAAAAACGGGTTTCAAGGGGAAAATCTCCTTTGTTTACAAATAAAAAAGGGTTATAACTCTGTGGGATCGAAAGATAGAATTCTACAAGTGGTATCACATGAAAGGTGAGGTCAAGACCTTTCCACTGATACCAAATTTGATAGGGTTTGGTAGGGTTTAAGGGTCTTTATTAAAGAAAAACGGGTTTCAAGGGGAAAATCTCCTTTGTTTACAAATAAAAAAGGGTTATAACTCTGTGGGATCGAAAGATAGAATTCTACAAGTGGTATCACATGAAAGGTGAGGTCAAGACCTTTCCACTGATACCAAATTTGATAGGGTTTGGTAGGGTTTAAGGGTCTTTATTAAAGAAAAACGGGTTTCAAGGGGAAAATCTCCTTTGTTTACAAATAAAAAAGGGTTATAACTCTGTGGGATCGAAAGATAGAATTCTACAAGTGGTATCACATGAAAGGTGAGGTCAAGACCTTTCCACTGATACCAAATTTAATAGGGTTTGGTAGGGTTTAAGGTCTTTATTAAAGAAAAACGGGTTTCAAGGGGAAAATCTCCTTTGTTTACAAATAAAAAAGGGTTATAACTCTGTGGGATCGAAAGATAGAATTCTACAAGTGGTATCACATGAAAGGTGAGGTCAAGACCTTTCCACTGATACCAAATTTGATAGGGTTTGGTAGGGTTTAAGGGTCTTTATTAAAGAAAAACGGGTTTCAAGGGGAAAATCTCCTTTGTTTACAAAAAAGGGTTATAACTCTGTGGGATCGAAAGATAGAATTCTACAAGTGGTATCACATGAAAGGTGAGGTCAAGACCTTTCCACTGATACCAAATTTGATAGGGTTTGGTAGGGTTTAAGGGTCTTTATTAAAGAAAAACGGGTTTCAAGGGGAAAATCTCCTTTGTTTACAAATAAAAAAAGGGTTATAACTCTGTGGGATCGAAAGATAGAATTCTACAAGTGGTATCACATGAAAGGTGAGGTCAAGACCTTTCCACTGATACCAAATTTGATAGGGTTTGGTAGGGTTTAAGGGTCTTTATTAAAGAAAAACGGGTTTCAAGGGGAAAATCTCCTTTGTTTACAAATAAAAAAGGGTTATAACTCTGTGGGATCGAAAGATAGAATTCTACAAGTGGTATCACATGAAAGGTGAGGTCAAGACCTTTCCACTGATACCAAATTTGATAGGGTTTGGTAGGGTTTAAGGGTCTTTATTAAAGAAAAACGGGTTTCAAGGGGAAAATCTCCTTTGTTTACAAATAAAAAAGGGTTATAACTCTGTGGGATCGAAAGATAGAATTCTACAAGTGGTATCACATGAAAGGTGAGGTCAAGACCTTTCCACTGATACCAAATTTGATAGGGTTTGTAGGGTTTAAGGTCTTTATTAAAGAAAAACGGGTTTCAAGGGGAAAATCTCCTTTGTTTACAAATAAAAAAGGGTTATAACTCTGTGGGATCGAAAGATAGAATTCTACAAGTGGTATCACATGAAAGGTGAGGTCAAGACCTTTCCACTGATACCAAATTTGATAGGGTTTGGTAGGGTTTAAGGGTCTTTATTAAAGAAAAACGGGTTTCAAGGGAAAAATCTCCTTTGTTTACAAAAAAAGGGTTATAACTCTGTGGGATCGAAAGATAGAATTCTACAAGTGGTATCACATGAAAGGTGAGGTCAAGACCTTTCCACTGATACCAAATTTGATAGGGTTTGGTAGGGTTTAAGGGTCTTTATTAAAGAAAAACGGGTTTCAAGGGGAAAATCTCCTTTGTTTACAAATAAAAAAGGGTTATAACTCTGTGGGATCGAAAGATAGAATTCTACAAGTGGTATCACATGAAAGGTGAGGTCAAGACCTTTCCACTGATACCAAATTTGATAGGGTTTGGTAGGGTTTAAGGGTCTTTATTAAAGAAAAACGGGTTTCAAGGGGAAAATCTCCTTTGTTTACAAATAAAAAAGGGTTATAACTCTGTGGGATCGAAAGATAGAATTCTACAAGTGGTATCACATGAAAGGTGAGGTCAAGACCTTTCCACTGATACCAAATTTGATAGGGTTTGGTAGGGTTTAAGGGTCTTTATTAAAGAAAAACGGGTTTCAAGGGGAAAATCTCCTTTGTTTACAAATAAAAAAGGGTTATAACTCTGTGGGATCGAAAGATAGAATTCTACAAGTGGTATCACATGAAAGGTGAGGTCAAGACCTTTCCACTGATACCAAATTTGATAGGGTTTGGTAGGGTTTAAGGGTCTTTATTAAAGAAAAACGGGTTTCAAGGGGAAAATCTCCTTTGTTTACAAATAAAAAAGGGTTATAACTCTGTGGGATCGAAAGATAGAATTCTACAAGTGGTATCACATGAAAGGTGAGGTCAAGACCTTTCCACTGATACCAAATTTGATAGGGTTTGGTAGGGTTTAAGGGTCTTTATTAAAGAAAAACGGGTTTCAAGGGGAAAATCTCCTTTGTTTACAAATAAAAAAGGGTTATAACTCTGTGGGATCGAAAGATAGAATTCTACAAGTGGTATCACATGAAAGGTGAGGTCAAGACCTTTCCACTGATACCAAATTTGATAGGGTTTGGTAGGGTTTAAGGGTCTTTATTAAAGAAAAACGGGTTTCAAGGGGAAAATCTCCTTTGTTTACAAATAAAAAAGGGTTATAACTCTGTGGGATCGAAAGATAGAATTCTACAAGTGGTATCACATGAAAGGTGAGGTCAAGACCTTTCCACTGATACCAAATTTGATAGGGTTTGGTAGGGTTTAAGGGTCTTTATTAAAGAAAAACGGGTTTCAAGGGGAAAATCTCCTTTGTTTACAAAAAAAGGGTTATAACTCTGTGGGATCGAAAGATAGAATTCTACAAGTGGTATCACATGAAAGGTGAGGTCAAGACCTTTCCACTGATACCAAATTTGATAGGGTTTGGTAGGGTTTAAGGGTCTTTATTAAAGAAAAACGGGTTTCAAGGGGAAAATCTCCTTTGTTTACAAATAAAAAAGGGTTATAACTCTGTGGGATCGAAAGATAGAATTCTACAAGTGGTATCACATGAAAGGTGAGGTCAAGACCTTTCCACTGATACCAAATTTGATAGGGTTTGGTAGGGTTTAAGGGTCTTTATTAAACAGAAACGTGTTTCAAGGGGAAAATCTCCTTTGTTTTCAAATAAAAAAGGGTTATAACTCTGTGGGATCGAAATAAAGAATTCTACAAGTGGTATCAAATGAAAGGTGAGATCAATACCTTTGCACTAATACCAAATTTGAAAGGGTTTGGTAGGGTGTAAGGGTCTTTATTAAAAAAAACGCGTTTCAAGGGAAAAATCTCCTTTGTTTACAAATAAAAAAGGGTTATAACTCTGTGGGATCGAAAGATAGAATTCTACAAGTGGTATCACATGAAAGGTGAGGTCAAGACCTTTCCACTGATACCAAATTTGATAGGGTTTGGTAGGGTTTAAGGGTCTTTATTAAAGAAAAACGGGTTTCAAGGGGAAAATCTCCTTTGTTTACAAATAAAAAAGGGTTATAACTCTGTGGGATCGAAAGATAGAATTCTACAAGTGGTATCACATGAAAGGTGAGGTCAAGACCTTTCCACTGATACCAAATTTGATAGGGTTTGGTAGGGTTTAAGGGTCTTTATTAAAGAAAAACGGGTTTCAAGGGGAAAATCTCCTTTGTTTACAAATAAAAAAGGGTTATAACTCTGTGGGATCGAAAGATAGAATTCTACAAGTGGTATCACATGAAAGGTGAGGTCAAGACCTTTCCACTGATACCAAATTTGATAGGGTTTGGTAGGGTTTAAGGGTCTTTATTAAAGAAAAACGGGTTTCAAGGGGAAAATCTCCTTTGTTTACAAATAAAAAAGGGTTATAACTCTGTGGGATCGAAAGATAGAATTCTACAAGTGGTATCACATGAAAGGTGAGGTCAAGACCTTTCCACTGATACCAAATTTGATAGGGTTTGGTAGGGTTTAAGGGTCTTTATTAAAGAAAAACGGGTTTCAAGGGGAAAATCTCCTTTGTTTACAAATAAAAAAGGGTTATAACTCTGTGGGATCGAAAGATAGAATTCTACAAGTGGTATCACATGAAAGGTGAGGTCAAGACCTTTCCACTGATACCAAATTTGATAGGGTTTGGTAGGGTTTAAGGGTCTTTATTAAAGAAAAACGGGTTTCAAGGGGAAAATCTCCTTTGTTTACAAATAAAAAAGGGTTATAACTCTGTGGGATCGAAAGATAGAATTCTACAAGTGGTATCACATGAAAGGTGAGGTCAAGACCTTTCCACTGATACCAAATTTGATAGGGTTTGGTAGGGTTTAAGGTCTTTATTAAAGAAAAACGGGTTTCAAGGGGAAAATCTCCTTTGTTTACAAAAAAAGGGTTATAACTCTGTGGGATCGAAAGATAGAATTCTACAAGTGGTATCACATGAAAGGTGAGGTCAAGACCTTTCCACTGATACCAAATTTGATAGGGTTTGGTAGGGTTTAAGGGTCTTTATTAAAGAAAAACGGGTTTCAAGGGGAAAATCTCCTTTGTTTACAAAAAAGGGTTATAACTCTGTGGGATCGAAAGATAGAATTCTACAAGTGGTATCACATGAAAGGTGAGGTCAAGACCTTTCCACTGATACCAAATTTGATAGGGTTTGGTAGGGTTTAAGGGTCTTTATTAAAGAAAAACGGGTTTCAAGGGGAAAATCTCCTTTGTTTACAAATAAAAAAGGGTTATAACTCTGTGGGATCGAAAGATAGAATTCTACAAGTGGTATCACATGAAAGGTGAGGTCAAGACCTTTCCACTGATACCAAATTTGATAGGGTTTGGTAGGGTTTAAGGGTCTTTATTAAAGAAAAACGGGTTTCAAGGGGAAAATCTCCTTTGTTTACAAATAAAAAAGGGTTATAACTCTGTGGGATCGAAAGATAGAATTCTACAAGTGGTATCACATGAAAGGTGAGGTCAAGACCTTTCCACTGATACCAAATTTGATAGGGTTTGGTAGGGTTTAAGGGTCTTTATTAAAGAAAAACGGGTTTCAAGGGGAAAATCTCCTTTGTTTACAAATAAAAAAGGGTTATAACTCTGTGGGATCGAAAGATAGAATTCTACAAGTGGTATCACATGAAAGGTGAGGTCAAGACCTTTCCACTGATACCAAATTTGATAGGGTTTGTAGGGTTGAAGAGTCTTTATTAAAGAAAAACGGGTTTCCAAGGGGAAAATCTATTTGTTAACAAAAAAAGGTGTTATAACTCTGTGTGATCGAAAGATAGAATTCAACAAGTGGTATCACATGAAAGGTGAGGTCAAGACCTTTCCACTGATACCAAATTTGATAGGGTTTGGTAGGGTTTAAGGGTCTTTATTAAAGAAAAACGGGTTTCAAGGGAAAAATCTCCTTTGTTTACAAAAAAAAGGGTTATAACTCTGTGGGATCGAAAGATAGAATTCTACAAGTGGTATCACATGAAAGGTGAGGTCAAGACCTTTCCACTGATACCAAATTTGATAGGGTTTGGTAGGGTTTAAGGGTCTTTATTAAAGAAAAACGGGTTTCAAGGGGAAAATCTCCTTTGTTTACAAATAAAAAAGGGTTATAACTCTGTGGGATCGAAAGATAGAATTCTACAAGTGGTATCACATGAAAGGTGAGGTCAAGACCTTTCCACTGATACCAAATTTGATAGGGTTTGGTAGGGTTTAAGGGTCTTTATTAAAGAAAAACGGGTTTCAAGGGGAAAATCTCCTTTGTTTACAAATAAAAAAGGGTTATAACTCTGTGGGATCGAAAGATAGAATTCTACAAGTGGTATCACATGAAAGGTGAGGTCAAGACCTTTCCACTGATACCAAATTTGATAGGGTTTGGTAGGGTTTAAGGGTCTTTATTAAAGAAAAACGGGTTTCAAGGGGAAAATCTCCTTTGTTTACAAATAAAAAAGGGTTATAACTCTGTGGGATCGAAAGATAGAATTCTACAAGTGGTATCACATGAAAGGTGAGGTCAAGACCTTTCCACTGATACCAAATTTGATAGGGTTTGGTAGGGTTTAAGGGTCTTTATTAAAGAAAAACGGGTTTCAAGGGGAAAATCTCCTTTGTTTACAAAAAAAGGGTTATAACTCTGTGGGATCGAAAGATAGAATTCTACAAGTGGTATCACATGAAAGGTGAGGTCAAGACCTTTCCACTGATACCAAATTTGATAGGGTTTGGTAGGGTTTAAGGGTCTTTATTAAAGAAAAACGGGTTTCAAGGGGAAAATCTCCTTTGTTTACAAATAAAAAAGGGTTATAACTCTGTGGGATCGAAAGATAGAATTCTACAAGTGGTATCACATGAAAGGTGAGGTCAAGACCTTTCCACTGATACCAAATTTGATAGGGTTTGTAGGGTTTAAAGGTCTTTATTAAAGAAAAACGGGTTTCAAGGGGAAAATCTCCTTTGTTTACAAAAAAAGGGTTATAACTCTGTGGGATCGAAAGATAGAATTCTACAAGTGGTATCACATGAAAGGTGAGGTCAAGACCTTTCCACTGATACCAAATTTGATAGGGTTTGATAGGGTTTAAGGGTCTTTATTAAAGAAAAACGGGTTTCAAGGGAAAAATCTCCTTTGTTTACAAAAAAAGGGTTATAACTCTGTGGGATCGAAAGATAGAATTCTACAAGTGGTATCACATGAAAGGTGAGGTCAAGACCTTTCCACTGATACCAAATTTGATAGGGTTTGGTAGGGTTTAAGGGTCTTTATTAAAGAAAAACGGGTTTCAAGGGGAAAATCTCCTTTGTTTACAAATAAAAAAGGGTTATAACTCTGTGGGATCGAAAGATAGAATTCTACAAGTGGTATCACATGAAAGGTGAGGTCAAGACCTTTCCACTGATACCAAATTTGATAGGGTTTGGTAGGGTTTAAGGGTCTTTATTAAAGAAAAACGGGTTTCAAGGGGAAAATCTCCTTTGTTTACAAATAAAAAAGGGTTATAACTCTGTGGGATCGAAAGATAGAATTCTACAAGTGGTATCACATGAAAGGTGAGGTCAAGACCTTTCCACTGATACCAAATTTGATAGGGTTTGGTAGGGTTTAAGGGTCTTTATTAAAGAAAAACGGGTTTCAAGGGGAAAATCTCCTTTGTTTACAAATAAAAAAGGGTTATAACTCTGTGGGATCGAAAGATAGAATTCTACAAGTGGTATCACATGAAAGGTGAGGTCAAGACCTTTCCACTGATACCAAATTTGATAGGGTTTGGTAGGGTTTAAGGGTCTTTATTAAAGAAAAACGGGTTTCAAGGGGAAAATCTCCTTTGTTTACAAATAAAAAAGGGTTATAACTCTGTGGGATCGAAAGATAGAATTCTACAAGTGGTATCACATGAAAGGTGAGGTCAAGACCTTTCCACTGATACCAAATTTGATAGGGTTTGGTAGGGTTTAAGGGTCTTTATTAAAGAAAAACGGGTTTCAAGGGGAAAATCTCCTTTGTTTACAAATAAAAAAGGGTTATAACTCTGTGGGATCGAAAGATAGAATTCTACAAGTGGTATCACATGAAAGGTGAGGTCAAGACCTTTCCACTGATACCAAATTTGATAGGGTTTGGTAGGGTTTAAGGGTCTTTATTAAAGAAAAACGGGTTTCAAGGGGAAAATCTCCTTTGTTTACAAATAAAAAAGGGTTATAACTCTGTGGGATCGAAAGATAGAATTCTACAAGTGGTATCACATGAAAGGTGAGGTCAAGACCTTTCCACTGATACCAAATTTGATAGGGTTTGGTAGGGTTTAAGGGTCTTTATTAAAGAAAAACGGGTTTCAAGGGGAAAATCTCCTTTGTTTACAAAAAAGGGTTATAACTCTGTGGGATCGAAAGATAGAATTCTACAAGTGGTATCACATGAAAGGTGAGGTCAAGACCTTTCCACTGATACCAAATTTGATAGGGTTTGGTAGGGTTTAAGGGTCTTTATTAAAGAAAAACGGGTTTCAAGGGAAAATCTCCTTTGTTTACAAATAAAAAAGGGTTATAACTCTGTGGGATCGAAAGATAGAATTCTACAAGTGGTATCACATGAAAGGTGAGGTCAAGACCTTTCCACTGATACCAAATTTGATAGGGTTTGGTAGGGTTTAAGGGTCTTTATTAAAGAAAAACGGGTTTCAAGGGGAAATCTCCTTTGTTTACAAATAAAAAAGGGTTATAACTCTGTGGGATCGAAAGATAGAATTCTACAAGTGGTATCACATGAAAGGTGAGGTCAAGACCTTTCCACTGATACCAAATTTGATAGGGTTTGGTAGGGTTTAAGGGTCTTTATTAAAGAAAAACGGGTTTCAAGGGGAAAATCTCCTTTGTTTACAAATAAAAAAGGGTTATAACTCTGTGGGATCGAAAGATAGAATTCTACAAGTGGTATCACATGAAAGGTGAGGTCAAGACCTTTCCACTGATACCAAATTTGATAGGGTTTGGTAGGGTTTAAGGGTCTTTATTAAAGAAAAACGGGTTTCAAGGGGAAAATCTCCTTTGTTTACAAATAAAAAAGGGTTATAACTCTGTGGGATCGAAAGATAGAATTCTACAAGTGGTATCACATGAAAGGTGAGGTCAAGACCTTTCCACTGATACCAAATTTGATAGGGTTTGGTAGGGTTTAAGGGTCTTTATTAAAGAAAAACGGGTTTCAAGGGGAAAATCTCCTTTGTTTACAAAAAAGGGTTATAACTCTGTGGGATCGAAAGATAGAATTCTACAAGTGGTATCACATGAAAGGTGAGGTCAAGACCTTTCCACTGATACCAAATTTGATAGGGTTTGGTAGGGTTTAAGGGTCTTTATTAAAGAAAAACGGGTTTCAAGGGGAAAATCTCCTTTGTTTACAAAAAAAAAGGTTATAACTCTGTGGGATCGAAAGATAGAATTCTACAAGTGGTATCACATGAAAGGTGAGGTCAAGACCTTTCCACTGATACCAAATTTGATAGGGTTTGGTAGGGTTTAAGGGTCTTTATTAAAGAAAAACGGGTTTCAAGGGGAAAATCTCCTTTGTTTACAAATAAAAAAGGGTTATAACTCTGTGGGATCGAAAGATAGAATTCTACAAGTGGTATCACATGAAAGGTGAGGTCAAGACCTTTCCACTGATACCAAATTTGATAGGGTTTGGTAGGGTTTAAGGGTCTTTATTAAAGAAAAACGGGTTTCAAGGGGAAAATCTCCTTTGTTTACAAATAAAAAAGGGTTATAACTCTGTGGGATCGAAAGATAGAATTCTACAAGTGGTATCACATGAAAGGTGAGGTCAAGACCTTTCCACTGATACCAAATTTGATAGGGTTTGGTAGGGTTTAAGGGTCTTTATTAAAGAAAAACGGGTTTCAAGGGGAAAATCTCCTTTGTTTACAAAAAAGGGTTATAACTCTGTGGGATCGAAAGATAGAATTCTACAAGTGGTATCACATGAAAGGTGAGGTCAAGACCTTTCCACTGATACCAAATTTGATAGGGTTTGGTAGGGTTTAAGGGTCTTTATTAAAGAAAAACGGGTTTCAAGGGGAAAATCTCCTTTGTTTACAAATAAAAAAGGGTTATAACTCTGTGGGATCGAAAGATAGAATTCTACAAGTGGTATCACATGAAAGGTGAGGTCAAGACCTTTCCACTGATACCAAATTTGATAGGGTTTGGTAGGGTTTAAGGGTCTTTATTAAAGAAAAACGGGTTTCAAGGGGAAAATCTCCTTTGTTTACAAATAAAAAAGGGTTATAACTCTGTGGGATCGAAAGATAGAATTCTACAAGTGGTATCACATGAAAGGTGAGGTCAAGACCTTTCCACTGATACCAAATTTGATAGGGTTTGGTAGGGTTTAAGGGTCTTTATTAAAGAAAAACGGGTTTCAAGGGGAAAATCTCCTTTGTTTACAAATAAAAGGGTTATAACTCTGTGGGATCGAAAGATAGAATTCTACAAGTGGTATCACATGAAAGGTGAGGTCAAGACCTTTCCACTGATACCAAATTTGATAGGGTTTGGTAGGGTTTAAGGGTCTTTATTAAAGAAAAACGGGTTTCAAGGGGAAAATCTCCTTTGTTTACAAATAAAAAAGGGTTATAACTCTGTGGGATCGAAAGATAGAATTCTACAAGTGGTATCACATGAAAGGTGAGGTCAAGACCTTTCCACTGATACCAAATTTGATAGGGTTTGGTAGGGTTTAAGGGTCTTTATTAAAGAAAAACGGGTTTCAAGGGGAAAATCTCCTTTGTTTACAAATAAAAAAGGGTTATAACTCTGTGGGATCGAAAGATAGAATTCTACAAGTGGTATCACATGAAAGGTGAGGTCAAGACCTTTCCACTGATACCAAATTTGATAGGGTTTGGTAGGGTTTAAGGGTCTTTATTAAAGAAAAACGGGTTTCAAGGGGAAAATCTCCTTTGTTTACAAATAAAAAAGGGTTATAACTCTGTGGGATCGAAAGATAGAATTCTACAAGTGGTATCACATGAAAGGTGAGGTCAAGACCTTTCCACTGATACCAAATTTGATAGGGTTTGGTAGGGTTTAAGGGTCTTTATTAAAGAAAAACGGGTTTCAAGGGGAAAATCTCCTTTGTTTACAAAAAAAAGGGTTATAACTCTGTGGGATCGAAAGATAGAATTCTACAAGTGGTATCACATGAAAGGTGAGGTCAAGACCTTTCCACTGATACCAAATTTGGTAGGGTTTGGTAGAGTTTAAGGGTCTTTATTAAACAAAAATGGGTTTCAAGGGGAAATGTCCTTTGTTTACAAATAAAAGATGGGTTATAACTCTGTGGGATCGAAAGATAGAATTCTACAAGTGGTATCACATGAAAGGTGAGGTCAAGACCTTTCCACTGATACCAAATTTGAGAGGGTTTGGTAGGGTTTAAGGGTCTTTATTAAAGAAAAACGGGTTTCAAGGGGAAAATCTCCTTTGTTTACAAATAAAAAAGGGTTATAACTCTGTGGGATCGAAAGATAGAATTCTACAAGTGGTATCACATGAAAGGTGAGGTCAAGACCTTTCCACTGATACCAAATTTGATAGGGTTTGTAGGGTTTAAGGGTCTTTATTAAAGAAAAACGGGTTTCAAGGGGAAAATCTCCTTTGTTTACAAAAAAAGGGTTATAACTCTGTGGGATCGAAAGATAGAATTCTACAAGTGGTATCACATGAAAGGTGAGGTCAAGACCTTTCCACTGATACCAAATTTGATAGGGTTTGATAGGGTTTAAGGGTCTTCATTAAAGAAAAACAGGTTTCAAGGGGAAATTTCCTTTGTTTACAAAAAAAGGGTTATAACTCTGTGGGATCGAAAGATAGAATTCTACAAGTGGTATCACATGAAAGGTGAGGTCAAGACCTTTCCACTGATACCAAATTTGAGAGGGTTTGGTAGGGTTTAAGGGTCTTTATTAAAGAAAAACGGGTTTCAAGGGGAAAATCTCCTTTGTTTACAAATAAAAAAGGGTTATAACTCTGTGGGATCGAAAGATAGAATTCTACAAGTGGTATCACATGAAAGGTGAGGTCAAGACCTTTCCACTGATACCAAATTTGATAGGGTTTGGTAGGGTTTAAGGGTCTTTATTAAAGAAAAACGGGTTTCAAGGGGAAAATCTCCTTTGTTTACAAATAAAAAAGGGTTATAACTCTGTGGGATCGAAAGATAGAATTCTACAAGTGGTATCACATGAAAGGTGAGGTCAAGACCTTTCCACTGATACCAAATTTGATAGGGTTTGGTAGGGTTTAAGGGTCTTTATTAAAGAAAAACGGGTTTCAAGGGGAAAATCTCCTTTGTTTAAAAAAAAAAGGGTTATATCTCTTTGGGATCGAAAGATAGAATTCTACAAGTGGTATCACATGAAAGGTGAGGTCAAGACCTTTCCACTGATACCAAATTTGATAGGGTTTGGTAGGGTTTAAGGGTCTTTATTAAAGAAAAACGGGTTTCAAGGGAAAAATCTCCTTTGTTTACAAATAAAAAAGGGTTATAACTCTGTGGGATCGAAAGATAGAATTCTACAAGTGGTATCACATGAAAGGTGAGGTCAAGACCTTTCCACTGATACCAAATTTGATAGGGTTTGGTAGGGTTTAAGGGTCTTTATTAAAGAAAAACGGGTTTCAAGGGGAAAATCTCCTTTGTTTACAAATAAAAAAGGGTTATAACTCTGTGGGATCGAAAGATAGAATTCTACAAGTGGTATCACATGAAAGGTGAGGTCAAGACCTTTCCACTGATACCAAATTTGATAGGGTTTGGTAGGGTTTAAGGGTCTTTATTAAAGAAAAACGGGTTTCAAGGGGAAAATCTCCTTTGTTTACAAATAAAAAAGGGTTATAACTCTGTGGGATCGAAAGATAGAATTCTACAAGTGGTATCACATGAAAGGTGAGGTCAAGACCTTTCCACTGATACCAAATTTGATAGGGTTTGGTAGGGTTTAAGGGTCTTTATTAAAGAAAAACGGGTTTCAAGGGGAAAATCTCCTTTGTTTACAAAAAAAGGGTTATAACTCTGTGGGATCGAAAGATAGAATTCTACAAGTGGTATCACATGAAAGGTGAGGTCAAGACCTTTCCACTGATACCAAATTTGATAGGGTTTGGTAGGGTTTAAGGGTCTTTATTAAAGAAAAACGGGTTTCAAGGGGAAAATCTCCTTTGTTTACAAAAAAGGGTTATAACTCTGTGGGATCGAAAGATAGAATTCTACAAGTGGTATCACATGAAAGGTGAGGTCAAGACCTTTCCACTGATACCAAATTTGATAGGGTTTGGTAGGGTTTAAGGGTCTTTATTAAAGAAAAACGGGTTTCAAGGGGAAAATCTCCTTTGTTTACAAATAAAAAAGGGTTATAACTCTGTGGGATCGAAAGATAGAATTCTACAAGTGGTATCACATGAAAGGTGAGGTCAAGACCTTTCCACTGATACCAAATTTGATAGGGTTTGGTAGGGTTTAAGGGTCTTTATTAAAGAAAAACGGGTTTCAAGGGGAAAATCTCCTTTGTTTACAAAAAGGGTTATAACTCTGTGGGATCGAAAGATAGAATTCTACAAGTGGTATCACATGAAAGGTGAGGTCAAGACCTTTCCACTGATACCAAATTTGATAGGGTTTGATAGGGTTTAAGGGTCTTTATTAAAGAAAAACGGGTTTCAAGGGGAAATTCTCCTTTGTTTACAAAAAAAGGGTTATAACTCTGTGGGATCGAAAGATAGAATTCTACAAGTGGTATCACATGAAAGGTGAGGTCAAGACCTTTCCACTGATACCAAATTTGATAGGGTTTGGTAGGGTTTAAGGGTCTTTATTAAAGAAAAACGGGTTTCAAGGGGAAAATCTCCTTTGTTTACAAATAAAAAAGGGTTATAACTCTGTGGGATCGAAAGATAGAATTCTACAAGTGGTATCACATGAAAGGTGAGGTCAAGACCTTTCCACTGATACCAAATTTGATAGGGTTTGGTAGGGTTTAAGGGTCTTTATTAAAGAAAAACGGGTTTCAAGGGAAAATCTCCTTTGTTTACAAATAAAAAAGGGTTATAACTCTGTGGGATCGAAAGATAGAATTCTACAAGTGGTATCACATGAAAGGTGAGGTCAAGACCTTTGCACTGATACCAAATTTGATAGGGTTTGGTAGGGTTTAAGGGTCTTTATTAAAGAAAAACGGGTTTCAAGGGGAAAATCTCCTTTGTTTACAAAAAAAGGGTTATAACTCTGTGGGATCGAAAGATAGAATTCTACAAGTGGTATCACATGAAAGGTGAGGTCAAGACCTTTCCACTGATACCAAATTTGATAGGGTTTGGTAGGGTTTAAGGGTCTTTATTAAAGAAAAACGGGTTTCAAGGGGAAAATCTCCTTTGTTTACAAATAAAAAAGGGTTATAACTCTGTGGGATCGAAAGATAGAATTCTACAAGTGGTATCACATGAAAGGTGAGGTCAAGACCTTTCCACTGATACCAAATTTGATAGGGTTTGGTAGGGTTTAAGGGTCTTTATTAAAGAAAAACGGGTTTCAAGGGGAAAATCTCCTTTGTTTACAAATAAAAAAGGGTTATAACTCTGTGGGATCGAAAGATAGAATTCTACAAGTGGTATCACATGAAAGGTGAGGTCAAGACCTTTCCACTGATACCAAATTTGATAGGGTTTGGTAGGGTTTAAGGGTCTTTATTAAAGAAAAACGGGTTTCAAGGGGAAAATCTCCTTTGTTTACAAATAAAAAAGGGTTATAACTCTGTGGGATCGAAAGATAGAATTCTACAAGTGGTATCACATGAAAGGTGAGGTCAAGACCTTTCCACTGATACCAAATTTGATAGGGTTTGGTAGGGTTTAAGGGTCTTTATTAAAGAAAAACGGGTTTCAAGGGGAAAATCTCCTTTGTTTACAAATAAAAAAGGGTTATAACTCTGTGGGATCGAAAGATAGAATTCTACAAGTGGTATCACATGAAAGGTGAGGTCAAGACCTTTCCACTGATACCAAATTTGATAGGGTTTGGTAGGGTTTAAGGGTCTTTATTAAAGAAAAACGGGTTTCAAGGGGAAAATCTCCTTTGTTTACAAAAAAGGGTTATAACTCTGTGGGATCGAAAGATAGAATTCTACAAGTGGTATCACATGAAAGGTGAGGTCAAGACCTTTCCACTGATACCAAATTTGATAGGGTTTGGTAGGGTTTAAGGGTCTTTATTAAAGAAAAACGGGTTTCAAGGGGAAAATCTCCTTTGTTTACAAAAAAAGGGTTATAACTCTGTGGGATCGAAAGATAGAATTCTACAAGTGGTATCACATGAAAGGTGAGGTCAAGACCTTTCCACTGATACCAAATTTGATAGGGTTTGGTAGGGTTTAAGGGTCTTTATTAAAGAAAAACGGGTTTCAAGGGGAAAATCTCCTTTGTTTACAAAAAAGGGTTATAACTCTGTGGGATCGAAAGATAGAATTCTACAAGTGGTATCACATGAAAGGTGAGGTCAAGACCTTTCCACTGATACCAAATTTGATAGGGTTTGGTAGGGTTTAAGGGTCTTTATTAAAGAAAAACGGGTTTCAAGGGGAAAATCTCCTTTGTTTACAAAAAAGGGTTATAACTCTGTGGGATCGAAAGATAGAATTCTACAAGTGGTATCACATGAAAGGTGAGGTCAAGACCTTTCCACTGATACCAAATTTGATAGGGTTTGGTAGGGTTTAAGGGTCTTTATTAAAGAAAAACGGGTTTCAAGGGGAAAATCTCCTTTGTTTACAAATAAAAAAGGGTTATAACTCTGTGGGATCGAAAGATAGAATTCTACAAGTGGTATCACATGAAAGGTGAGGTCAAGACCTTTCCACTGATACCAAATTTGATAGGGTTTGGTAGGGTTTAAGGGTCTTTATTAAAGAAAAACGGGTTTCAAGGGGAAAATCTCCTTTGTTTACAAAAAAAGGGTTATAACTCTGTGGGATCGAAAGATAGAATTCTACAAGTGGTATCACATGAAAGGTGAGGTCAAGACCTTTCCACTGATACCAAATTTGATAGGGTTTGGTAGGGTTTAAGGGTCTTTATTAAAGAAAAACGGGTTTCAAGGGGAAATCTCCTTTGTTTACAAATAAAAAAGTGTTATAACTCTGTGGGATCGAAAGATAGAATTCTACAAGTGGTATCACATGAAAGGTGAGGTCAAGACCTTTCCACTGATACCAAATTTGATAGGGTTTGGTAGGGTTTAAGGGTCTTTATTAAAGAAAAACGGTTTCAATAGGAAAATCTCCTTTCTTTACAAAAAAGGGTTATAACTCTGTGGGATCGAAAGATAGAATTCTACAAGTGGTATCACATGAAAGGTGAGGTCAAGACCTTTCCACTGATACCAAATTTGATAGGGTTTGGTAGGGTTTAAGGGTCTTTATTAAAGAAAAACGGGTTTCAAGGGGAAAATCTCCTTTGTTTACAAATAAAAAAGGGTTATAACTCTGTGGGATCGAAAGATAGAATTCTACAAGTGGTATCACATGAAAGGTGAGGTCAAGACCTTTCCACTGATACCAAATTTGATAGGGTTTGGTAGGGTTTAAGGGTCTTTATTAAAGAAAAACGGGTTTCAAGGGGAAAATCTCCTTTGTTTACAAAAAAGGGTTATAACTCTGTGGGATCGAAAGATAGAATTCTACAAGTGGTATCACATGAAAGGTGAGGTCAAGACCTTTCCACTGATACCAAATTTGATAGGGTTTGGTAGGGTTTAAGGGTCTTTATTAAAGAAAAACGGGTTTCAAGGGGAAATCTCCTTTGTTTACAATTAAAAAAATGTTATAATTCTGTGGGATCGAAAGATAGAATTCTACAAGTGGTATCACATGAAAGGTGAGGTCAAGACCTTTCCACTGATACCAAATTTGATAGGGTTTGGTAGGGTTTAAGGGTCTTTATTAAAGAAAAACGGGTTTCAAAATGTAACTCTGTGGGATCGAAAGATAGAATTCTACAAGTGGTATCACATGAAAGGTGAGGTCAAGACCTTTCCACTGATACCAAATTTGATAGGGTTTGGTAGGGTTTAAGGGTCTTTATTAAAGAAAAACGGGTTTCAAGGGGAAAATCTCCTTTGTTTACAAATAAAAAAGGGTTATAACTCTGTGGGATCGAAAGATAGAATTCTACAAGTGGTATCACATGAAAGGTGAGGTCAAGACCTTTCCACTGATACCAAATTTGATAGGGTTTGGTAGGGTTTAAGGGTCTTTATTAAAGAAAAACGGGTTTCAAGGGGAAAATCTCCTTTGTTTACAAATAAAAAAGGGTTATAACTCTGTGGGATCGAAAGATAGAATTCTACAAGTGGTATCACATGAAAGGTGAGGTCAAGACCTTTCCACTGATACCAAATTTGATAGGGTTTGGTAGGGTTTAAGGGTCTTTATTAAAGAAAAACGGGTTTCAAGGGGAAAATCTCCTTTGTTTACAAATAAAAAAGGGTTATAACTCTGTGGGATCGAAAGATAGAATTCTACAAGTGGTATCACATGAAAGGTGAGGTCAAGACCTTTCCACTGATACCAAATTTGATAGGGTTTGGTAGGGTTTAAGGGTCTTTATTAAAGAAAAACGGGTTTCAAGGGGAAAATCTCCTTTGTTTACAAAAAAAAGGGTTATAACTCTGTGGGATCGAAAGATAGAATTCTACAAGTGGTATCACATGAAAGGTGAGGTCAAGACCTTTCCACTGATACCAAATTTGATAGGGTTTGGTAGGGTTTAAGGGTCTTTATTAAAGAAAAACGGGTTTCAAGGGGAAAATCTCCTTTGTTTAAAAAAAAAGGGTTATATCTCTTTGGGATCGAAAGATAGAATTCTACAAGTGGTATCACATGAAAGGTGAGGTCAAGACCTTTCCACTGATACCAAATTTGATAGGGTTTGGTAGGGTTTAAGGGTCTTTATTAAAGAAAAACGGGTTTCAAGGGGAAAATCTCCTTTGTTTACAAATAAAAAAGGGTTATAACTCTGTGGGATCGAAAGATAGAATTCTACAAGTGGTATCACATGAAAGGTGAGGTCAAGACCTTTCCACTGATACCAAATTTGATAGGGTTTGGTAGGGTTTAAGGGTCTTTATTAAAGAAAAACGGGTTTCAAGGGGAAAATCTCCTTTGTTTACAAATAAAAAAGGGTTATAACTCTGTGGGATCGAAAGATAGAATTCTACAAGTGGTATCACATGAAAGGTGAGGTCAAGACCTTTCCACTGATACCAAATTTGATAGGGTTTGGTAGGGTTTAAGGGTCTTTATTAAAGAAAAACGGGTTTCAAGGGGAAAATCTCCTTTGTTTACAAATAAAAAAGGGTTATAACTCTGTGGGATCGAAAGATAGAATTCTACAAGTGGTATCACATGAAAGGTGAGGTCAAGACCTTTCCACTGATACCAAATTTGATAGGGTTTGGTAGGGTTTAAGGGTCTTTATTAAAGAAAAACGGGTTTCAAGGGGAAAATCTCCTTTGTTTACAAATAAAAAAGGGTTATAACTCTGTGGGATCGAAAGATAGAATTCTACAAGTGGTATCACATGAAAGGTGAGGTCAAGACCTTTCCACTGATACCAAATTTGATAGGGTTTGATAGGGTTTAAGGGTCTTTATTAAAGAAAAACGGGTTTCAAGGGGAAAATCTCCTTTGTTTACAAATAAAAAAGGGTTATAACTCTGTGGGATCGAAAGATAGAATTCTACAAGTGGTATCACATGAAAGGTGAGGTCAAGACCTTTCCACTGATACCAAATTTGATAGGGTTTGGTAGGGTTTAAGGGTCTTTATTAAAGAAAAACGGGTTTCAAGGGGAAAATCTCCTTTGTTTACAAATAAAAAAGGGTTATAACTCTGTGGGATCGAAAGATAGAATTCTACAAGTGGTATCACATGAAAGGTGAGGTCAAGACCTTTCCACTGATACCAAATTTGATAGGGTTTGGTAGGGTTTAAGGGTCTTTATTAAAGAAAAACGGGTTTCAAGGGGAAAATCTCCTTTGTTTACAAATAAAAAAGGGTTATAACTCTGTGGGATCGAAAGATAGAATTCTACAAGTGGTATCACATGAAAGGTGAGGTCAAGACCTTTCCACTGATACCAAATTTGATAGGGTTTGGTAGGGTTTAAGGGTCTTTATTAAAGAAAAACGGGTTTCAAGGGAAAATCTCCTTTGTTTACAAATAAAAAAGGGTTATAACTCTGTGGGATCGAAAGATAGAATTCTACAAGTGGTATCACATGAAAGGTGAGGTCAAGACCTTTCCACTGATACCAAATTTGATAGGGTTTGGTAGGATTTAAGGGTCTTTATTAAAGAAAAACGGGTTTCAAGGGGAAAATCTCCTTTGTTTACAAAAAAAGGGTTATAACTCTGTGGGATCGAAAGATAGATTTCTACAAGTGGTATCACATGAAAGGTGAGGTCAAGACCTTTGCACTGATACCAAATTTGATAGGGTTTGGTAGGGTTTAAGGGTCTTTATTAAAGAAAAACGGGTTTCAAGGGGAAAATCTCCTTTGTTTACAAAAAAAGGGTTATAACTCTGTAGCATCGAAAGATAGATTTCTGCAAGTGGTATCACATGAAAGGTGAGGTCAAGACCTTTCCACTGATACCAAATTTGATAGGGTTTGGTAGAGTTTAAGGGTCTTTATTAAAGAAAAACGGGTTTCAAGGGGAAAATCTCCTTTGTTTACAAATAAAAAAGGGTTATAACTCTGTGGGATCGAAAGATAGAATTCTACAAGTGGTATCACATGAAAGGTGAGGTCAAGACCTTTCCACTGATACCAAATTTGATAGGGTTTGGTAGGGTTTAAGGGTCTTTATTAAAGAAAAACGGGTTTCAAGGGGAAAATCTCCTTTGTTTACAAATAAAAAAGGGTTATAACTCTGTGGGATCGAAAGATAGAATTCTACAAGTGGTATCACATGAAAGGTGAGGTCAAGACCTTTCCACTGATACCAAATTTGATAGGGTTTGGTAGGGTTTAAGGGTCTTTATTAAAGAAAAACTGGTTTCAAGGGGAAAATCTCCTTTGTTTACAAATAAAAAAGGGTTATAACTCTGTGGGATCGAAAGATAGAATTCTACAAGTGGTATCACATGAAAGGTGAGGTCAAGACCTTTGCACTGATACCAAATTTGAGAGGGTTTGGTAGAGTTTAAGGGTCTTTATTAAAGAAAAACGGGTTTCAAGGGGAAAATCTCCTTTGTTTACAAAAAAAAGGGTTATAACTCTGTGGGATCGAAAGATAGAATTCTACAAGTGGTATCACATGAAAGGTGAGGTCAAGACCTTTCCACTGATACCAAATTTGATAGGGTTTGGTAGGGTTTAAGGGTCTTTATTAAAGAAAAACGGGTTTCAAGGGGAAAATCTCCTTTGTTTACAAATAAAAAAGGGTTATAACTCTGTGGCATCGAAAGATAGAATTCTACAAGTGGTATCACATGAAAGGTGAGGTCAAGACCTTTCCACTGATACCAAATTTGATAGGGTTTGGTAGGGTTTAAGGGTCTTTATTAAAGAAAAACGGGTTTCAAGGGGAAAATCTCCTTTGTTTACAAATAAAAAAGGGTTATAACTCTGTGGGATCGAAAGATAGAATTCTACAAGTGGTATCACATGAAAGGTGAGGTCAAGACCTTTGCACTGATACCAAATTTGATAGGGTTTGGTAGGGTTTAAGGGTCTTTATTAAAGAAAAACGGGTTTCAAGGGGAAAATCTCCTTTGTTTACAAATAAAAAAGGGTTATAACTCTGTGGGATCGAAAGATAGAATTCTACAAGTGGTATCACATGAAAGGTGAGGTCAAGACCTTTCCACTGATACCAAATTTGATAGGGTTTGGTAGGGTTTAAGGGTCTTTATTAAAGAAAAACGGGTTTCAAGGGGAAAATCTCCTTTGTTTACAAAAAAAAGGGTTATAACTCTGTGGGATCGAAAGATAGAATTCTACAAGTGGTATCACATGAAAGGTGAGGTCAAGACCTTTCCACTGATACCAAATTTGATAGGGTTTGGTAGGGTTTAAGGGTCTTTATTAAAGAAAAACGGGTTTCAAGGGGAAAATCTCCTTTGTTTACAAATAAAAAAGGGTTATAACTCTGTGGGATCGAAAGATAGAATTCTACAAGTGGTATCACATGAAAGGTGAGGTCAAGACCTTTCCACTGATACCAAATTTGATAGGGTTTGGTAGGGTTTAAGGGTCTTTATTAAAGAAAAACGGGTTTCAAGGGGAAAATCTCCTTTGTTTACAAATAAAAAAGGGTTATAACTCTGTGGGATCGAAAGATAGATTTCTACAAGTGGTATCACATGAAAGGTGAGGTCAAGACCTTTCCACTGATACCAAATTTGATAGGGTTTGGTATTGTTTAAGGGTCTTTATTAAAGAAAAACGGGTTTCAAGGGAAAATCTCCTTTGTTTACAAATAGAAAAGGGTTATAACTCTGTGGGATCGAAAGATAGAATTCTACAAGTGGTATCACATGAAAGGTGAGGTCAAGACCTTTCCACTGATACCAAATTTGATAGGGTTTGGTAGGGTTTAAGGGTCTTTATTAAAGAAAAACGGGTTTCAAGGGGAAAATCTCCTTTGTTTACAAAAAAAGGGTTATAACTCTGTGGGATCGAAAGATAGATTTCTACAAGTGGTATGACATGAAAGGTGAGGTCAAGACCTTTGCACTGATACCAAATTTGATAGGGTTTGATAGGGTTTAAGGGTCTTTATTAAGGAAAAACGGGTTTCAAGGGGAAAATCTCCTTTGTTTAAAAAAAGGGTTATAACTCTGTAGCATCGAAAGATAGATTTCTGCAAGTGGTATGACATGAAAGGTGAGGTCAAGACCTTTCCACTGATACCAAATTTGATAGGGTTTGGTAGGGTTTAAGGGTCTTTATTAAAGAAAAACGTGTTTCAAGGGGAAAATCTCCTTTGTTTACAAATAAAAAAGGGTTATAACTCTGTGGGATCGAAAGATAGAATTCTACAAGTGGTATCACATGAAAGGTGAGGTCAAGACCTTTCCACTGATACCAAATTTGATAGGGTTTGGTAGGGTTTAAGGGTCTTTATTAAAGAAAAACGGGTTGCAAGACGAGAACCTCCTTTGTTTACAAAAAAGGGTTATAACTCTGTGGGATCGAAAGATAGATTTCTACAAGTGGTATCACATGAAAGGTGAGGTCAAGACCTTTCCACTGATACCAAATTTGATAGGGTTTGGTAGGGTTTAAGGGTCTTTATTAAAGAAAAACGGGTTTCAAGGGGAAAATCTCCTTTGTTTTCAAATAAAAAAGGGTTATAACTCTGTGGGATCGAAAGATAGAATTCTACAAGTGGTATCACATGAAAGGTGAGGTCAAGACCTTTGCACTGATACCAAATTTGAGAGGGTTTGGTAGAGTTTAAGGGTCTTTATTAAAGAAAAACGGGTTTCAAGGGGAAAATCTCCT
The DNA here is from genome assembly GCA_035048485.1 of Pteria penguin. Classification (NCBI taxonomy): domain Eukaryota; kingdom Metazoa; phylum Mollusca; class Bivalvia; order Pterioida; family Pteriidae; genus Pteria; species Pteria penguin. The sequence goes on along the minus strand of CM068590.1, from coordinate 7,966,841 downwards.
TTGTTTACAAATAAAAAAGGGTTATAACTCTGTGGGATCGAAAGATAGAATTCTACAAGTGGTATCACATGAAAGGTGAGGTCAAGACCTTTCCACTGATACAAAATTTGATAGGGTTTGGTAGGGTTTAAGGGTCTTTATTAAAGAAAAACGGGTTTCAAGGGGAAAATCTCCTTTGTTTACAAAAAAAGGGTTATAACTCTGTAGCATCGAAAGATAGATTTCTGCAAGTGGTATCACATGAAAGGTGAGGTCAAGACCTTTCTACTGATACCAAATTTGATAGGGTTTGGTAGGGTTTAAGGGTCTTTATTAAAGAAAAACGTGTTTCAAGGGGAAAATCTCCTTTGTTTACAAATAAAAAAGGGTTATAACTCTGTGAGATCGAAAGATAGAATTCTACAAGTGGTATCACATGAAAGGTGAGGTCAAGACCTTTCCACTGATACCAAATTTGATAGGATTTGGTAGGGTTTAAGGGTCTTTATTAAAGAAAAACGGGTTGCAAGACGAGAACCTCCTTTGTTTACAAAAACGGGTTATAACTCTGTGGGATCGAAAGATAGATTTCAGCAAGTGGTATGACATGAAAGGTGAGGTCAAGACCTTTCCATTGATACCAAATTTGATAGGGTTTGGTAGGGTTTAAGGGTCTTTATTAAAGAAAAACTGGTTTCAAGGGGAAAATCTCCTTTAATTTCAAATAAAAAAGCGTTATAACTCTGTGCCATCGAAAGATAGATTTCTACAAGTGGTATGACATGAAAGGTGAGGTCAAGACCTTTGCACTGATATCAAATTTGATAGGGTTTGGTAGGGTTTAAGGGTCTTTATTAAAGAAAAACGGGTTTCAAGGGGAAAATCTCCTTTGTTTACAAATAAAAAAGGGTTATAACTCTGTGCGATCGAAAGATAGAATTCTACAAGTGGTATCACATGAAAGGTGAGGTCAAGACCTTTGCACTGATACCAAATTTGATAGGGTTTGGTAGGGTTTAAGGGTCTTTATTAAAGAAAAACGGGTTTCAAGACGAGAATCTCCTTTCTTTACAAAAAAGGGTTATAACTCTGTGGGATCGAAAGATAGAATTCTACAAGTGGTATCACATGAAAGGTGAGGTCAAGACCTTTCCACTGATACCAAATTTGATAGGGTTTGGTAGGGTTTAAGGGTCTTTATTAAAGAAAAACGGGTTTCAAGGGGAAATCTCCTTTGTTTACAATTAAAAAAATGTTATAATTCTGTGGGATCGAAAGATAGAATTCTACAAGTGGTATCACATGAAAGGTGAGGTCAAGACCTTTCCACTGATACCAAATTTAATAGGGTTTGGTAGGGTTTAAGGGTCTTTATTAAAGAAAAACGGGTTTCAAGACGAGAATCTCCTTTCTTTACAAAAAAGGGTTATAACTCTGTGGGATCGAAAGATAGAATTCTACAAGTGGTATCACATGAAAGGTGAGGTCAAGACCTTTGCACTGATACCAAATTTGATAGGGTTTGATAGGGTTTAAGGGTCTTTATTAAAGAAAAACGGGTTTCAAGGGGAAAATCTCCTTTGTTTACAAATAAAAAAGGGTTATAACTCTGTGGGATCGAAAGATAGAATTCTACAAGTGGTATCACATGAAAGGTGGGGTCAAGACCTTTCCACTGATACCAAATTTGATAGGGTTTGGTAGGGTTTAAGGGTCTTTATTAAAGAAAAACGGGTTTCAAGGGGAAAATCTCCTTTCTTTACAAATAAAAAAGGGTTATAACTCTGTGAGATCGAAAGATAGAATTCTACAAGTGGTATCACATGAAAGGTGAGGTCAAGACCTTTCCACTGATACCAAATTTGATAGGATTTGGTAGGGTTTAAGGGTCTTTATTAAAGAAAAACAGGTTTCAAGACGAGAATCTCCTTTGTTTACAAAAAAGGGTTATAACTCTGTGGGATCGAAAGATAGAATTCTACAAGTGGTATCACATGAAAGGTGAGGTCAAGACCTTTCCACTGATATGAAATTTGATAGGGTTTGGTAGGGTTTAAGGGTCTTTATTAAAGAAAAACGGGTTTCAAGGGGAAATCTCCTTTGTTTACAAATAAAAAAATTTATAATTGTGTGGGATCGAAAGTTAGAATTCTACAAGTGGTATCACGTGAAAGGTGAGGTCAAGATCTTTCCACTTATGCCAAATTTGATAGGGTTTGGTAGGGTTTAAGTGTCTTTATTAAAGAAAAACGGGTTTCAAAACCAGAATCTCCTTTCTTTACAAAAGGGTTATAACTCTGTAGGATCGAAAGATAGAATTCTACAAGTGGTATCACATGAAAGGTGAGGTCAAGACCTTTGCACTGATACCAAATTTGATAGGGTTTGATAGGGTTTAAGGGTCTTTATTAAAGAAAAACGGGTTTCAAGAGGAAAATCTCCTTTGTTTACAAATAAAAAAGGGTTATAACTCTGTGGGATCGAAAGATAGAATTCTACAAGTGGTATCACATCAAAGGTGGGGTCAAGACCTTTCCACTGATACCAAATTTGATAGGGTTTGGTAGGGTTTAAGGGTCTTTATTAAAGAAAAACGGGTTTCAAGAGGAAAATCTCCTTTGTTTACAAATAAAAAAGGGTTATAACTCTGTGAGATCGAAAGATAGAATTCTACAAGTGGTATCACATGAAAGGTGAGGTCAAGACCTTTACACTCATACCAAATTTGATAGGATTTGGTAGGGTTGAAGGGTCTTTATTAAAGAAAAACAGGTTTCAAGATGAGAATCTCCTTTGTTTACAACAAAGGGTTATAACTCTGTGGGATCGAAAGATAGAATTCTACAATTGGTATCACATGAAAGGTGAGGTCAAGACCTTTCCACTGATACCACATTTGATAGGGTTTTGTAGGGTTTAAGGGTCTTTATTAAAGAAAAACGGGTTTCAAGGGAAAAATCTCCTTTGTTTACAAAATAAAAGGTTATAACTCTGTAGCATCGAAAGATAGATTTCTGCAAGTGGTATGACATGAAAGGTGAGGTCAAGACCTTTGCACTGATACCAAATTTGATAGGTTTTGATAGGGTTTAAGGGTCTTTATTAAAGAAAAACGGGTTTCAAGGGGAAAAGCTGCTTTGTTTACAAACAAAAAAGGGTTATAACTCTGTGGGATCGAAAGATAGATTTCTACAAGTGGTATGACATGAAAGGTGAGGTCAAGACCTTTGCACTGATTTCAAATTTGATAGGGTTTGGTATAGTTTAAGGGTCTTTATTAAAGAAAAACGGGTTTCAAGACGAGAATCTCCTTTGTTTACAAAAAAAGGGTTATAACTCTGTGGGATCGAAAGATAGAATTCTACAAGTGGTATCACGTGAAAGGTGAGGTCAAGACCTTTCCACTGATACCAAATTTGATAGGGTTTGGTAGGGTTTAAGGGTCTTTATTAAAGAAAAACGGGTTTCAAGGGGAAATCTTCTTTGTTTACAAATAAAAAAGGGTTATAACTCTGTGGGATCGAAAGATAGAATTCTACAAGTGGTATCACATGAAAGGTGAGGTCAACACCTTTGTACTGTTACCAAATTTTATAGGGTTTGGTAGGGTTTAAGGGTCTTTATTTAAAAAAAAAAACGGGTTTCAAGGGGAAAATCTCCTACCTGACAGATACCAAACATTATGACTCCTACTTGACAGATACCACACAGTGTGACTCCTACCTGACAGATGCCACACAGTGTGATTCCTACCTGAAGGACACCACACAGTACGACTCCTACTTAGCAGACACCAGACAGTGCGACTCCTACCTGACAGACACCACACAGTGCCATTCTCACCTGACAGACACCACACAGTGTGACTCCTACCTGACAAACACGACACACAATGTGTGACGTCAACCTGACAGACACCATACAGTGTGACTCCTACCTGAAAGACACCACACAGTCCCATTCCTATCTGACAGACACCACACAGTGTCTCTCCTACCTGACAGACACCACGCAGTATGACTCCTACATGACAGACAAAACACAGTGCCATTCCTACCTGACAGATACCACACAGTGTCACTCCTACCTGATAGATGCCACACAATGTGACTCCTAACTGACGCACACCACACAGTGTGACTCCTACCTGACAGACACCACACAGTGCAACTCCTAACTGAGAGACACCACACAGTCTGACACCTACTTGACAGATGCCACAGTGTGACTCCTACCCGACAGATGCCACATAGTATGACTCCTACCTGACAGACACCATACAATGTGAATCCTACTTGACAGACACCACACGGTGAGACTCCTTCTTGACAGACGCCACAAAGTGTGACTCCTACCTGACAGACGCCACACAATGTGTTTTCCTACTTGACATACACCACACATTGTGACTCCTACCTGGCAGACATCACACAATGTGACTCCTACTTGGCAGACACCACACGGTGAGACTCCTACTTGACAGACACCACAAAGTGTGACTCCTACCTGACAGACGCAACACAATGTGTTTTTCCTACTTGACAGACACCATACATTGTGACTCCTACCTGACAGACATCACACAATGTGACTCCTACTTTACAGACACCACACTGTGAGACTCCTACTTGACAGACACCACACAGTGTGCCTCCTACCTGACAAACACCACACACAATGTGTGACTTTTACCTGATAGACACCACACAGTGTGACTCCTATCGGACAGATGCCACTGTGACTCCTACCCGACAGATGCCACACATTGTAACTCCTACCTGACAGATGTCACACAGTGTGACATCTACCTGACAGATGCCACACATTGTGACTCCTACATGACAGACACCACACAGTGTGACTCCTGCTTGGCAGACACCACACAGTGTGATTCCTACCTGACAAACAGACAAAATGTGGGACTTCTATCTGATAGACACCACACAGTGTGACTCCTACCTGACAGATACCACACAGTGTGAATCCTACCTGACAGACACCACAAAGTGTGACTCCTACCTGAGAGACGCCACACAGTACGACTCCTACTTAGCAGACACCACACAGTGCGACTCCTACCTGACAGACACCACACAATGCGACTCCTACCTGACAGACACCACACAGTGTGACACCTACTTGACAGATGCCACAGTGTGACTCCTACCCGACAGATGCCACATAGTGTAAATCCTACCTGACAGACACTATACAGTGTGACTCCTACCTGACAGACACCATACAATGTGACTCCTACTTGACAGACACCACATGGTGAGACTCCTACTTGACAGACACCACAAAGTGTGACTCCTACCTGACAGACGCCACACAATGTGTTTTTCCTACATGACATACACCACACATTGTGACTCCTATCTGACAGACATCATACAATGTGACTCCTATTTCACAGACACCACACGGTGACACTCCTACTTGACTGACACCACAAAGTGTGACTCCTACCTAACAGACGCAACACCATGTGTTTTCCTACTTGACAGACACCACACAATGTCTCTCCTACCTAACAGACGCAACACAATGTGACTGCTACCTGACAGACACACACAGTGTGACTCCTATCTGACAGACACCACACAATGTGACTCCTACTTGACACACACCACTTAATGTGTAAATCCTATCTCTTAGATGCCACACAGTGTGACTCCCACCTGACAGATGCCACAGTGTGACTCCTACCCGACAGATACCACATAGCGTGATTCCTACCTGACAGACACCTTACAGTGTGACTCCTACCTGACAGACACCATACAATGTGACTCCTACTGGACAGATACCACACAGTGAGACTCCTACTTGACAGACACCACAAAGTGTGACTCCTACCTGACAGACGCCACACAATGTGTATATCCTAATTGACAGACACCACACATTGTGACTCCTACCTGACATACACCACACAATGTGACTCCTACTTCACAGACACCACACTGTAAGATTCCTACTTGACAGACACCACACAGTGTGACTCCTACCTGACAGATGCCACACAGTGTGACTCCTACCTGACGGACACCACACAGTGTGACTCCTACTTGGCAGACACCACACAGTGTGACTCCTACCTGACAAACACCACAAACAATGCGCGACTTCTACCTGATAGACACCACACTGTGTGACTCCTACCTGAGAGATGCCACAGAGTGTGACTCCTACCTGACAGACACCATACAGTGTGACTCCTCTCTGACAGACACTACACAGTCTGACTCCTACCTGACAGACACCACAGAGTATAATTCCTACTTAGTGCGACTCCTACCTGACAGACACCACACATTGGCATTCCTACCTGACAAACACCACACAGTGTAATCCTACCTGAGAGATACCACACAATGTGACTCCTAACTGACGGACACCACAAAATGTGACTCTTACCTGACAGACGCCACACAATGTGTTTTTCCTACATGACAGACACCACACAATGTGACTCCTACTTCACAGACAGCACACGGTGAGACTCCTACTTAACAGACACCACAAAGTGTGACTCCTACCTGACAGACACCTGACAATGTGACTCCTACCTGACAGACACCACACAGTGTGACTCCTACTTGACTCACACCTCTTAATGTCTAAATCCTACCTCTCAGATGCCACACAGTTAGACTCCTACCTGACAGATACCAGTGTGACTCCTACCCGACAGATGCCACACAGTGTGACATCTACCTGACAGATCCCACACATTGTGACTCCTACCTGACAGACATCACACAGTGTGACTCCTGCTTGGCAGACACCACACAGTGTGATTCCTACCTGACAAACACCACACACAATGTGTGACTTCTACTTGATAGACACCACACAGTGTGACTCCTACCTGACAAATGCCACACAGTCTGACTCCTACCTGACAGACACCACAAAGTGTGACTCCTACCTGACAGACACCACAGTCCCATTTCTACCTGACAGACACCACACAGTCTCACTCCTACCTGACAGATGCCACACATTGTGACTCCTACCTGACAGACACCACACATTATGACTTCTACTTGACAGATACCACGAAGAGTGACTCCTACCTGACATATGCCACACAATGTGACTCCTAACTGACGGACACCACAAAGTGTGACTCCTATCTGACAGACACCACAAAGTATGACTCCTACTTAGCAGACACCACACAGTGCGACTCCTACCTGACAGACACCACACAGTGCAAATCCTACCTGAGAGACACCACACAGTTGGACTCCTACTTGACAGATGCCACAGTGTGACTCCTACCCGACAGATGCCACATAGTGTGACTCCTACCTGACAGACACCATACAGTGTGACTCCTGCCTGACAGACACCATACAATGTGAATCCTACTTGACAGACACCACACGGTGAGACTCCTACTTGACAGACACCACAAAGTGTGACTCCTACCTGACAGACGCCATACAATGTGACTCCTACTGGACAGATACCACACAGTGAGACTCCTACTTGACAGACACCACAAAGTGTGACTCCTACCTGACAGACGCCACACAATGTGTATATCCTAATTGACAGACACCACACATTGTGACTCCTACCTGACATACACCACACAATGTGACTCCTACTTCACAGACACCACACTGTAAGATTCCTACTTGACAGACACCACACAGTGTGACTCCTACCTGACAGATGCCACACAGTGTGACTCCTACCTGACGGACACCACACAGTGTGACTCCTACTTGGCAGACACCACACAGTGTGACTCCTACCTGACAAACACCACAAACAATGCGCGACTTCTACCTGATAGACACCACACTGTGTGACTCCTACCTGAGAGATGCCACAGAGTGTGACTCCTACCTGACAGACACCATACAGTGTGACTCCTCTCTGACAGACACTACACAGTCTGACTCCTACCTGACAGACACCACAGAGTATAATTCCTACTTAGCAGACACCACACAGTGCGACTCCTACCTGACAGACACCACACATTGGCATTCCTACCTGACAAACACCACACAGTGTAATCCTACCTGAGAGATACCACACAATGTGACTCCTAACTGACGGACACCACAAAATGTGACTCTTACCTGACAGACGCCACATAATGTGTTTTTCCTACATGACAGACACCACACAATGTGACTCCTACTTCACAGACAGCACACGGTGAGACTCCTACTTAACAGACACCACAAAGTGTGACTCCTACCTGACAGACACCTGACAATGTGACTCCTACCTGACAGACACCACACAGTGTGACTCCTACGTGACACACACCACACAATGTGACTCCTACTTGACTCACACCTCTTAATGTCTAAATCCTACCTCTCAGATGCCACACAGTTAGACTCCTACCTGACAGATACCAGTGTGACTCCTACCCGACAGATGCCACACAGTGTGACATCTACCTGACAGATCCCACACATTGTGACTCCTACCTGACAGACATCACACAGTGTGACTCCTGCTTGGCAGACACCACACAGTGTGATTCCTACCTGACAAACACCACACACAATGTGTGACTTCTACTTGATAGACACCACACAGTGTGACTCCTACCTGACAAATGCCACACAGTCTGACTCCTACCTGACAGACACCACAAAGTGTGACTCCTACCTGACAGACACCACAGTCCCATTTCTACCTGACAGACACCACACAGTCTCACTCCTACCTGACAGATGCCACACATTGTGACTCCTACCTGACAGACACCACACATTATGACTTCTACTTGACAGATACCACGAAGAGTGACTCCTACCTGACATATGCCACACAATGTGACTCCTAACTGACGGACACCACACAGTGTGACTTCTATCTGACAGACACCACAAAGTATGACTCCTACTTAGCAGACACCACACAGTGCGACTCCTACCTGACAGACACCACACAGTGCAAATCCTACCTGAGAGACACCACACAGTTGGACTCCTACTTGACAGATGCCACAGTGTGACTCCTACCCGACAGATGCCACATAGTGTGACTCCTACCTGACAGACACCATACAGTGTTACTCCTGCCTGACAGACACCATACAATGTGAATCCTACTTGACAGACACCACACGGTGAGACTCCTACTTGACAGACACCACAAAGTGTGACTCCTACCTGACAGACGCCACACAATGTGTTTTTCCTACTTGACATACACCACACATTGTGACTCCTACCTGACAGACATCACACAATGTGACTCCTACTTGGCAGACACCATACAGTGAGATTCCTACTTGACATACACCACAAAGTGTGACTCCTACCTGACAGCCGCAACACAATGTGTTTTCCTACTTGACAGACACCACACAGTGTGACTCCTACCTGACAGACACCACACAATGTCACTCCTATCTAATAGACACCACACAATGTGACTCCTACTTGACACACACCACTTAATGTGTAAATCCTACCTCTCAGATGCCACACAGTGTGACTCCCACTTGACAGATGCCACAGTGTGACTCCTACCTGACAGATACCACACAGTGCGACTCCGACCTGACAGACACCATACAGTGCGACTCCTACCTGACAGACACCATACAATGTGACTCCTACGGGACAGACACCACATGGTGAGACTCCTACTTGACAGACACCACAAAGTGTGACTCCTACCTGACAGACACCACACAATGTGACTCCTACTTGACAGACACCACACAGTGAGATTCCTACTTGATAGACACCACAAAGTGTGACTCCTCCCTGACAGACAACACACAGTTGGACTCCTACTTCACAGACACCACACTGTGAGACTCCTACTTGACAGACACCACAAAGTGTGACTCCTACTTGGCAGACACCACACAGTTTGACTCCTACCTGACAGACACCACACATTGTGACTCCTACCTGACAGACACCACACAGTGTGACTCCTACCTGACAGACATCACACAGTGTGACTCCTACCTGATAGACACAACACAATGTGACTCCTACTTGACACACACCACATGATGTGTAAATCCTACCTCTCAGATGCCACACAGTGTGACTCCCACATGACAGATGCCACAGTGTGACTCCTACCCGACAGATACCACACAGTGTGACTCGTACCTGACAGACACCATACAGTGTGACTCCTACTGGATAGACACCACACGGTGAGACTCCTACTTGACAGACACCACAAAGTGTGACTCCTACCTGACAGACGCCACACAATGTGTTTTCACTACTTGACAGACACCATACATTGTGACTCCTACCTGACAGACACCACACAATGTGACTCCTACTTTACAGACACCACACTGTGAGATTCCTACTTGACAGACACCACGAAGTGTGACTCCTACCTGACAGATGCCAAACAATGTGTTTTTCCTACTTGACAGACACCACATATTGTGACTCCTACCTGACAGACACCACACACTGTGACTCCTACCTGAGAGACACCACAAAGTGTGACTCCTACACGACAGACACCACACAATGTGACTCCTACTTGACAGTCACCACACAGACTCCTACTTGATAGACACCACAAAGTGTGACTCCTACCTGACAGACAACACACAGTTGGACTCCTACTTCACAGACACCACACAGTGAGATTCCTACTTGACAGACACCACAAAGTGTGACTCCTACCTGACAGACGCTACACAATGTGTTTTTCCTACTTGACAGACACCACACATTGTGACTCCTACCTGACAGATGCCACACAATGTGGTTTTTCTACTTGACAGACACCACACATTGTGATTCGTATTTGACAGACACCACACAGTGTCACTGCTACCTAACAAGCACCACACAGTGTCACTCCTACCTGACAGACACCACACAGTGAGACTCCTACTTGACAGACACCACAAAGTGTGACTCCTACCCAACAGACACCACACAATGTGTTTTTCCTACTTGACAGACACCACACATTGTGACTCCTACCTGACAGACACCACACAGTGCAAATCCTACCTGAGAGACACCACACAGTTGGACTCCTACTTGACAGATGCCACAGTGTGACTCCTACCCGACAGATGCCACATAGTGTGACTCCTACCTGACAGACACCATACAGTGTGACTCCTGCCTGACAGACACCATACAATGTGAATCCTACTTGACAGACACCACACGGTGAGACTCCTACTTGACAGACACCACAAAGTGTGACTCCTACCTCACAGACGCCACACAATGTGTTTTTCCTACTTGACATACACCACACATTGTGACTCCTACCTGACAGACATCACACAATGTGACTCCTACTTGGCAGACACCATACAGTGAGATTCCTACTTGACATACACCACAAAGTGTGACTCCTACCTGACAGCCGCAACACAATGTGTTTTCCTACTTGACAGACACCACACAGTGTGACTCCTATCTGACAGACACCACACAATGTCACTCCTATCTAATAGACACCACACAATGTGACTCCTACTTGACACACACCACTTAATGTGTAAAGCCTACCTCTCAGATGCCACACAGTGTGACTCCCACTTGACAGATGCCACAGTGTGACTCCTACCTGACAGATACCACACAGTGTGACTCCGACCTGACAGACACCATACAGTGCGACTCCTACCCGACAGACACCATACAATGTGACTCCTACGGGACAGACACCACATGGTGAGACTCCTACTTGACAGACACCACAAAGTGTGACTCCTACCTGACAGACACCACACAATGTGACTCCTACTTGACAGACACCACACAGTGAGATTCCTACTTGATAGACACCACAAAGTGTGACTCCTCCCTGACAGACAACACACAGTTGGACTCCTACTTCACAGACACCACACTGTGAGACTCCTACTTGACAGACACCACAAAGTGTGACTCCTACTTGGCAGACACCACACAGTTTGACTCCTACCTGACAGACACCACACATTGTGACTCCTACCTGACAGACATCACACAGTGTGACTCCTACCTGATAGACACAACACAATGTGACTCCTACTTGACACACACCACATGATGTGTAAATCCTACCTCTCAGATGCCACACAGTGTGACTCCCACATGACAGATGCCACAGTGTGACTCCTACCCGACAGATACCACACAGTGTGACTCGTACCTGACAGACACCATACAGTGTGACTCCTACTGGATAGACACCACATTGTGAGACTCCTACTTGACAGACACCACAAAGTGTGACTCCTACCTGACAGACGCCACACAATGTGTTTTCACTACTTGACAGACACCATACATTGTGACTCCTACCTGACAGACACCACACAATGTGACTCCTACTTTACAGACACCACACTGTGAGATTCCTACTTGACAGACACCACGAAGTGTGACTCCTACCTGACAGATGCCAAACAATGTGTTTTTCCTACTTGACAGACACCACATATTGTGACTCCTACCTGACAGACACCACACACTGTGACTCCTACCTGAGAGACACCACAAAGTGTGACTCCTACACGACAGACACCACACAATGTGACTCCTACTTGACAGTCACCACACAGACTCCTACTTGATAGACACCACAAAGTGTGACTCCTACCTGACAGACAACACACAGTTGGACTCCTACTTCACAGACACCACACAGTGAGATTCCTACTTGACAGACACCACAAAGTGTGACTCCTACCTGACAGACGCTACACAATGTGTTTTTCCTACTTGACAGACACCACACATTGTGACTCCTACCTGACAGATGCCACACAATGTGGTTTTTCTACTTGACAGACACCACACATTGTGATTCGTATTTGACAGACACCACACAGTGTCACTGCTACCTAACAAGCACCACACAGTGTCACTCCTACCTGACAGACACCACACGGTGAGACTCCTACTTGACAGACACCACAAAGTGTGACTCCTACCCAACAGACACCACACAATGTGTTTTTCCTACTTGACAGACACCACACATTGTGACTCCTACCTGACAGACACCACACAATGTGACTCCTACTTTACAGACACCACACTGTGAGACTCCTACTTGACAGACACCACAAAGTGTGACTCCTACCTGACAGATGCCACACAATGTGTTTTTCCTACTTGACAGACACCACACATTGTGACTCCTACCTGACAGACACCACACACTGTGACTCCTACCTGACAGACACCACAAAGTGTGACTCCTACCTGACAGACACCACACAATGTGACTCCTACTTGAGACACCACACAGTGAGACTCCTACTTGATAGACACCACAAAGTGTGACTCCTACCTCACAGACAACACACAGTTGGACTCGTACTTCACAGACACCACACAGTGAGACTCCTACTTGACAGACACCACAAAGTGTGACTCCTACCTGACAGATGCAACACAATGTGTTTTTCCTACTTGACAGACACCACACATTGTGACTCCTACCTGACAGATGCCACACAATGTGGTTTTTCTACTTGACAGACACCACACATTGTGATTCGTATTTGACAGACACCACACAGTGTCACTGCTACCTGACAAGCACCACACAGTGTCACTCCTACCTGACAGACACCACACAATGTGAATTCTACCTAACAGATGCCACACAATGTATGAATCCTACCAGACGGACACCACACAAAGTGTGACTCTTACCTGACAGATGCCATACAGTGTGACTCCTATGTGACAGACACCACACAAAGTGTGACTCCTACCTGACAGATGCCACACAGTGTGACTCCTACGTGACAGACACCACACAAAGTGTGACTCCTACCTGACATATGCCACACTCCTACCTGACAGACAAACCAGACACAACATATAAATTCATGTAAGCAGAGTTGCCTCACAGACATATCATCAAAACTCTTTTATCTGTATTTCTTCATGCTCATAACCATAAAAGTGAAAATCTGTTAGTAAATTTTATTGATATATGGGTATAAATTCAATGCTTAGCCAATCAAATGTCCCAACAGAAATACATGTTAAAAATTAAGTTGAGAGTTTCTACTTATTGTGACTCAAAACAAAACAGCAGAACAATATCTGGATAACTACAATACAAACAAGGTATGTAGCATTAAAAATCAGGTCATATACCATCAGAATAGGACCATTTATCATAAATTACAAAACATATCATTTCTCTTCATTTTTTATGAAAATACACAAGTTTAATAAGGTTTAAATAACACTTGAGCAATCTTCAATATATGAAGTGCTTGGAAGTCCTGTACAATTTCTTAACCATAGTACACGGACCAGAATTAAATCTTATCCTTAACAAACTTACCAGAAACTCATCTTTAAACCATTACAAACAAACCAATTACGAATCTCTTATTGATAACACACTGAACAGGAACCAATCTCTAAACAATAACAAGCTGACCAGGAACCAATCTCTTATCCATAATAAACTGGCCAGAAACCAATCTCTAAACAAAGAAACCAATCTCTTATTCCTAACACACTGACCAAGAACCAATCTCTAAGCAAAGAAACCAATCTCTTATCCATAACACATTGACCAGGAACCAATTTCTTGACTTATGAACTAATTTCTTGTTCTAACACAATGACCAGGAACCAATATCTCAACTAAGTAGCCAATCTCTTCTCTATAACACACTAACCAGGAACCAACCTCTTAATTCAGGAACCAATCTCTTAATCTATAATACACTGACCAAGAACCAATCTCTTAACTAAAGAACCGATCTCTTATCTTTAACACATGGACCTGGAAGCAATCTGAAAGCCTTAAAAACAGAGCAGGAACCAATCTCTTGACAATAATACACTGACCACGAACCACACTTTGATCACTTGAGCTGTAGGTCATCTTGCATACATAACTTCACCTGATAATGCAAGAACAGTATAGACACATTGCTAAAGCAATTTCCTGTTGTAAAGGAAATAGAGGAAAACAAATAAAAATTGTTAAAACAGATAGAGTGCACAAAGACATTCCTGTCAGCAAGGTTCACTCCCTGACCAATAGTACTGAATGTCTATATAACAACTGCTACAATGATGTGACATGACCAAATCCACAGTATAGCCTTTATATAAGTATATACATATCTACATCTGTTTATAGTGAAAATCAATGATCAGACGAAATGAGCAAAATAAATAATCATTCTGAACATTTCTGAACATTTCTACAATGTATATTGTTACATGTATCTACGTTCCAAATCTCTTTACTGCAAATTTTTAGGAAATTAGAGTGTAAGGTATCAGCTACTTAGTAGCTGTAGTCAGGGTGAAAGCATGTAATGTATTAACTGGTGGTGTTGCTTCAGTGAGGGTATAATGATGTCAGGTTTCAACTGGTTTGTCGCTGTAGTAGGGGTGTAATCAGGTAAGGTATCAACTGATTTGTGGCTGTAGAAGCAGTGTAATCAGGTAAGGTATCAACTGGTTTGTCGCTGTAGTAGGGGTGTAATCAGGTAAGGTATCAACTGATTTGTGGCTGTAGAAGCAGTGTAATCAGGTAAGGTATCAACTGGTTTGTCGCTGTAGTAGGGGTGTAATCAGGTAAGGTATCAACTGGTTTGTCGCTGTAGTAGGGGTGTAATCAGGTAAGGTATCAACTGGTTTCTCGCTGTAGTAGGGGTGTAATCAGGTAAGATTTCAACTGGTTTGTCACTGTGGTAGGGGTGTAATCAGGTAAGGTATCAATTGGTTTGTGGCTGTGGTAGGGGTGTAATCAGGTAAGGTATCAACTGGTTTGTCACTGTGGTAGGGGTGTAATCAGGTAAGGTATCAACTGGTTTGTCGCTGTAGTAGGGGTGTAATCAGGTAAAGTATCAACTGGTTTCTCGCTGTAGTAGGGGTGTAATCAGGTAAGATTTCAACTGGTTTGTCACTGTAGTAGGGGTGTAATCAGGTAAGGTATCAACTGGTTTGTGGCTGTGGTAGGGGTGTAATCAGGTAAGGTATCAACTGGTTTGTCGCTGTATTAGGGGTGTAATCAGGTAAGGTATCAACTGGTTTGTGGCTGTAGTAGGGGTGTAATCAGGTAAGGTATCAACTGGTTTGTGGCTGTGGTAGGGGTGTAATCAGGTAAGGTATCAACTGGTTTGTGGCTGTGGTAGGGGTGAAATCAGGTAAGGTATCAACTGGTTTGTCACTGTATTAGGGGTGTAATCAGGTAAGGTATCAACTGGTTTGTCGCTGTGGTAGGGGTGTAATCAGGTAAGGTATCAACTGGTTTGTGGCTGTGGTAGGGGTCAAATCAGGTAAGGTATCAACTGGTTTGTGGCTGTGGTAGGGGTGTAATCAGGTAAGGTATCAACTGGTTTGTCACTGTAGTAGGGGTGTAATCAGGTAAGGTATCAACTGGTTTGTGGCTGTGGTAGGGGTGTAATCAGGTAAGGTATCAACTGGTTTGTGGCTGTGGTAGGGGTGTAATCAGGTAAGGTATCAACTGGTTTGTGGCTGTAGTAGGGGTGTAATCAGGTAAGGTATCAACTGGTTTGTGGCTGTGGTAGGGGTGTAATCAGGTAAGGTATCAACTGGTTTGTGGCTGTGGTAGGGGTGTAATCAGGTAAGGTATCAACTGGTTTCTCGCTGTGGTAGGGGTGTAATCAGGTAAGGTATCAACTGGTTTGTCGCTGTGGTAGGGGTGTAATCAGGTAAGGTTTCAATTGGTTTGTTGCTGTAGTACAGGTGTCATCAGGGAAGGTATCAAATGCTTTGTCGCTGTAGTAAAGGTGTCATCAGGGAAGATTTCAACTGGTTTCTCGCTGTAGTACAGGTGTCATCAGGTCAGGTATCAAATGCCTTGTCATTACAGAAGGGTATAATCATGAGTAGAACAGCATAACATAAATATCTATTCCTTTTTAAACAAGTTCTTTACCAAATATCAAAATTGGTTACAAATATGAAAACAAGTGACATGAAAACCTCTTTATCTAAGAAAACCATTAGTAATGAAAAGGTAAAAATAAAAAGCTCAAGAGGTGGGTAAAAAAGCATAAAAAGTAGTTTTGACTTTGAAAGACCCAAAATACTCTCCTAAAACAATATGCCCACATAGCTAGCTAAAAAGGCAGACATGACAAAAGACTATAGGAATTTATCCATAAAAGTAGACATATTTATACATGAAATTGTAGAGAAGTATAGAAATTCTAGGAATGATCATTTCAATATATCTTTCTTCATTTCTTCACACATACCATCCTAAAATGGTAGGTACAAAATGTAACAAAATTATTTTGTTTCTTCTGAGTAGAGATAAAGCTATAGTAATGACTACAGAGACTGTTGTGAGCGTTGTCCTGTAGCTTAATCATTCTTCTCTTTCTTAAAGCTTATTTCTGATAAATCCAAGTCTTCCTTTTTTATCACCAAATATTTTCAGATAAAACCAGATACATCTCAATGGTAAATCCAGATAATTTCAAACACTTTCATCATCCAGATTTCAAATGGTAATGAATGCAGATCCATCTTACATTCCAGAAATTTCAAATACTGAATCCAGGCATTTATTTCCTTTCGCATTGTCAGAACAATTTATTATGTAAATGCAGCTATGTTATGTTTCAGACGTACAGAAACTGTCATTTCAGTCAAGATAATATGCAATTGTCACATGAAATACAAAACTCACTGTCTATACCAGTCTAAAATACACACTGTCAATGCAGTTCACGTATGACACAGTATATATTACACAATATAGATAAATCCATTACAGCATGTGTGCAATATGAACACGCTGTGCAGATCTTTATCAACCATTTTCAAATGGGATATGAAGATGCATTTCTTCACACAAATGTGGAAAAGCTATACAGCAAATAAACACTCCACTGGGATAACTATAGACGAGCAAACGTGAATCAAAACTTTCCTGTTCTACGAGCTGTCTACACATTTCCCAGGTAATATTGAATTTGAATTTCAAACATCTCTTGTAGTAGAAAATATCACCAAAATGGCATCCAGTAAATGGGTGCTTTCGGTTAGAGTTGACCATGTCTTGGAACTTTGAATTTCTAGATGAGTAAGGACAGTATGTACACCTTCCTTCTCCGCTAGGCTCCGACTACTTCATGATCATGCAGTTGGTCATATATTCCATGCTAGCTGCTGAATGTCAGGGCTTCAGGTGACCTTACTCCATTTGATGAAGTTGGGAACATCTTTGACAGGTACGTTGTGTGTGTGAGCTTTAAGGCGTAAGTTCCTATCGTCTGTCAGCAGTACCACTTCTCGATAAAGCCTAACAGGAGCATCTGTTAAAGTGAAACAAATTATTCTTCCACATGTACAGTAGCAAACTTACTTTTTGTTACATGTATTCTTCAGTGATCTACAAGCATTTTCACGAATCTGTATGTAAAAATTTATGGAAAAACTTACAATTCTTTGTGAAAATGCTTGCTGACCTCTGACCTTTAACATCAGTATATAATTATTATATATACCAGTTCAACAAATAAATGACACTTTTCACAAATTTTCAACCAATTTTGGGCCAAATGAAATTAATCTTTAGTTCCTCAGGCACTTTCAAATTATGACGCAGGGAGGTGGGTTTTTTTTCTTCTTTTTTTTTATCATCAAATTTATAACACACATTTTGTACTTTTCGGAAAAATCTCCATTCCCAAGATAAAATTGGCCATTAACAAAGCTTAGACAAAGTTGATTTAGATCACATCATTGCTTATCTCCCAAGGGAGGTTGTTGTTGCATGAAACTTTATCTGTACAAGGGTCATATCCGTTTTTGGTCCTTTTTAACATGCCTGAACATCAATGTTGGTTGAAAATTTTTAAGAACAAGCTGAGTGTGTGAAACATTAATGCTCCCGGTGGCACCAAAGTCCAAAAAGTTATTTTTAGTGTGAACATCATTGTCAAGGTCTATCAATCCGGGGGCATAAAAATCAAATCTGAAAAAGTGGTCGAAAAAAAGATGCAGGAAATTTGGAAAACCATTTACCATTATGATATTTGTATGAGGCGCCAAGTTTAGTGATGCGGCTGTGCCTGAGAAACTAATTTTCTAACTGTTTTGGCCTTACACTGTACGCTTTGCCATACTTTTAGAACTTGAATCCCTTGGCAACTCCCATTGTGGTCATCTCCCTCACCAATCAAGATAAAATCCAGTCAGGGGAGTTTTACTTTTTCATCTGAGAATCAAGAATGGTACAAGCTGATGGCCTACCTTTATCTTTTGGCATGAATTCTCTTGCTTTGTCTTTGCAGTAATGAAGACAGCATGATAAGATCAAGTCATCGTTATTACCCTGAAAGAAGATGCATTTATGATGAAAATAGGAAACAAACACTCGTTTCTATCAATATTCAAATTCTTAACAAACTATTTTTTTCAAACATGTTACTCTTCTTCAAAACTTTTTTTCTCTGCTTGTAAATCAATGTCAACGTCACCAACTTCAACTTATCTAAATGAGTCTCAATACGGTGCTGTAACTAAAAACAAATATATCTACAGGTAGACTGAAACAAGAGACTCAATGGGTCTTTATATCTCCCCTCAAAAGAGTTCTCATGAAGTGGATGTTGTCAAAGTTTGGCAAACTTAAACAGTTCTCATGAATGAAGGTATTTCTTTACCTAAATATTTCTTTAGAATTAACTATATGAAGTACAAAATTTCTTAGGAATTAACTACATGAAGTACAAAATTTCTTTGGAATTAACTATACAAAGTACAAAATGGAATACATTATAAAAGGATGAAAGACTGGAAGGCAGAGTGGAGGATGACATGATCAACAAAGCAATAGTATAATTACTTATGGACCTATATCATGAATGTTGAAAATGTTCAACATACAAGTTATTCAATATGTACTAAAGAAACTCTGAAAATCAACAGGACTGTAACAATTTCAGAATACCACATGACACTTTAGAACAATGTCTCAATTTCATGATCTGAAATTTAGCTTGAATAATACATAAAGGCCAAACTTCTGTTTTAGCAATTAACAAAACGGACATTAAATTATAAACTATCCCTAAAACACACTAAGAGGTAATAAATTTTATTTTTACTTCTTTCATATCGCTCTCTTCACTCCTGAATGATATTGTTTCTAACGTAGAGCCTTTAGAGGTCTGGGCTTTCAAGTGGTTGTTCTTCTTTTCAAATTCTGCCTCCAGAAACTTGACTGTTTGTTTAGATCTTTGTTTGACCTTCTCTGCATGATCTTCGTTATCCTGATCGCCACTTCTGTTCCCTTTCGCCAAGCCATCCAACTCATTTATAACTGAAAAAAATAGAACAATGTATTGATTTAAACTGGGGATTCATGTATTTAGAAATATTATTATTCGACCACAGCTGTTCAAGCCCAATGTAGGCACTGAGCACAACTCATATGTATGAGCCAAACATTGAATTTACCACATTGTGGATATCTAAAAATGCATTTAGTGCACAGATTTTACAGCTTATAAAATTATTCTGACAATGGCAAGGAACAATTATCATAGACTTTCACGAATATTTTAAATACAGCACCTGATGCACTGAATATATATATCAAATGGGCTCTAATTCACTTCTTTTGTTTTGTCAATTTTCATTGGGTGAGGGGAAATGGCCAGACAGGTTTAACTATGGGGTGCTGGTCTCAATCCACCTAAGTCACTTGTATCACAATGTTTCAATTGTTTCCTTAGACAATAATTTATTTGTGTATTAATTCTAAAACTAAAACTAAATATTATGTGTTTGGTCAAAGATTTCCAGAAATAAATGTTGTAGGGCAATACCTGGTCTATGACAATAACAGGTTCTTTGCCAATACCATACAAGGCAAATTTTCACAATGCATCATTAGATTAGCAGATAACATATTTCTTTACACTTTGGATTTTCTTACATGGTTTTCACTATCACATTACAAACTTTTTACAAAAGGAAAATTTGATTATTTAAGATCATGATATATACACCAAATAACCTCTGAATCTGCAAATGAAAAGTATTCCTTAAATTGTTGTCTACTATCTCAATAGTCCTCTGAAGTGGTGAAACATTTGTTCTGGGTAAAAAGTACATAAAAGAACCAATAAAACAGTAAAATATGATTCATTTATTAGGAAAAGCTGTTTTTGTAACTTGTAATCTCCAAATAAAACAGGTTCCAGTATTGTAGCAACAAATGCTCTTCAGTCTTCAGTCCTGTAGTGCTTTTAGTTGGCAGCACACTTGACCTGCAATCTGACTTCTCGAATAATGTGGTTACCCTCACAGCCTCCTAACCCTCAAACTACTCTACCAAATCCTGTTACCAATGACCTACCTACGAGTGGTACCACTACCGTGAACTTCCTCTGAGAAATGATTTGTTGCATGCTGACAAAGTGATCTATAAAGCAGTTGGTATCTGGTACCAGAAATATTGGGTGAATTTCTATCTCAATGCAACAGTGACTACTCTTCTCCAACAGTTTCTGTAAAAGAGAGTCTGATGCTAAAACAGTCTCACAGTGACTGAATTCATCTGTAGCATGGACTAGAAGTATTATACATTTGTAAATGATTTGTAAAACAGTGTTTAATCACAGATACTATAATAACAAAATTATACATGACAGCCAAATTTCTTCTCTCATTTCAGGAATAAATTCTATTCTGAACAAGCATATTGAGTATTGTTGAAGCAAAACATGTCCCTCATTGGTTTCCATAAATTTACTAAGTCAAAGGGTCATAACTCTTCCAAAAATATGTCAATCATGGCCAAACTCAAATCTGATCTGTAACTCACTGACACAAAACTAATACCAAATTTCACGTCAGTCACTTCAATGCTTGCTAATAAATTTGGAAACCAAAGTGTCTCAAACAGATGGACAGACAGACAGGCTGGAAACATACACATTGTAGTTCTCTTCAGTTTTTAAAAATATTTTGTTTTGTATCAGTAAATTCCCTTAAGAGGATGACAATATATGCCATGAAGGCTGTATATAAAAGTTTTACATCAGATATTCAAAAAATTACATAAAAAATTTTCTGATTGAGGTCTTGAAATCATATTCGCGTATCGTACACTTATTTCTCTACAAATACACCTTCCAACAGTCTTATGTTTGGACTTTTAGTCAAGTATTAACACCAATCAGGGTAGAAAGAATAAAATACTGTTCTAGCAACATGAGCTCCATACTGTAAAATAATGTTTTATTTACATGCTGACAAGGTAAGCAGGAGGGACACACAAAAACAGATGAACATAGCCTTAAAGATGTGACCATATTGTGATGATACGGCCATAATTCCTTACGTTGCATAAACTAGCAATTTTGATATTCAGAGTGGCTGGCATGATTCTACTGTAGGTTAACTGTGTTAAGGTTTTTAAGGGGACTGAAAACTTCTTGAGTCCCTATGTACTAAAATTCATAAATCCTATGAGTACTTGTAAGTCACTCGTAGCATAAATTTACGAGTGACATCATATGTACAAAAAGACATAGATGTAACTTGTGAGTGATTCAACTTGTAAATCTACGAGTGCTACAGTAGCCATCGTAAAGTTATTCTTCTTTAAAATAATGGCCTATGAGTACAGTAGTGAATCAGAGATACATACTTTTCTGTAATGATAGACCACTCTTTTTGTTTCCTCTCTACTGTCAATATGTTCAAAAATTGCTGCCAATTTTTTGTTTTATTTTTGACGTTGGGAATAAGAATTTCAACTTTCTCGGAAGAGAAATTTGGTTTTCTAAGTTTATTATAAAGAATATTTTCAAAAGAAATTTGTCCTAGATTATACATACATGTATCATGTAAAACAATTAAAAACTTGAAATGTAAAATGTAGATCTATTTTGATACTGATTATTTTTTTTTTTGTGTTTTACAGGGGCTTAGGAGGGTGTCTTCTATATTATTACATTATTATACTAGATTGACATAAGAGGAAGGATTCTCTCTTTTCTATTTCATTGGAATTCTTGATCCGCCTGACTTAATAGATGTACATGTAGGCCTATGTGCCGACTTATCAGGATAATTTTATCACTTTCTTTTGATGATGTTTTTTCAAATATTGCATACGATTCCATGACGTCACTACATGTTTACAAACACATCATGTGTATATGCATAGACTTAAATTCATAATGTTATACATTTGTAAGCAGTACATTTTGACTTATTTTGATGTACTTTATGCATGCATTTGTGCTGTATAAAGTTAGACAACTCGCTAGTCGGATCCTTACATATGTACACACTTACACTTGTTGATGAAACACACATTTCATTAAACTAGGAATGTACACTTATAACATTGCCCAGGACTGATATATGAATTAGTAAGCCAAACACTTACATATGTTGATGAAACAGGCTCCTGAAATATCTGAACCATCATTTGATACTATAGAGTATATGTACAGTGCATGTATAAAAGTGCTCGTAAAGTTAAGAGTTAGATACTTTACAAAATGCCTACGAGTTGTTTTGTACATATCATTTACGAGTTTGTAATATTTTCCTAAGTTACTTGTAAACTCTACACATGCTCGTAAATCTACAAATTTTTATACATATGGCACCTGGATGGTAGAAAGATGAGATCATTATGTTACATTTTAAGAGACTGATTAAGTTTTATACATATGGCACCTGGATGGTAGAAAGATGAGATCATTATGTTACGTTTTAAGAGACTGATTAAGTTTTATACATCTGGCACCTGGATGGTAGAAAGATGAGATCATTATGTTACGTTTTAAGAGACTGATTAAGTTTTATACATATGGCACCTGGATGGTAGAAAGATGAGATCATTATGTTACGTTTTAAGAGACTGATTAAGTTTTATACATATGCCACCTGGATGGTAGAAAGATGAGATCATTATGTTACGTTTTAAGAGACTGATTAAGTTTTCATACTTATATATTACTTCGGAAGGGAAAATTACAGTCTGAGATTAACCTGTTTCAAGTATCCAAATGTCTCCTTTAAAATCATCAAACTACTTTCCCCTAGGAATCAACTGCATGTACTCTAAATAATAGAGTTTGTGATTAAATCCCATTAGTTTCCCACTAGGAACACTGTAAATAGTGAGCTTTCTCGTACTTAAACCTTTCTAATTTAATAGTCTGGATATCAGGAATCTAACAAATCACATGACATTTTCACGAATGTCAGAATGAATTTTACTAAACCAGGTCCAGTAATCTAAACACTGTTATATACACAATTAGTTTTGTCTATGTCAGTGACACCATCTGCGTTACAAGGGAAGCTAACCTTTGATGCCAGGAATGTTGGGATGCTGGCATGGACTTAATGCCATCCATCTGTCAACACGAAAGTTCAACTGCTAGATACACAAGAAGTTACTTATCCTTATTGAAATAGTGATGGGGGTGGCATGAGATTTTGTACATGTACTAAGTGTGAAATGCCTTCTGACAAAATCAGGTGGTTTCCATGAAAAAATCATAACTTATAGAATGCATACTTTGGGCTGACATATTTTAGATGATACCTTGGCTATCACATAAAATGAAATTATGACATTTTATATATAAAGACAAAGAAGACAAGTACCTATATTACTACAGTGAACTTCATTTTATCTGATATCGTATTATCTGATATTTCGTTTTATCTAAAATGATATTAAAACACCAAACCGTTTCTCTGTATTTCTATAATAATTTGTCTTTTTTATCTGATGGTGAAAAGTCCAAGTTTCGGATTACCTGATAGCAGCATTGATAAAATATTTCACCTTGAATTTAGCCTATTTCAAGCTCGGATATTATTGTGAAACTACCCAGCTGTGAAAACATAGGCATATAACAACACCTACTGCAATACGACGACAACTAAGGAATAATAATTGATTGTTTGTGTACACAACACATGACACCTCATTGAAGTACATTGTATATGTACAAGTTTAATTAGTGATCGCTGTAGCACATTTCATAATTAATGAAATATGTTGATGACTAAAATTGAGAGTAGATGTAACTGTAATTAGGTTATTAACCAAATGACTTTTATTATTTGTTACTGAACATCTAACGCACCGATATCCCATAAATGAAAGTGAACATAAGATGGTATTCATCTCATGAGACTAGTTATGACTGCAACAGAAAAGCTATTTTGCCCGGAAGAGACGGGACAAAATAGAACTTCTGTTGCAGTTGTAACTACTCATGAGACGAGCATGGCGATCCGTCAATTCAATCACAATTTCATATTCTTCAGAAAAGCTGGTTTCATTCTACCTACTACACTGTGCACCGACACCGAACTTGATGTTGATCGAGTTCCTGTCCCACCCGGCATGAATAAAGTTCATATCAACGACTTCATTTGCAATGATGACGTTACAGTGTCATTCTGTGTCGGCTGATTGTGCTCAAACAGCATCAATGAACCCGCACAGAGTACAAGTACAGTATAATACTACTGGCTACCTGTCAAGTCTTATCTCAAAAACTAGGACAATGATATTTAATCCTTGTATTGATGGAAGTCAAGTATGCATAACTAATACTAGTATGATGCTTTAACTTGAGATATGTACAAATCTACTGCTTTCTACTCATACTTGTGTTTGAAGATAATCATCAGTTAAAAAAGAACAAGATTTCCTAACAATTGACACAAGTTAATTACACCATGTTAGTGGTCCTATATCTCTAAATGAAATCAAACCCTATCAAAAGTACATATGAGTAGACATCTATAACATGTTACACAACATAAAGCATCAACTTTCGCAATTGCGTTTAATCTGATAGCCCGCTTTATCTGATATTTTATTCACGCAAATAGACTATCATATTAAACGGAATCCATTGTACTGAGAAATGCTTTGGAACAGTGTGTATACCCACCTCAATATTTTTCTTGTCTTTTAATTGCTGTTCTTCTCTTTTTCTAAGCTCCTCCTTCTTAAGGCGGAGCATCCTGACATGTTCGTCTTCTTCATCTTCCCCTCCTCCATCTACCTTCAACTCCTCATCACTTTCAATCACAACATCTTCATCCTGTAAGGTACAAACACATCCTCATATATGACACTCCAGCAGTGGATTCAAAGAGTTGTCAGCATTGTCTTCATAATCTCACATCTGCTTTTGTTTGTATACATAATTAGTTGTGTCAGTGTATCACAAATGCCCCTGCCATCAGCAAAATTTCAGTCCCAGAGTCAGAACTCATGTAAAAATTTTCAAACAGGATTCCCTTTGAAATATGCACATCTAAAGATTGTGATCTTTATTTTGTACCCAGTTTCATTAAAATCCTCCTAGAGTTTTAGGAGAAGTTGCAAATAAAAGGTGAATTTACTATATATAAATAAACCAGAAGTCTCTGTCGAGACTGGAGCTCTACTGTTATCCTCTACTCAAACAACAATTTACCTTCAGAGAAGAAGGGGTAAAAATATATTTGGACCACACATGTATGTTTTGTATTGCACATGCACAACTAGACCACCTACCAAACATGATGAGATCATAATTAAGTCTCACAGGCATATACAATAAGAGAAGAAGTGGGAACAAGATTTTGGGACCACGCCCCTTTGTGGGGCCCCAGGGGGTCCGAACTGGTCCAAAATTGCACATGCACAATTACACCACCTATCCAACAAAAGGAGACCATAATTAGGTCTCTAGGCTATATACTTTCAAAGAAAAAGAGGGAACAAGATTTTGGGACCACACCCCTTTGTGGGACCCAAGGGGGTCCGGACTGGACCAAACTTATACATGCACAACTACATCACATATCAATCATGATGAGACTATAATTAGGTCTCTGGGACATATACCTTCAGAAAAGAAGAGGGAACAAGATTTTGGGACCAAGCCCCCTGTGGGGCCCAAGGAGGTCCAAACTGGTCCAAAATTGCACATGCACAACTACACCACCTATCCAACAAAATGAGACCATAATTAGGTCTCTAGGATATATACCTTCAGAGAAAAAGAGGGAACAAGATTTTGGGACCACACCCGTTTGTGGGACCCCAGGGAATCCAAACTGGACCAAAATTATACATGCACAACTAGATCACATACCAAACATGATTAGACCATAATTAGGTCTCTGGGACATATACCTTAAGAAAAGAAGAGGGAACAAGATTTTAGGACCACGCCCCTTTGTGGGGTCCCAGGGGGTCTGGACCGGACCAAAATTGCACATGCACAACTACACCACCTATCCAACAAAATGAGACCATAATTAGGTCTCTAGGATATATACCTTAAGAGAAAATGAGGGAACAAGATTTTGGGACCACGCCCTTTTTTGGGACCCCAGGGGGTCCGGACCAGACCAAAATTATACATGCACAACTACATCACATACCAAACATGATGAGACCATAATTAGGTCTCTGGGACATATACCTTCAGAAAAGAAGAGGGAACAAGATTTTGTGACCACGCCCCTTTGTGGGGTCCCAGGGGGTCCGGACTAGACCAAAATTGCACATGCACAACTAGACCACCTATCCAACAAAATGAGACCATAATTAGGTCTCTGGGACATATACCTTAAGGACAGAAGAGGGAACAAGAATTTGGGACCACGCCCTTTTGTGGGACCCCAGGGGGGGGGCGGACCAGGCCAAAATAATAAATGCACAACTAGATCACATACCAAACATGAGACCATAATTAGGTCTCTGGGACATATACCTTAAGAATAGAAGAGGGAACAAGATTTTGGGACCACGCCCCTTTCTGGGAGCCCAGGGGGTCCGGACCGTACCAAAATTGCACATGCACAACTAGACCACCTATATAACAAAATGAGACCATAATTAGGTCTCTATGATATATACCTTCAGAAAAGAAGAGGGAACAAGATTTTGTGACCACGCCCCTTTGTGGGGTCCCAGGGGTCCGGACGGGACCAAAATTGCACATGCACAACTAGACCAGCTATAAAACATGATGAGACCATAATTAGGTCTCTGGGATATATACAATCAGAGAAGAAGAGGGAACAAGATTTTGGGAACACGCCCTTTTGTGGGCCCCCAAGGGGTCAGAACTGGACCAAAATTGCACATGCACAACTAGACCACCTACCCAACAAGAAGAACCCATAATAAGGTCTCTGGGGTATATACCTTCAGAGGAGAAGAGGGAACAAAAAATTGTTTACGGACGGACGTCCGGACGGCCGGACAACGGACGAAGGATCATCGCATGAGCTCGACTGGTCGAGACCAGTAGAGCTAAAAAACATAAGTCCAAGGGTCATAACTCCTGTAAAACGTTTTGGACAGCATACCCCTTACAATATGCACACCTACATAGTGTGATCTTTGTTTGAATCAAGTTTCATTAAAATCCTCTGATGGCTTAAGGAGAAGTTGCGAAGACAAAATGTATGAAGGAATGACGGAATGATGGAAAAACAGAATGACAGCAGGGTGCGAAATTAACGGTGGACTGATAGACAATGTCTATAGTAATTCGGGTCGGTCTAAAGAGATCGAAAACACGGTAGCCAACTTGTCTATAGGAAATCTGACCAAAGTCATGTAAATGTTTTGCTCTTCGTGCAACGATAGCTTAGCAAGAGCTGGAGCCCGTTTCACCAAGTCTACTTATGCACATTCTTAATTCAACGAAAAGTGTGTTTCATCAACCGGCGTAAGTGTGTATGTACGTAAGGATCCGACTAGCAAGTTGACTAACTTTACGCAGTACACATGCATGCATGAAATATATTGAAATAGTACTTTTCATCAGTCCAAGGTTACTTTTTACATATGTTTAACATAAAATACATTTATTCTGCAACACACGCTTACATTTTTAATCTAGATGACATCATGGAATCGTATGCAATACTTTAAAAAACGTCATAAAATGAAAGAGATTAATCAATAAGTACATAATGTGTCCAATTAGATTTACAAAGTCAGACGGATCACGAATTGCAACGAAATAAAAAAGAGAATCCTTCCTCCAATTCTGTCAATCTAGTATAATAATGTATTAATATTCAAGACGACTAACACCATTCGCAAGTCCCCCCTAAAAATAAAATTAGCAAATTTATGTAAGGCACACTATGTTTCTAGTTATTAATATGGATAGTATATTGTACTATTCACTACATGGAAACATAAACAAGAGGCCCAAGTGGGCCTATATCGCTCACCTGAGTACCTAGATTATCAGTCATGCATGAAGGAAGAATTCATTTATTTTTGCATTAATGTGACTAAGTCAACACAGATGTTGAAAATATGTCAAATTTTATTTCAGGCTAGAATAAAAAACAACACTTTTTTGCACATCCATTCAGGTGATTTTGATATTAAGCATTTCCTTTGTCTCTGCAAGAAGTCATTCAGGGCAACAAGTTAGTCATTTTCTTTAGGTGGGGCCTTTTGTTGACTGATTTTAAGTCTGGGCCATGAACAACAATTGTTTCAAATATTGTCCAGATCTAACTTAAAATTGCCTTATTTCATATGTTGAGTGTTGAGAAACATCTAAAAACTTATTTAGATGTGTAAAGAAATGAAAAAAAAATTTTGACCACAGCTGGATTTGAACCGCTACTCTCCATATTTCAATTACCAAGTGGTATATGTACTATTGTGAGAACTGCTTTTTAGACATGGTGGCATTATCTGTTAACCAATTTGGATGAAATTTATCAAATTGATAGAGGACTTTTAGTACTTCATGTATTCCATGTTTCATTAAAATCTTTCATGTGGTATAACAGCAGAAGTGAAAAATGTGATTGAATTGTTCCTATACACCCTCATTTGGAAGTCTTAACAAATTCATAGAAAATCCAAAAATTGAGATATTGACAAAATTCTTTCAAATAACAATCCTTACCATAATTATGATCACAATAGTCCATAAGAAATCATCATTATCAATTAACTAGGAAATATGACACTTTTTTCTGCATTGAATCACCAAGTCCAAAGAAATGTCGAAAAAAATTCTAAAATTTGATTTTGGAAGGGAACCAAAATGACAATACATCTTCACTCATCCCTCTAGATCATTTCTATGCATTCTGTTTGTCTCTGTATACAGCCCGTATGAAAAAGAATATTGTTAAACGAGGGAACTCTTTTGTGACCTACTCTTGACTATGGTGGCGCCACCCGTAAAGAGGTCTGGACGAAAACAACAGAATTTGAAGAGGATCATAATTGACTTATTTCTACCAAGATTTATTAAAATCCTTCATACAGTTTTGTAGAAAAAGTTGAAAATGTGAAAAATGGCCAAACCCCCCCCCCCCCTTTTTTTTTTGGAAGTCTTAAACATAAAATTCCTAATTTCATATGTTGAGTGTTGAGAAACATCTAAAAACTTATTTAGATGTGTAAAAAAAAACCGCTACTCTCCATATTTCAGTTACCAAGTGGTATATGTACCATTGTGAGACCTACTTTTAGACATGGTGGCATTATCTGTTAACCAATTTGGATGATCCGCACAAAAAACAAAACCTTTGAAAAGGACTATGAGTACTTGCATCCTACCCAGTTTTATCACAATCCTTCAAGTTGTTCTGTAGATCAAGTTGAAGATATGAAAAATTGTCCCCCCCCCCCCCCCCCCCCTTTTTCTTGGAAGTCTTTAAAAAATTCATAAAAAATTCAAAAATCAAGATATTGAAAAAATTCCTTCGCACCAGCATTCCTTACCATAGAAATGATTAAATGAAACCAAATGAATGCATCAATGTTTACTAAAAGAAAATAATAACTCTTTAATGCATTAAAATAACAAAGTCCAAAATAAAAATGAAAAAACGTCAAAAATTTGATTTCAGAATGGAACCAAAAATATCAACACTTCTTCCCATATGCCTCTAAATCATTCCTATGCAGTCGGTTTGTCGCTGTATGCACCCGATCTGAATAAGAAGTTTGTCAAAGGAGGGTACCCTCTGTGACCTACTTTTGTCTGTGTTGGTGCCACCTGTTCATGGATCCTGACAAAGATGACCACATTTGTCGGGGACCTTGAGTATTTGATGCATGCCAAGTTTCATTGAATTCCGGCTAGTGGTTCCAAAGAAAAATTTCAAACTGTGAAATGTTTACACCAATTATCCCATCCCCCTTTTTCTTGAAAGTCTTAAAAAATTCATAAAAAATCCAAAACATAAAATATTGAAAAATTTTCTCCGCGGTAGTATTTCTTACCATCAAAATGATCAAATTAAACCAAATTAATGCATCAATGTGTACTAAAAGAAAAAAATACCTCTTTTCTGCATTAAACTACCAAGTACAAAAAAACGTCAAAAATTTGATTTCGGAACTGAACCAAAAATAACAACACTTCTTCACACATCCCTCTAGATCATTCCTATGCATTCGGTTTGTCTCTGTATGCCCCCGGTCTGAAGAAGAAGTTTGTCAAAGGAGGGTACCCTCTTTGACCTACTTTTGCCTGTGGTGGCGCCACCTGTTGATGAATCCGGACGAAAAACAACAACACTTGTAGGGGACCATGAGTACTACATGCTTATCAAGTTTCATCAAATTCTGTTCAGTTGTTCTGGAGAAGAAGTCGAAAATGTGAAAAGTTAACGACGGACGGTGATTGATCACAATAGCTCACTTGAGCCTTTGGCTCAGGTGAGCTAAAAAGGCTAGAAGTCATTACATTGATTTACACTAACCAGGTAAGAGGTTGGCGTAGAGTTTCGATTAAATCTACGCTAATCGTAGAGTTACGCCGTTTGATGAAACACAAAATAGTTGGAAATTTAGTCTAGTCGGGTATTTAGTCGGGCCAAACTAAGCCTACACTAGGAGTTACTTTGTTTGATGAAACGGGCTCCAGGTAACTCCAGTCTATTTGTACTACCAATGATAAGGGTTTGTTGTACTTCCACTTTTAATCATCCTTTTGCCCTCGAAAGACGGTCACAATTTCGTTCTTTGACCAGTTAAAGTTATAACTAAAGCAGAGAGTTTACTTAGTACTCAAGGCTATAGGGATGAAGGGGAAACTTTGGAAAGTGATAAATCAGACATCCACAGTGAATCAGACAGCAAAATAGAACAAAATGAACTAGAAAACGAAAATCACATTACACAAATTGTCTACGAAATTGAGAGAGAATAAAACTAAAACTAAAGGATTAAATGATTGGCAAATGATTTTAGCAAATAAAATGTATTAAAATTCTGATTTTTGTGCCTTTTTATTTCGGTCTATAGGAAATTGCTGAGGTCTACAGGAACTTAAATTACTGTGGACTGAATGTCTATAGCACTTCAAAGTTAATTTCGCACACTGTGACAGCGGTGCAATACAACATGTATGGCTGAGGCATAAAAATAGATGTTTTGTTTGAGACTTGTTTTTTGTCACATCAATATTATTGCTCTTACATGGTGATGGCATTTGCTTGATGTATCACACAGAATATAAATCTATGTAACAGACCAACCTCAAAAACTAAGGTATCTTTTACTTGTCATTTCTAACAAAACATGGTGCCTCTGTTTCCGGACAAACTTGACAGGACATGGTATCAATTTACTGACTCAACCGACATGACACCTCTGTTTACTGTCGTCCGACAAACATGACATGACAAGGTACCTCTGTTAATTGTCTCCAATGACAGTCATGACACGACATGGTACCTATGTTTACTGACTAAATCCATACTAAACACTGGACACCACTGTATAGGTGGCATTATCCAAATGTAGCTTTGACAAGCAAATCACTCGGTATTTAACACTGGACACCACTGTATAGGTAACATTATCCAAGTGTAGCTGTGACAAGCAAACAACCTGGTGCAGACTGTATTGGAAATGTGTATATACCTCATCTGTGTCAGAAGGGAGATCACTCTGTTGATCTTCACTGTAGTCACTGGATGGGGTAACGGAGAAATACTGCTTGCTCTCCACATTAAACGCTAACATGGGTGGTTCTATACCGCAGAGATATTCCCCAAACAGCTGTAGTGTGTCAATACGTAGACAGTCTCTGGCAATGTCCTGCAATGAAATAAAACTAGATCAACATCCATGGTCAAGGTCACAAAGTCAAAATTTTGGTACCGACAGAAAGGCCTCATCACAAGAAATACACATGAAATCTGAAAGCCATATCACTTACCATTCAAAAGATACAGCCTATGTTATAGTTTTTTTAAATGTAGGTCAATGGTCACAGTCAAGGTAACAAGGCATAAGTTTGCTGAAAATTTTGATAACTCAATGCTAGAAGTTGAGCAATTAATGCCTGATGGTTCTTTTTCAATTCCAGTTATTCGAAATGAATTTTTAAAGAAAGAAATAAGAGCCATGTCAAATGCTAAAGCCACAGGTCTAAATGAAATATCTGTGAAATTTCTAAAGATGAGTATAGATGTAATAGATGATATTTTATTATTTATGATGAATTCCTTTATTAAGTCTGGAGATGTGGCAAACTAGTGGAAACAAGCCAGAGTTACTCCCCTTTACAAATCGGGTGATGCATTTTTAGTGAATAATTACTGTCCTGTGTCTGTTTTACCTGTAATTAGCAAAATTATTGAAAGACATGTTTTTAATTCTTTTTATGAATTTTTGAACACACACAATCTTTTAACAGAGCATCAGTCAGGTTTTAGACCAAAACATTCATGTAAAACGGCTTAGCATAACATTATTGATAATTGGCTTTGTAATATTGATGCTGGAAAATTGACAGGAGTCCTTTTTATAGATTTTAGCAAAGCCTTTCATACTGTAAATCATGATGTATTGTTGAGAAAACTTTTATCGTTTGAAATTTGTCAGAATACTTTTAAATGGTTTAAATCATACCTCGATAGCAGAACTCAATGTGTCAAATGGAGAGGGGTTGTATCAAAAGAGAGAAATGTTACTATCGGTGTGCCTCGGGTGTCAATATTGGGGCCTTTATTTTTTATCCTTTTTGTTAATGATTATCCTAAATGTTTGAAGCATTCTAATGTGACTATATATGCAGATGATACAACACACGATGTCTCTGATAAATCTGTAGATATTTTTGAACAAAAAAATGCATGAAGAACTGTTAAATTCTATGAAATGAATGTCTCAAAATAAGTTAATGAATTTGAAAAAACCCCAATGCATGTTAATAGGGACTTCACAAAAATTATCGAAATGTAGAAAACTGTTTGTTAAAGTTGGGGATGTTTTAATAGAGAATGTACATAGTGCAAAATTACTTGGTGTCACTATTAATGAAAATCTTACCTGGTCTGTACATATCGATGTTTTATGCAAAGAGCTCCAACAAAAAATAGGTGTTTTTCGGCGGCTGAATAGTTTTATGTCAAGTGCAGCTTTGTTAAAGATTTTTAATGCAATTATTTTTCCACATCTTAATCATTGTTGTACTGTTTGGGGAGCTTTTAAAAACAAATCAAACATTGATCGCCTTTTTAAATTACAAAAGAGAGCTGCAAGAATCATTCTCCATATCAAACAATTTTATACTCCAGGTATGGAAATGTTTATAATCTTAAAATGGATGCCTATGCATGACTATATTATATATAAATCGTCTTAATTAGAGCATTACTTTAATTCACATGAATGATTTATTTTTCTTTCAGGAGCTAGTTTTTTATGGAAATGTGCTAGATTGTCCGATTTAAACAATTTCTCTTAATTTGATATAATAATGTGACATTTAAGATACATGTATATATTTATATGTATTTGTTGTATTTGTACATCATGTATATATTTATATGTATTTGTTGTATTTGTACATCATGTATATATTTATATGTATTTGTTGTATTTGTACATCATGTATATATTTATATGTATTTGTTGTATTTGTACATCATGTATTATTGTGATAATTTATATGTTGTATATATGTTTTACATATGTGAACTAGTTCTTGTAACTAATTGTGCCATCCTGTATAAATAAAGGATATTATTATTATTATTATAAAGTAAAAATTTTTGTACCGACGGTAAGGTTTTGTCACAAGGAATATGCGTGTGCAATGTGAAAATTCTATCTCTCACAGTCGAAAAATTATGCCCAATGTTTCAGTTCTTTTGACACAGACAAACAGACAGACTGACAAGTCAAAAACTAGGTGCCCTCAAATCTTTGATCCAGAGATATAATGAAATATGTCTTATACAGACAAATCTTCATTGTCATGATTCGAATGTTAAACAATTCTTGAGGACAAATGATATTACTAACAAGCGAATTTAGAGAATTGTGGTCCCCTGCTTTAGGGGTTCTATCAGTAAGGGTGCAGTGATCTGTGACATTGTCATGGTTGTGCATGTCTCCAGACACAAATGCCAAATATGAAGGCCCTATGTCATGCAGACCTGCCTACCTGTTGTAGTATTTCGCTCTAGAAAGAGAGAGTAAAGTGTAATACAATGTATGAACCATCATGTGTACTCTTGAGAAAAAACATCAGCCGAGGGACAGGTTCATCTGAGCTACCACATTGCAAAGCATCAATTCAGCCCTGGTGATGCTCCTCTGGGGCTTAAGTACACTATTACCAGTCTCAGTAAAAATGTTTTCTGAGAGCTAGACTTCTTGCCACCAAACTTTTCTCACAAGGATATATGAGGAACGTTTGAAATTGTCACTGAGGAAGTTATATAGGGATCTACTGCAATTTCAGATTCCTCTTCCAAGAATGTTAACCGATATTTGCGGACCTGACCATACAAAATAACCATCTTAACTTTTTTGACTATACTTGATTTGACATAATACGTATATACATGTATATACAGACATTCGTTAACCTGCGTTTCCGACACCGGAATTTCATGCAGGCAGGATTTCTTGCCTTGAATGGGAAAATTTGACTTCGTGTTCCTGTCTCCTTCCTATGTTCATGCATGTATATTTATGTATTTACCTCCTTGAAAGGTTGTTGCAGGACTTTTGCAACAGGTGTTGCATGCAACCAGGGGATGCTTACTCCTCCCAGGCTCCTGGTTTCACCTCAATAATATTGGGGTTTGCATTTGTCTAAATATGACACTAAACACAATATTGTCCCCTTTATTCCATGGACTATGAGATATGGTTTACCCTTCGGTACTTCTTCGTTCACACTGGAATTTTCTTTAGAAATTTTCTAATCGTTTCGATGTGCCTTTTACAACTGAATCAACCTCCATGTGCACAGGAGAAATCTGAGCCACAAACTTGATAATTCTTGAAGTCGGACTGATCACATGACTTAATTTGCATCATATTAGATGGGGGATAAGTCCCAGGATTTATCATTGCTGTCTACGAAGAATCCGATATTTTGAAATCTCATTTTTTGCAAACTGTGGTCATAAAAAATTCGAAGAACGAAAGAGAGTCAATGGTCGTGAGACTACTTAATGAATTTCAAAAGTTTTAAGACTCATTGAGCTCTTGCTTAAAATACACTTCAACAAAGTTGCATTACGGTCTATGATAAACACTGAGTTTATCCCCAGGTCATCGTCCCAATGTTTTGTATAAATAGAAATTCCAAGAAACAAAAATAAAAACAAAGAATTAAAAAAATAAAAAGTCGCTACATTAATGAGTAGTATGCTTGTCTTGATACCAAGAGATATGAGGTTACTAGTTGGAGTAGATCTAAAGCCCAATTTACACAATATGTTTTAGCCCTTTTTTTCCGTTTGTTTCTTCGATATTGACGATAAGCACCAGCCATAATAATTAACAGAATAGGAGCTAAAATATCCAATTCGTCCATTGTGAGAACATGTGTATATATGAGAGATGGCGGGAAAACGGATGCAAATTAGGCAAAAACATGTGCACAACATATCGTGTAAACGCGCCGTTTTCACTACATATGTGTTGTGAAGATATGCTAAAGCATATCGTGTAAACTGGGCTTAAGTCGTATCAATTTATTATGTTGGTAATGGGTTTACAGTCTTTCCGAAAACTTTTTCAAGACACTAGCCAGTAGGGATAGTAGCCTAGTAGGTTCCACAAATCTACTAGCCCATGAATGCATGATAATTTTTACTAGCCCAAAATTACAAACACAAAAGGGG
The DNA here is from genome assembly GCA_035048485.1 of Pteria penguin. Classification (NCBI taxonomy): domain Eukaryota; kingdom Metazoa; phylum Mollusca; class Bivalvia; order Pterioida; family Pteriidae; genus Pteria; species Pteria penguin. The sequence continues at coordinate 7,929,759 of CM068590.1, read as the reverse complement.
GGAGGCGACTAAGATCTGAAAATAACCTAACGGACGGGGAACATACGGAAATATTGTTGAATCCACACCTCATACCAAGGTCTTTCATCATTAAAATATCGTTGTTATTATTCAGAATAAAAGAATCAAACTTAAAATGAGTTATTTTATTTTTTAATTTTCAGAAATGCTTCAAGTGTTCTGTATTTTTTTTCTTATTTTTTTCTAACCGACCGACCCAATTTTTGAATTTTAAAATCCGTAATCCAATTAAAAAAAAAAGTTTCACCTTACAAATTTAGCTTGTAAGATGATTTGCATTCCAGCCACATCTGTCTCATCTGAAAGACTTTTTTCAGCTGCTGGTGGAACCGTCACTAACCTGCAAGCAGCCCTAGATTCTGACACATTTCGACAAACTTGTTTTCTTAAGCAAATAATTAAAACAAGAGGAGATGCTGCATAGTATTACGGGAAAATCGATCTTTTCCTGTAGTTAAAGCAAGGGCCACCCTCACTTAAGAAATCAACTCTGTCACTGCCGATCCTTCAACCTGAGTAAATGTCTAGTGAAAAGTAGACACATGTATTTAAAATTCAGTGACATTATTAAATTTGTTAGTTTTTGAAACGTTCACATTAAAACTGCATTAGACTATTAAAAAATTCTGGTACATGCGTTGTCCATTCCTCATTTAGTGAAGCACATGCACTATACTGAGTCATGTGCATTACTTAAGTTAGAATTTAATGGTAACAATGATATATCACATATTTTCTTGCCACACATTCCTATGATAAATATACACAGTAATCAGTGCTATGGTGACATGGTTTTAATCTCAGTTACCTATAATCAGGTCACTCTGATGTCATCTTCACTTATCTTCTACTTCATGTCATTTTAAACATCAAGGTCATAATAACTGACTATATACCAGGTTTATATAGGATCTGAAATGAATTTTCATTTCATACGGTATTTATGAAACGAGTTCTTTGTTTTTATAAAAACACACAAGTTTCATAAATATTGTATGAAATAAAAATTCATTTCAGATTCTTTTTATCACATGTTTACACTCAGTTAATAGGTGTTTATTTCATCAAACACTGGCTTGACACAATTCCTATACACGCTATGACATCACCTATGTCATAAATTAATTTATGACATAGCGATATTTCACTGCATAAACAGCAAAACATGACTGTGATAAAACTACTTATGTATTGAATCACTTAAAGTGCTATTAGAATGCTGGGGGATTATGCATTTTCCTTAAGTCTTAATTGAATTATTATAAAATTTGTAAAAATTACCACCCCTTCTGCTTCAGTATATCTCTTGAGAGATAACTATTAGTAAATAGATCCATTTGCCTGATTTTACGGGAAAAAGAGAGTAAAATAAAGGCTTTCTGTTCAACATGTTGTACAACTTTTAATGCCATTTTATTAAGAAGTTACAAAAAAAATTCGAACATTAACGTCATAACTAAAACCTAAGGAAAAGTAATATTTGTACAACTTCTGACGTCACATATTACGAAGATTAACAATTGAAAAAATCAATCAATCTGGATAACTGTATATTTCTTGTGATCAGAGTCACGCAGAAGCGTAATTTTTTGTCACTGACTCATGTATGTTAATGAACACATTAGATAGAGAAATTGTGAAAATTCTTCTAGCACTTTAAATGGTAATATTTCAATTCATAATTTCTGTGTAAACATTTAGGAAATTAAGTAAACCTTTCCCTCTTACTATGAACATAGGCGATAAATAATGATGATAATGTCTACTACCCTTTCACCAGGAGGGTAAACATTGGAGGATTATTTTGTTAGTTTACCTTTTCAACTGTACTGTGAACATAAGAGGTAGATAAAGGAGCACTCAGCAAGGGCACAAAACCTGAGAGCATGGAGTCCTCAAACAGCAGTACTGGATCACAACCTATATAACATAAAATATACATCAGTCTCATCAGAAACACTCTTCATAACACCAAATAAATAAATATTTTGTTAACAGTTACTCGACCAACCCTGATAAATCGCCTATGGCCAACCCCAATTTTTTTATCAATTTTTAGTTTAATTCCAATCCAGATATACATGCAAGGTCTACTAGGTCTGTTTGTTTTTGCTGTCATTTTAACACTGAGTCGGTGTGGCCTAGTGGATGAGGTGCTCTGTTCATGACCTAGAGATCCAGGGTTCAATTCTCCCCCTGGGCACACCAGTGTTCTGTCTTTCGGATGAGACAGTAAAACCAAGGTCCCACATCACTGTAGGCCGGAACGTACAAGATCCCTCACAGCTTCCAGTGGGTCCATTGCAAGGGTAGAAATTTCTGTCTGAAGCATCAGGCAAATGCCATCACCATATACATGAAATAACTGTGGAGTGACGTAAAACAATAATCAATCATCTGAACACTTGAAGTAAGGGTAATTGTTTAAAACAGTCTTTAATTACTCTGATTCTAAACAAAGACGAAAGGTGAGAGAGTCACGATGGTGCCAAGCAGCACACATGTCTTTTAATAAAATAATGACATCATCAAATGTGAAAATTTACTAAAACATATAAGATATAAACGAATGTCAAGGTAACATACTGTTTTGTGAAAAAAATTAATGGAAAAATACAAAAACAAAATCAGTCCTGTGCAACATATAGGGTAGTACATCACCTGTGTACTGTATAGAATAGTACATCACCTGTGTACTGTGTAGAATAGTACATCACCTGTGTACTGTGTAGAATAGTACATCACCTGTGTACTGTGTAGAGTATTACATCACCTATGTACTGTGTAGAATAGTACATCACCTGTGTACTGTGTAGAATAGTACATCACTTGTGTACTGTGTAGAGTATTACATCACCTATGTACTGTGTAGAATAGTACATCACCTGTGTACTGTGTAGAATAGTACATCACCTGTGTACTGTGTAGAGTATTACATCACCTATGTACTGTGTAGAATAGTACATCACCTGTGTACTGTATAGAATAGTACATCACCTGTGTACTGTGTAGAGTATTACATCACCTATGTACTGTGTAGAATAGTACATCACCTGTGTACTGTGTAGAATAGTACATCACCTGTGTACTGTGTAGAGTATTACATCACCTATGTACTGTGTAGAATAGTACATCACCTGTGTACTGTGTAGAATAGTACATCACTTCTGTACTGTTTACATAACTGTGTCCCATGTATTTTCACATCATCTGTTTTGGTGTACATTATTTGTTTAGGTGTACATTACTTCTCTAGGTGTACATTACCTGTTTAGATATTTATTACCTCTCCAGGTGTACATTACCTGTTTAGATGTACAGTCAAACTTCGATATGTCGAACACTGATATCTCGAATACCCGGAATATCTTGAAGTCGGACGTGGTCCCGAAAAAAATCCTTCATAATATGATTAAATTTACCCCGGATGTGTTGAACACTGATGTGTCAAATACCATGCTTATCTCACATACATTTTCAAGTCCCGATGTTCTTATTTACCTGGTTTATCTCGAAGTTGGCTTCTTTTTCCCTGCCGCGTCTTTCCTAGATGACAGATTGCGCGCACGGTTTGATCAATTGACCGTGTCAGTGTAAAATGTAGAAGGCCGAATTAATTACATAATCGATCGAGTCCATTCATACCTTGTTATTTATACTAATTGTTACCACATGATGGTAGCTTATTAAATTTGACATTGCAATTTAAACAAGAGGCCCAAGTGGGCCTATATCGCTCACCTGAGTGCCTAGATTATCAGTCATGCATGAAGAATTCATTTATTTTTGCATTAATGTGACTAAGTCAACACAAATGTTGAAAATATGTCAAATTTTATTTCAGGCTAGAATAAAAAACAACACTTTTTTGCACATCCATTTAGGTGATTTTGATATTAAGCATTTCCTTTGTCTCTGCAAGAAGTCATTCAGGGCAACAAGTTAGTCATTTTCTTTAGGTGGGGCCTTTTGTTGACTGATTTCAAGTCTGGGTCATGAACAACAATTGTTTCAAATATTGTCCAGATCTAACTTAAAATTGCCTAATTTCATATGTTGAGTGTTGAGAAACATCTAAAAACTTATTTAGATGTGTAAAGAAATGAAAAAAAAATTTTGACCACAGCTGGATTTGAACCGCTACTCTCCATATTTCAATTACCAAGTGGTATATGTACTATTGTGAGAACTGCTTTTTAGACATGGTGGCATTATCTGTTAACCAATTTGGATGAAATTTACCAAATTGATAGAGGACTTTTAGTACTTCATGTATTCCATGTTTCATTAAAATCTTTCATGTGGTATAACAGCAGAAGTGAAAAATGTGATTGAATTGTTCCTATACACCCTCATTTGGAAGTCTTAAAAAATTCATAGAAAATCCAAAAATTGAGATATTGACAAAATTCTTTCAAAGTAACAATCCTTACCATAATTATGATCACAATAGTCCATAAGAAATTATCATTATCAATTAACTAGGAAATATGACACTTTTTTCTGCATTGAATCACCAAGTCCAAAGAAATGTCGAAAAAAATTCTAAAATTTGATTTTGGAAGGGAACCAAAATGACAATACATCTTCACTCATCCCTCTAGATCATTTCTATGCATTCTGTTTGTCTCTGTATACAGCCCTTATGAAAAAAAATATTGTTAAACGAGGGAACTCTTTTGTGACCTACTCTTGACTATGGTGGCGCCACCTGTAAAGAGGTCTGGACGAAAACAACAGAATTTGAAGAGGATCATAAGTGACTTATTTCTACCAAGATTTATTAAAATCCTTCAAACAGTTTTGTAGGAAAAGTTGAAAATGTGAAAAATGGCCAAAACACCCCCCCCCCCTTTTTTTTTGGAAGTCTTAAACGTAAAATTCCTAATTTCATATGTTGAGTGTTGAGAAACATCTAAAAACTTATTTAGATGTGTAAAAAAAAAAAAAAATTTTTTTGACCACAGCTGGATTTGAACCGCTACTCTCCATATTTCAGTTACCAAGTGGTATATGTACCATTGTGAGACCTACTTTTAGACATGGTGGCATTATCTGTTAACCAATTTGGATGATCCGCACAAAAAACAAAACTTTTGAAAAGGACTATGAGTACTTGCATCCTACCCAGTTTTATCACAATCCTTCAAGTTGTTCTGTAGATCAAGTTGAAGATATGAAAAATTGTCCCCCCCCCCCCCCTTTTCTTGAAAGTCTTAAAAAATTTATAAAAAATTCAAAAATCGAGATATTGAAAAAATTCCTTCGCACCAGCATTCCTTACCATAGAAATGATTAAATGAAACCAAATGAATGCATCAATGTTTACTAAAAGAAAATAATAACTCTTTAATGCATTAAAATAACAAAGTCCAAAATAAAAATGAAAAAACGTCAAAAATTTGATTTCGAAATGGAACCAAAAATATCAACACTTCTTCCCATATGCCTCTAAATCATTCCTATGCATTCGGTTTGTCGCTGTATGCACCCGATCTGAATAAGAAGTTTGTCAAAGGAGGGTACCCTCTGTGACCTACTTTTGTCTGTGGTGGTGTCACCTGTTCATGGATCCTGACAAAGATGACCACATTTGTCGGGGACCTTGAGTATTTGATGCATGCCAAGTTTCATTGAATTCCAGCTAGTGGTTCCGAAGAAAAAGTTCAAACTGTGAAATGTTTACACCAATTATCCCACCCCCCTTTTTCTTGAAAGTCTTAAAAAATTCATAAAAAATCCAAAACATAAAATATTGAAAAATTTTCTTCGCAGTAGTATTTCTTACCATCAAAATGATCAAATTAAACCAAATTAATGCATCAATGTTTACTAAAAGAAAAAAATACCTCTTTTCTGCATTAAAACTACCAAGTACAAAAAAACGTCAAAAAAACGTCAAAAATTTGATTTCGGAACGGAACCAAAAATAACAACACTTCTTCACACATCCCTCTAGATCATTCCTATGCATTCGGTTTGTCTCTGTATGCCCCCGGTCTGAAGAAGAAGTTTGTCAAAGGAGGGTACCCTCTTTGACCTACTTTTGCCTGTGGTGGCGCCACCTGTTGATGAATCCGGACAAAAAACAACAACACTTGTAGGGGACCATGAGTACTACATGCTTATCAAGTTTCATCAAATTCTGTTCAGTTGTTCTGGAGAAGAAGTCGAAAATGTGAAAAGTTAACGACGGACGACAGACGACGGACGACGGACGGTGATTGATCACAATAGCTCACTTGAGCCTTTGGCTCAGGTGAGCTAAAAAAAGAACATTAACTCAGTTTTTCATACCTGCATTTATTTGAAGAAATTTGTTTACATTGTTGGTTAATCTACTTTTATTTCATATCCATGAGTATGTCTGCGTATTTTTATGCAAAGTAATAGTAGCTTGATGTGTTTTGAATGAAATAAAATTATGACACATTTCTTCATCTCGTGTCATGCATCAGTCCGTCCTTGTTTTAAAGTATAGTATACGAAAATTATGTCCAGTATTGAATTTAACATACAAAATTACTGAGAACCAAACATGACGTTCTCAATTTTGGGGTATATTCTCTTTATATATCTATAAATAAAAGATATGATGAGATTTAGATTAATTATTTTGTAATTATGTACATAAACGCGTATTTCTTGATAAATACATCACGTACTCTAACAATCACGTGTCAAATGCAACGGCGTATGTTAACAACTTCAAAATTTGTGATTCTAAACTCGAAATTTGGATATCTCAAACTACGGATATCTCGAAGTATTTTCCATGGTCCCTCTGACTTCGAGATATCAAGGTTTGACTGTATATTACCTCTTTAGGTATACATTACCTGTTTAGATATTTATTACCTCTCTAAGTGTACATTACCTGTTTAGATGTAAAACATTATTATATTTTACTGCTTACCTTCTCTTTTGTCCTGATAGAGTTTCACATGGGATATGTCCACATCTTTGAGGATGTTTAAGAACTTTGCTGTAACTTTCCACACATCTATATCAGGTCTACCAAAGAAACAGTAATAACCACTGAATGAAAAATACATGGTAATCCCAAGTCAGTTTTATGTAAATATTGTAACACTTAGTGTCTTTTATTAATTTTGTGTCTACCCTCCAGTATAAAATGGACATTCAGTAAAAAGATTAAGTGTATTCAAGCATTAAAAGGAGCAAATATCAATACATATATAAATATTAATCAAACTGGCAGCAGTATTACTTAACCTTAAATCTGTCATTAGAAAGCAATACACAGTCTTTTCTACAGCTTGTGTCAAATTTGTTGATTTCTTCATATGTAGTCTGAATCATCCATATGTTTGTATAATTGATGTTGTTTGTGAAGGATTCAGACTACATATAAATAAGCAGTCAAATTTTAACACAATACACAAGCTGTTGAAAATACTATGTATTACTTTCTATTCAATACATCAGGCAGATGCCGTCACCATAAACAAATCTACGTGAAATAATCATGTATAATATCAGTATAATACAGGTTTACAACAGAATAGATCCAATAAATCACTAAGAAAAAAAAAATAAACAAGAGGCCCAAGTGGGCCTATATCGCTCACCTGAGTACCTAGATTATCAGTCATGCATGAAGGAAGAATTCATTTATTTTTGCATTAATGTGACTAAGTCAACACAGATGTTGAAAATATGTCAAATTTTATTTCAGGCTAGAATAAAAAACAACACTTTTTTGCACATCCATTCAGATGATTTTGATATTAAGCATTTCCTTTGTCTCTGCAAGAAGACATTCAGGGCAACAAGTTAGTCATTTTCTTTAGGTGGGGCCTTTTGTTGACTGATTTCAAGTCTGGGTCATGAACAACAATTGTTTCAAATATTGTCCAGATCTAACTTAAAATTGCCTAATTTCATATGTTGAGTGTTGAGAAACATCTAAAAACTTATTTAGATGTGTAAAGAAATGAAAAAAAAATTTTGACCACAGCTGGATTTGAACCGCTACTCTCCATATTTCAATTACCAAGTGGTATATGTACTATTGTGAGAACTGCTTTTTAGACATGATGGCATTATCTGTTAACCAATTTGGATGAAATTTACCAAATTGATAGAGGACTTTTAGTACTTCATGTATTCCATGTTTCATTAAAATCTTTCATGTGGTTTTGTAGAAAAAGTTGAAAATGTGATTGAATTGTTCCTATACACCCTCATTTGGAAGTCTTAACAAATTCATAGAAAATCCAAAAATTGAGATATTGACAAAATTCTTTCAAAGTAACAATCCTTACCATAATTATGATCACAATAGTCCATAAGAAATCATCATTATCAATTAACTGGGAAATATCACTCTTTTTTCTGCATTGAATCACCAAGTCCAAAGAAATGTCGAAAAAAATTCTAAAATTTGATTTTGGAAGGGAACCAAAATGACAATACGTCTTCACTCATCCCTCTAGATCAGTTCTATGCATTCTGTTTGTCTCTGTATACAGCCCGTATGAAAAAGAATATTGTTAAACGAGGGAACTCTTTTGTGACCTACTCTTGACTATGGTGGCACCACCTGTAAAGAGGCCTGGACGAAAACAACAGAATTTAAAGAGGATCATAAGTGACTTATTTCTACCAAGATTTATTAAAATCCTTCAAACAGTTTTGTAGAAAAAGTTGAAAATGTGAAAAATGGCCAACCCCCCCCCCCCCCCTTTTTTTTTGGAAGTCTTAAACGTAAAATTCCTAATTTCATATGTTGAGTGTTGAGAAACATCTAAAAACTTATTTAGATGTGTAAAAAAAAAAAAAAAAATTTGACCACAGCTGGATTTGAACTGCTACTCTCCATATTTCAATTACCAAGTGGTATATGTACCATTGTGAGAACTGCTTTTTAGACATGATGGCATTATCTGTTAACCAATTTGGATGAAATTTACCAAATTGATAGAGGACTTTTAGTACTTCATGTATTCCATGTTTCATTAAAATCTTTCATGTGGTTTTGTAGAAAAAGTTGAAAATGTGATTGAATTGTTCCTATACACCCTCATTTGGAAGTCTTGGTGGCATGGTGGCATTATCTGTTAACCAATTTGGATGATCCGCACAAAAAACAAAACCTTTGAAAAGGACTATGAGTACTTGCATCCTATCCAGTTTTATCACAATCCTTCAAGTTGTTCTGTAGATCAAGTAGAAGATATGAAAAACTGTCCTCCCCCCCCCCCCCCCTTTTCTTGGAAGTCTTAAAAAATTTATAAAAAATTCAAAAATCGAGATATTGAAAAAATTCCTTCGCACCAGCATTCCTTACCATAGAAATGATTAAATGAAACCAAATGAATGCATCAATGTTTACTAAAAGAAAATAATAACTCTTTAATGCATTAAAATAACAAAGTCCAAAATAAAAATGAAAAAACGTCAAAAATTTGATTTCGGAATGGAACTAAAAATATCAACACTTCCTCCCATATGCCTTTAAATCATTCCTATGCAGTCGGTTTGTCGCTGTATGCACCCGATCTGAATAAGAAGTTTGTCAAAGGAGGGTACCCTCTGTGACCTACTTTTGTCTGTGGTGGTGCCACCTGTTCATGGATCCTGACAAAGATGACCACATTTGTCGGGGACCTTGAGTACTTGATGCATGCCAAGTTTCATTGAATTCCAGCTAGTGGTTCCGAAGAAAAAGTTCAAACTGTGAAATGTTTACACCAATTATCCCACCCCGCTTTTTCTTGAAAGTCTTAAAAAAATTCATAAAAAATCCAAAACATAAAATATTGAAAAATTTTCTTCGCAGTAGTATTTCTTACCATCAAAATGATCAAATTAAACCAAATTAATGCATCAATGTTTACTAAAAGAAAAAAATACCTCTTTTCTGCATTAAAACTACCAAGTACAAAAAAATGTCAAAAATTTGATTTCGGAACGGAACCAAAAATAACAACACTTCTTCACACATCCCTCTAGATCATTCCTATGCATTCGGTTTGTCTCTGTATGCCCCCGGTCTGAAGAAGAAGTTTGTCAAAGGAGGGTACCCTCTTTGACCTACTTTTGCCTGTGGTGGCACCACCTGTTGATGAATCCGGACGAAAAACAACAACACTTGTAGGGGACCATGAGTACTACATGCTTATCAAGTTTCATCAAATTCTGTTCAGTGGTTCTGGAGAAGAAGTCGAAAATGTGAAAAGTTAACGACGGACGACGGACGGACGACGGACGGTGATTGATCACAATAGCTCACTAGAGCCTTCGGCTCAGGTGAGCTAAAAAAACCCAAAACAAAGGACATAGCATAGATCTGCCTATTTACTTGCCTTCTTACATGTACTTGTAAGTCACTCTTTAGCATTTATAATAATTCTTTAAAGTCATGATTGTACATTCTGACAATATTCAGAGAATGTATCAGAGCCAGAATGCTCCAATATTACAGCATCAGGATGATGGCAAACATGTTGTTTCTCTGTAAAATCACTTCCCAGATTATTTTGCTTTTTTGATATTGCTACACATAGAAACAATCATATTACAGTTTCAAGTAGAATGCACACAATACTTATTCTTACATTTCCTTTGCTTATGGATGTTGACATGTACATCTGAATCTGAAGATTAATTTTGCAACAGATTAATTTGTTAGGAAAGTATATTGTGTAACAGCCTACCCAAGAGAAGTGTCTCTCAGAGACGGCGGGGGATTCCAAAGCCTTGCGTTACATATCATCCAATCAGTCCACTTTTTGACCCCTGGTACCAGTTCCTCCAAGTCACGGCTGAACATGTGTGAAGGATAATCGTTCGATTTCAAATGTTCTGTTAACTGTTCTGCACATCGATCTACTAGTATGCCAAACATGTCTAAGCCAAGCTGGACAGCATGCTCTTGCAACTCCGAGCGGAAATCTTCAGCAAGTGACTCATCTGTCATAAATGTACACTTAGATTATCCATTCAATGTCTTGAAAAATTGAAAGATGTCTCCATTCCAGTAATTTCATTGTTCAGCATCTTACAAATTTATATTCAATCTTGATGTATGAATCATTGTGTAAAATTTATGATTAAAATCAAAATCTTGTTATGTGTTTTTTTTCTTAATTTTTTGACACCCTTTTCAGTATCTCAACATACTTACCTTTCAGAGCTGTGTTTTCTATGGCAAACATATTTATGGCAACCAGTTGAATGAGTCTAGATGGACCAAGAGCTCCATGCTTTAGAAGTGCTTGGAATTCCCTTAGCATCTGAGAGCAGCATTCTGGGAAACTTTCTCTCCTACATATGAATAATGAAAATAATGGTTCAAGATTCCCACTCCACTGATGTGTTATAACTAACATTATTTAATCAGTACATTTAGAACATGATTGTAAGCTGTCACTTTTATCATATTTTAAGCTCAACAAGTTGTGTTTGTGTTTTAGGGGTGTAACAATACATCGAACTATCGATGTATTGCGATAGTGTTCTTCCGATAGCAATACATCGATAGGAGATTGTCCTCTGCGATAACTATTGTCGATAGTATGTCCAACTATCGACTAGTTATGAAATACTTAAAAATGTTCAATACACATCATTCATTATGTTTTCTCTTCTTAAAATAACTCACTCGCAATCTCGCAAGTGTCCGCCGACCGCTGTATTCGTTCTATTGTGAGGGATACATAGATGCGTAAATCCGGTGTGCAGTCCTGCAGTTGTTGTTTGTTTCTTTCTCTTATCATGGATACTCAAAGATTTTTTGTTCATGTTAAAGAATAAAATCATTAATTTTATCATCTTTGTCTTTTTTTTTTAACTTTTGTACACCTTTTTATAAATGTCAATAGTATTGCAATAGTAATCTAACAATAGTAATAGTATTGCAATAGTATTTTTTGCAATAGTAATAGTATTGCAATAGTGATTTTTTTCCTCAATAGTCACCCCTATTGTGTTTTATGAAATCTCTGTCCACAGTTAAAACATTATGGCCAAGATCAAAGTTGACAACAGACAAATAAACCGACAGAAAAACAGACAGACAGGACAAAAACAATATGCCCAAATCTATTAACCCCCCTACCCCCGTTTTATAATAATGATGATTATTATTATAAGGCATAAATTGTATTTGGTCTGAAATGTGTGACAAATCCTTTATCTCAAACTTTCCTCGTTATAAATGCGAGATCAACAGAGAAGACATGATCAGCAATACTAGTACACTGAGAGAAGAAATACTGTTAAAAACTTTAATTTTTTGTGGTATTATTTTCACATGAAGCAATAAACACGTTATAGTTGAATAAATGAATCAAAAGCAACAAGGACTTTATTCTCACAGAGAGTCATACTCACAACATTTCAAACCTGCAGGTATTCATACTCGCAGAGAGTCATACTCACAAAAAGTCATACTCACAGGAAGTAATAATCGCAGAGAGTCATACTCACAGGTAGTCATACTCACAGGGAGTCAAACTCACAGGGAGTCATACTCTCAGGGAGTCATACTCATAGGGAGTCATACTCGCAGGTAGTCATACTCACAGGGAGTCATACTCATAGGGAGTCATACTCTCAGGTAGTCATACTCACAGGGAGTCATACTCACAGGTAGTCATACTCACAGGGAGTCATACTCACAGGGAGTCATACTCTCAGGGAGTCATACTCACAGGGAGTCATACTCACAGGTAGTCATACTCACAGGGAGTCATACTCTCAGGGAGTCATACTCTCAGGGAGTCATACTCATAGGGAGTCATACTCACAGGGAGTCATACTCTCAGGGAGTCATACTCTCAGGGAGTCATACTCACAAGGAGTCATACTCACAGGTAGTCATACTCTCAGGTAGTCATACTCACAGGGAGTCATACTCACAGGGAGTCATACTCATAGGGAGTCATACTCTCAGGTAGTCATACTCACAGGTAGTCATACTCACAGGGAGTCATACTCACAGGTAGTCATACTCACAGGGAGTCATACTCACAGGGAGTCATACTCATAGGGAGTCATACTCTCAGGTAGTCATACTCACAGGTAGTCATACTCACAGGGAGTCATACTCATAGGGAGTCATACTCTCAGGGAGTCATACTCACAGGTAGTCATACTCTCAGGGAGTCATACTCACAGGGAGTCATACTCATAGGGAGTCATACTCACAACGAGTCATACTCGCAGGGAGTCATACTCACAGGGAGTCATACTCACAGGGAGTCATACTCTCAGGGAGTCATACTCACAGGGAGCCATACTCACAGCGAGTCATACTCACTGGGAAGTCATACTCACAGGGAGTCATACTCACTGGGAAGTCATACTCACAGGTAGTCATACTCACAGGGAGTCATACTCACAGGAAGTCATACTCACAGGTAGTCATACTCTCAGGGAGTCATACTCTCAGGTAGTCATACTCACAGGGAGTCATACTCACAGGGAGTCATACTCTCAGGTAGTCATACTCACAGGGAGTCATACTCACAAGGAGTCATACTCACAAGGAGTCATACTCACAGGTAGTCATACTCTCAGGTAGTCATACTCACAGGGAGTCATACTCTCAGGTAGTCATACTCACAGGGAGTCATACTCACAGGAAGTCATACGCACAAGTACTTATAGTCACAGGGATTTATACTCACAGTCATTAATATTCGCAGGGCTTTATACTCACTGGGAGTTATACTAACTGGGATGTATTATAAACACGATTAAATCCATTGTTATGCACACAATAAATATATACAACTCAATATATACAAGCATTCTGAAATATTGCTTAGGCAATACTAAGTCCCCTTCCGGCAAATGGAAAACTAAGACCCCCATAAAACACACACACACCTACACACACACACACACCTACACCTACACACACACACACACACACACACACAACATACGGTCTTTCAGGCTGCCAGCAAGTTAAGCATTTGATCACAACCTTTAAAGAACTTTTCTAATTCCAAGAGCCGTAATTCCGTCAAAAATCAGTGGACCGTAACGAAACTGGAACTTTATCTGTAACTCATGGTGGTATACTCACACACCAAAAATTGGATGAATATCTACAAGCGTTTAGAAAAAAAGTCTGGAAAACTGCCATTTAAAAAAAAAAATTCTAATTCCAAGGGCCGTAATTCCGTCAAAAATCAGTGAACCATAACGGAACTCGAACTTGATCTGTAACTCATGGTGGTAGACTCACACACCAAAAATTGAATGAATATCTACAAGCATTTAGAAAAAAAGTCCGAAAAACATGAGTGTGACTGACGGATTGACAGACAGACGGACGGAGTGCAAACCTATAGTCCCCTTCGGCGATGCCGGTAGGGGACTAAATACTTACCCAATTTTTGTGAACAGCTTCCCATGGACATTTAGAAAACTGAGATTGAATCTTTTATTCAGCTGAAAAAAAAAAAATGTTATTGGATGATATACTAGTATGTTATAACATACATAATGAAACATTAAGAAAATGATGTTATTCAGCTACAATAATGTTGCAGTTCCTGAATAGCTTTTAAAATCTTGAAACTTCAGGATGGAGCACTCACAAAAAGTTAACAGAAGACCCAATGATGTTGAAACATAAAAAAAAGGTAGACATGCACATTCTGGCAATAAAATGTTTCACGTGATAATGCTCTCCTTTCATACTGACCTCTACAGCATCCAACTTGGACAGATCTTCATTTTCTGGATCTTGAATTTGACCTCCTGAACTTGTTCCATCAGAAGCTACCCAGATCTCGATTCTCTGTCCACTGTATGGTTTCCGCTTTTTGTACTGCTGCAGTTTTTCTCTTTCTTCTTCCCTTTTCTTTTCTGCAGATTCAGCCTACAAAAAGAGAATATGACAATAGAGAGAACTTACGTAAGAGATAGAGAATATGACAGTAGAGAGAGCTGAGGTAACAGAAAATATGACAATAGAGAGTGCTGAGGTAAAAGATAGAGAATATCACAAAAGAGAGAGCGGAGGTAACAGACAGAGAATATGACTATAGAGAGAGCTGAGGTAACAGATAGAGAATATGACAATAGAGAGAGCTGACGTAACAGATAGAGAATATGACAATGGAGAGAGCTGAGGTAACAGATAGAGAATATGACAATAAAGAGAGCTGACGTAACAGATACACAATATGACAATAGAGAGAGCTGAGGTAACAGATAGAGAATATTACAAAAGAGTGAGCTCAGGTAACAGAGAGAGAATATGACTTTAGAGAGAGAGCTGAGGTAACAGATAGAGAATATGACAATAGAGAGAGCTGAGGTAACAGATAGAGAATATGACAATAGAGAGAGCTGAGGTAACAGATAGAGAATATGACAATAGAGAGAGCTGAGGTAACAGATAGAGAATATGACAATAGAGAGAGCTGAGGTAACAGATAGAGAATATGACAATAGAGAGAGCTGAGGTAACAGATAGAGAATATTACAAAAGAGTGAGCTCAGGTAACAGAGAGAGAATATGACTTTAGAGAGAGAGCTGAGGTAACAGATAGAGAATATGACAATAGAGAGAGCTGAGGTAACAGATAGAGAATATGATAATAGAGAGAGCTGAGGTAACAGATACAGAATATGACAATAAAGAGAGCTGAGGTAACAGATAGAGAATATGACAATAGAGAGAGCTGAGGTAACAGATAGAGAATATGACAATAGAGAGAGCTGAGGTAACAGATAGAGAATATGACAATAGAGAGAGCTGAGGTAACAGATACAGAATATGACAATGGAGAGAGCTGGGGTAACAGATAGAGAATATGACAAAAGAGTGAACTCAGGTAACAGAGAGAGAATATGACTTTAGAGAGAGAGCTAAGGTAACAGATAGAAAATATGACAATAGAGAGAGCTGAGGTAACAGATAGAGAATATGACAAAAGAGAGAGCTGACGTAACAGATAGAGAATATGACAAAAGAGTGAACTCAGGTAACAGAGAGAGAATATGACTTTAGAGAGAGAGCTGAGGTAACAGATAGAAAATATGACAATAGAGAGAGCTGAGGTAACAGATAGAGAATATGACAGTAGAGAGAGCTGAGGTAACAGATAGAGAACATGACAAAAGAGTGAGCTGAGGTAACAGATAGAGAATATGACAATAGAGAGAGCTGGGGTAACAGAGAGAGAATATGACAATAGAGTGAGCTGAGGTCAGAGATAGAGAATATGACAGTAGAGAGAGCTGAGGTAACAGATAGAGAACATGACAAAAGAGTGAGCTGAGGTAACAGATAGAGAATATGACAATAGAGAGAGCTGAGGTAACAGATAGAGATTATGACAATAGAGAGAGCTGAGGTAACAGATAGAGAATATGACAATAGAGAGAGCTAAGGTAACAGATAGAAAATATGACAATAGAGAGAGCTGAGGTAACAGATAGAGAATATGACTTTAGAGAGAGCTGAGGTAACAGATAGAGAATATGACAATAGAGAGAGCGGAGGTAACAGATAGAAAATATGACAATAGAGAGAGCTGAGGTAACAGATAGAGAATATGACAATAGAGAGAGCTGAGGTAACAAATAGAGAACATGACAAAAGAGTGAGCTGAGGTAACAGATAGAGAATATGACAATAGACAGAGCTGGGGTACCAGATAGAGAATATGACAATAGAGAGAACTGAGGTAACAGACAGAGAATATGATAATAGAGAGAGCTGAGGTGACAGATAGAGAATATGACAATAGAGAGAGCTGAGGTAACAGATAGAGAATATAACAATAAAGCTTTGGATAGGTTGGTATTATCTATAATCATGAGAAAATCTGCAAAACTGATGGATGCTGCTAAATATAAGTCACAAATTCATTGTGCTAGTATTGAATTCTTGTCATAAGTGGTTGAGGGGCAACTCCTTGGTAATATGAGGGTATATTACTTAAGATGTGCAGGTATGGTCCATTTTGTGATATGAGGGTATATTACTTAAGAAGCGCAGGTATGGTCCATTTTGTATTATTAGGATATATTACTTAAGAAGCGCAGGTACGGTCCATTTTGTATTATTAGGATATATTACTTAAGACGTGCAGGTACAGTCCATTTTGTAATATGAGGGGATATACTTAAGACGTGCAGGTACGGTCTATTTTGTAATATGAGGGTATATTACTTAAGATGTGCAGGTACAGTCCATTTTGTAAGTCCCATCAGGATTAGAATGATGAACCAAACTCATTATTATGGATTGTAATGATTCAATGAACTCATCCTTATGGAACAATTTCACCAAATTTTTTTCAATGTTTTTCTTTATAAAAATAAACAACAGGAGTTTTGTCCTGTTTTACTTTCTTCCTTGTTTTTAAAGATATTTCTATAGAGTCTAGAGTTTGGTAGATATGAAAAAAAACAAATACACACTGGACTCAAAACCCATTAATGTAACATGTCACAACATATGTTCAATTAATAGAAAGACTTTCTACCGTCCCCCATTCTGACCTTTTTCCTGGCCTCATCAAAGAGGGACATGAGACTCTCTCTGGCTGTAAGGAAAGGATTGCTGGCCGCTAGACTCCTCATGTAGTAGTATACAGCATCCAACTTCCTCCTCTAAAATATATATCAAAAACATAATACATGTATGATAAGCCTACCTCCATATATGTACAAACAAGAGAATCGGTAGAACCAATGGATGCTCACCAAATGATGCTAATTGTAAAAGGGATATTTTTTTTTCAAATATATCTGTATATATAAATAAGAATACAGTTTTATAAAGCAAAAAACATTTCTGTTTCTTGCACACTTAATAATACGGCTTTTATTATTTGTACCCTTTGAATAAAATCTAGTTACCTTTAAAGTTTCATGAGTAAAAAAAAAATTGATTTAGTATGAAATAACAGAGCGCAATAACTCCTGAATTATGCAATACAGAGTTATTCTTGTACACTGCACTTCTCATAGAGATCTATCTACCAAAGTTTCATATTGATATCTCTTACAGTTTTTGTGTTATGCTCTGGACAAAAGTTAAGTATGAAATATAACAAAGGGCAATAACTCCTAAATTATGCAAGACAGAGTTACGATTCTTGCACACTGCACTTCTCCTCATAGAGATCTATCTACCAATAAAGTTTCATATTGATATCTCTTATAGTTTTTGTGTTATGCTCCGGACAAATTTTAAGTATGAAAAATAACAAAGGGCAATAACTCCTAAATTATGCAAGATAGAGTTACGGTTCTTGTACACTGTACTTCTCCTCATAGAGATCTATCTACCAATTCTTATATTTTTTGTGTTATGCTCTGGACAAAATTTTAAATATGAAAAATAACAAAGGGCAATAACTCCTAAATTACGCAAGATAGACCAACTATATTTGGGTCAATGGTATTTAGCATTTTTTATAACAATTGTTGTCACCAACAGTAATTCTTCATACCACAAAGAATTTTCATCACCACTCAAACAGAACTGTTTGCAAACTTTCAAGACAACACTGGTACAGTAATATATTCCGAAAGTAAAGAACAGTATCAACACATTGGTCATGAACTACACAATCAGGATCTTATGAAGATGTGCACATCATTTATCAAAATAAACTCCTATACATTAAAGTAACATAGTACTGAAGAATACTGAACTTTATGAACTGAATATTGATCTCCTGATTCACTAACTGTAATACAGTGAAATAAATATCTCTGAATGAAATGAAATATTCATAAATATAGTTTACTTAGAGATATCAAGTTATTCTCCGAGAAATAGAAATTAAACCAACCATACCGTGTATAAGGCAAGAATAGCCAGCTGGTTGTAAGGCCTTCCATTTTTGGGGGCTAGTTGTTGAGCTTTTGTATACCAGCTGAAAGAGAGGGATTATCAGGTGTAACACACAAGCAATACACAATATGTTCAAAATGAATACCTGCCATTTGATATAAGTGAATGATATGTCGGGAGTACTCTGTAGCAAACTTTATTTTCAAGGATCCAATTCTCATGGTTTATTTGTGGTCACTTGTACCCTTAAATTTACTTCTACTAATTTCAATATCACAAGTACAATGAATAAGAATTATCATAAAGACTATTACAAGCCTGCACACTTTATTAACAAGTACATCAATATCTTGAGGTAAGTTATATTTCGATTATATCTTCGTATAGAGAAAAATGTAATATATTTTCTTTTGGTATATATATCATTGATATTCATGATCATTTAGCACCATGAAAATGGAATCAAAGGTCACGTTCATTCATAAACTCATGCACACTCCCACCCACATGTACATGTAAATATCAATGTAAACAAATATGGCACCATATTGGATTTTTCTAACCCACGTTGCTATTGACAAATTACTCAATTACAAATCAGGAGGTAGCAGTCAGGACACAGATAAGTAAGAGGAAGCAGTCAGGACATGATTAAGTAAGAGTTGGTAGCCAAGACATGGATAAGTGACAGATTGTAGCCAGGACATGGACAAGTAAGAAGTGGCACTCGGGACATGGATAAGTAAACGATGGCAGTCAGGACATGATTAAGTAAGAGGGGCAGTCAGGACATGGATAAGTAAGAGATGGCAGTCTGAACATGGGTAAGAATGAGATGGCAGTCAGGACATGGATAAGTAAGAGATGGCAGCAAGGACATGATTGAGTAAGAGGTGGCAGTCAGAACGTGGATAAGTAAGAGATGGCAGTCAGGACATGGATGAGTATAAGATGGTAGCCAGGACATGGATAAGCAAGAGATGGTAGCCAGGATAGGATAATTCAGAAGTGGCAATCAGGACATGAAAAAGTAAGAAGTGGCAGTCAGGACATGGATAAGTAAGAAATGACAGTCAGGACATGGATAAGTAAGAGATGGCAGTAAGGATATGGACAAGTATGAGATGGTAGCCAGGACATGGATAAGTAAGATATGGCAGTCTGGACATGAATAAGTAAGAGGTGACAGTCAGGACATGGATCAGTAATGGTAGCCAGGACATGAATAAATAAGAGGTGGCAGCCAGGGCATGAATAAGTATGAGATGGCAGTCAGGACATGGATGAATAAGAGATGGTAGTCAGGACATGAATAAGTAAGAGGTGGCAGACAGGACCTGGATAAGTAAAAAGGTGGCCATCCAGGACATGGATAAGTAAGAGGTGGCAATTCAGGACATGGATAAGTATGAGATAGCAGTCAGGTTATGGATAAGTATGAAATAGTAAGTCAGGACATGGG
The DNA here is from genome assembly GCA_035048485.1 of Pteria penguin. Lineage (NCBI taxonomy): Eukaryota > Metazoa > Mollusca > Bivalvia > Pterioida > Pteriidae > Pteria > Pteria penguin. Next base: position 7,909,474 of record CM068590.1, on the reverse strand, counting down.
TAAGTATGAGATAGCAGTCAGGAAATGGATAAGTTAGACATGGAAATCAAGACATGGATAAGTAAGAGGTGACAGCCAGACACTTTGAAGTTAAAGATAACTACCAGGACATTGTTATATAAGAGATGGCAACCAGGACCTTGCTCAGTAAAGCCCCAGTCACACCCAATTGCACGATTTGTCGATCGTACGACTAGTAAAAATGTAGTCTAGATACGACCAGTGATTGCTAACATCTCATTTTGCAATCAAAAGCCATGATCTCTTTGTGACCAGTAGCAGCTCATCGTGTGACTGGTGGTACGTTCTGTCATGCGATTACCACCGACTGGTGGAGATCAATCTTAGAATCAATCGTAGACAATCGTACGATAAGTCGCCGATGAGTAACTGATCATGTGACTAGTCGTATCCTGTTCAATCCACTAGCTTCAATCGTAGCTTCATGTAATGCATTGTGCGATCGGTGATAGTAAGTTGCAACAAATCGCAGCTAGTGACATGATCAGTCGTGCGATCAGATAACATACAATAATAACATCACACGTCTGCTTCAGTTTTTATCAAGCTGTTGATAAAAATACACAAATATGGCACAAAAAAGGGGAGAAAACCAAAAACAAGAGGCCTAAATGGGCATATATCACTCATCTGAGCACAAATTGCTTATTTACAATAAAATGACAGCTCATTTCAGTAGAAAATTTTCCTTTTTTTCTACAAGACTTTCTATAAGGTTTGGTGATATTTTGTGCAGTCCTTTTGAAGAAATCCAAAATGTGTCAACCAATCAGAGCCAACGGTGGCCATCTTGGATTACAGATCAGCACGAAAAACACAAACTTGGTAGAGGACCTTGAGTACTTACTTCCTATGAGGTTTGGTGAAATTCTCTGCAGCGCTTCTGGAGAAGAAGTCCTAAAAGTGTCAACCAATCAGAGCCAACGGTGGCCATCTTGGATTATGGATCAGCATGAAAAACACAAACTTTGTAGAGGACCTCGAGTACTTACTTCCTATGAGGTTTGGTGAAATTCTGTGCAGCACTTCTGGAGAAGAAGTTGAAAATGCGTCAACCAATCAGAGCCAATGGCGGCCATCTTGGATTACAGATCGGCACGAAAAAAACAAACTTTGTAGAGGACCTCAAGTAGTTACTTCCTATGAGGTTTGGTGAAATTCTGTGTAGCGGTTCTGGAGAAGAAGTTGAAAATGTGTCAACCAATCAGAGCCAATGGCGGCCATCTTGGATTACAGATGGGCACGAAAAACAAAACTTTGGTAGAGGACCTTGAGTACTTACTTTCTATGAGGTTTGGTGGAATTCTGTGTAGCGGTTCTGGAGAAGAAGTCGAAAATGTGTCAACCAATCAGAGCCAATGGCGGCCATCTTTGATTACGGATGGGCACGAAAAACACAAAATTAGTAGAGGAGCTTGAGTACTTACTTCCTATGAAGTTTGGTGAAATTCTGTTCAGCGGTTCTGGAGAAGAAGTCAAAAATGTAGAAAAGCTAACGACGGACGGACGACAGACGATGGGCGGTGATTGATCACAATAGCTCACTTGAGCCTTCAGCTCAGGTGAGCTAAAAAAACCAGAAGTCTTTGTCGAGACTGAAGCTCTACTGGTTTCCTCTTATTATCTTTTAAAAGGGTGGGGCAGCAGCGGGGGAATGTGCATCTCTTTCAAATCAAGGGGGGGGGGGGGGGGGTGGGGTATGTTCCGCCCCCTTTAATCTTTAAGATTTTTTATCATCAAGTAGTTAGAATATCAGTTAAAGTGTGGAAACAAAGCAGTAAAACGCTAGTTTTTCTTCTGGTAGCAAAAGGGGCATGTGCTCCATCCCCTCTTTTTTCAAAACAGGGGATGGAATGAAGTATTTTTGTACACCCCCCCCCCTTTTCGATATTTTCCAATGTGGGTTCAAGTGTAGAAACAAAGTATGCAAACACTAGTTTTTCTTCCGACTAGCTTAATTTTTTTTGCTAGCCATATATACATTTATATATAAATCATTATCCCATTTTTTTTTTCAGTGACTTCATACTATTTTAAGAGGAGTTTACGGCACTGTTATATGTTTAATAATGTCTTTTGTCTGTTTTCTTTTTTGCCAATATCTGGTTGTAAAAGTGTCGTAAAAATTTTTATCACATGGTGCTATATATATATATAGGGCCATCATAAAGTTCATGAGTCAGAGGAAATTCTGGAGATTACTTGACTTAGTATAATAAATGCACTGTAGGCTAATGTGTTTATTTTATTTACAAATATACACAATTTATCTTTTTGGTGGTTTTATTCACACTGTTCCATTCTTATCTAGTGCTTATTTCTTTTCTAGGACTATGATCTTTTCTCAATAATTTATTCAAAATGGCCGCTTTTATATAAACATTAGAAGACAACTCGCCCAAAATCAATTCTGACTAGCATACAAACACTGCAATCTTAAGTCAACCATACAGGAAATAATTAAGAGAGGAAATTGAAGATAGTTGAAAGATAAAAATACATACATGAAATACAAATGTTGAGGTGTTGCACATATGTCTACAAAGCTATAACCCCCCTTTCAAATTACAGTACACTGTAGTGAAATAACAATTGGGTCATTTCTGTATGGGTAACTCACGCCCTTTGAGGGGCCCCAGGGGTCCAGACTATACCAAAAATTGCACATGCACAACTAGACCACCCAAACAAGAAGAAACCACAAAGAGGTCTCTGGGATTTATACCCTCAGGGAAAAAGAAGGCACAGAATCTTGGGACCACACCCCTTTGTGGGGGTCCAAAGTGGTCCAGACTGGACCAAAATTGCACATGTACAACTAGACATCCTACCAAACAGGATAAGACTATAATTTAGTCTGTGGGACATATATTGTTACAGAAGGAGAGGGAACAACATCTTGGGACCACACCCCTTTTGTGGGACCCAGGGGGTCCGAACTGGACCAAAATTGCACATGTACCACTAAACCACATACCAAACAAGATGAGAATGTTATTGGGTCCCATGAACATATACCTATATAGACATAACACAATTTTGTGACCACACCCTTTGTGGGACCCCAAGGGGTCCGAACTGGACCAAAATTGCACATGCACAACTAGACCGCCTACCCAGCAAGATCAGACCCTAATTAGCTCTCTGAAACATATACCTTCAGAGAAGAAGAGGGAACAAAATTTTGGGACCACGCCCCTTTGTTAGGACCCTAAGTGGTCCGGACCAGACCAAAATGGCACATGCATAACTAGACCATCTACTTTACAAGATGAGACAATAATTAAGTCTCTGAGGCAAATACGTTTAGAGAAGAAGATGGAACAAGATTTTGGAACCACGCCCCTTTGTGGGACCTCAGGGGGTCCGAATTGGACCAAAATTGCACATGCACAACTAGACCACCAATCGAACAAGATGAAACCATAATTAAGTCTCTGGGACATATACCTTCAGAGAAGAAGAGGGAACAAATAAATTGTTTACGGACGGATGTCCGGACGGCCGGACAACGGACGAAGGACCATCACATGAGCTCGACTGGTCGAGACCAGTAGAGCTAAAAAAAATTCCACAGAAAAAAAAATCTCGAATCCGATCATGACTCAGTTGCTATTGCAGCTGTTTCACAAGAAGAGGAGAAAGTCCAAGGTGAAGATAAAAAGGGACAGCTGCAACAACAGAACTTAATTGTCTTTGTACCATTCTAAGTGTCAAAATTCTGATTATTCATTTCTACGAAATTCCTCTATTTCTCTCTCAAAGAAGAACCTGAATCCAGGTACCTGTTGTGACTAGTGGTACCACCAATCGTAAGTCAAATTAAATGCAAAATGGTCACAACAATACATTTGAATCGTACGATCATTGGCAGGATTGTCGGATCAATCACAAGATAGTACACCCAGCGACACAAATCCCCTGCAACATTGTTATCCGCAAGCATCCATGATTAGTGGTGCCATGATAAACGATTTGTCGTACAAATCTATGACACCTATCTGTGATTAGTAGTCGCAGGTAAGAAGTTTTGAACATGAGCAACTACTATGCTGCGACCGATTTTGCTCACGCAATCTTTCACAACCAGTCTTTGCGACCAGTCGCACGATTCTTCTGCAACTTTTCCACGATTGTACAAAAATTCAGTCGCAACTAGGTCATATCCCAGTCTTTATCCCAGTCTTAACCCCGGTGTGACTAAGGCTTTAAAGATAGCAGTCAAGACATGGAGAAATGAGAAGTGGGAGCCAAGACATTGCTGAGAAAGTAATGGAAGCCTGGACAATGGTAGGCATTGGATATAATTACAAAAACTCACTGACACACAAATTTAAAAAGCAAATTTTTTTGGTAATAGGTCAGTCTTCAAGGTGAAGGTCAAAAGATAAAAAAGTTGATATGTAATGAAAGGTCTTGTCACAAGGAATACATGGATGAAATATTTAAGCCCTATCTCTTACCGTTCATGAATTATAACCACTGTTAAAGTTTATAAAAGTAGATCAAACTTCAAGGATAAAGTCAAAACGTCAAAGATTTTGTTACCCAAAGAAAGGTCTTGACTCATGTGAAATATTAAAGCCCCATTCTCTGATGGTAGTAAAGTAACGATCCAGATTAAACTTCTGTCTACAGCGACAGCAACGACTACAACAATAATGACGTCCAGGGTATGACAATAGTTCTCCAGACATTAGTTTCAGCAATCTAATGAAAATGTTAAGAAAGTATAGAATTCTGCTTTGTTTACTTTCTGGCTCTGCCATAGTTGACTTTTCCACTATCATTCTGCTGTTCGCGGTACCTAGCAATGTCACCAAGATTAATCATGGTCCTCTGACAACTAAGCAATGCCAGCTTTACAGATCGACCGATGTTCTCAGGAGGTAGGGTGTTAGTGTCAAGGAACGTTTCCAACTGAAAGTTATACGTCTGCTGCAGCTTCTGCAAAAGCTTATCAAAGAAAGCTGTACCCTAAAAAGTAATAGTAAAATTTATTAAAGCAAGGCATATCCTGAAAATAATAGCAAAACTACATATAATTCATGGCATTAACCATGGAGAATATCTGCATACTTTTCCCGAAATTTTGTTCCACAGTAAAACATAGATATTACACACTATAAGACATGCAAGACATGCTTGGTATCCCTCACATTATACTCCTAACCTCTGGAAGTTCCTTGACAGCACAATTGTTAAATTATGACAATACTGAAATATATATGATTTAATATTTCAGTCTATTAATAACAATTCAAATAAAATCATAAAAGCAGTGTCAACACTTATTGCCCCTGTCACTTCCTTCATGATGATATGCCTAAGACTGTCTTATTCAGGTTCTTACTCTGACAACATTAACATTTTGATTTACCTCATCTAACACTTTGGAGAGTTCCCCTTTCGTCCAGTCGTCATGTTCGTCACTCTGAGATTTCCTGAACATCTCAATGACTTGGTAGAAGACAGACTTCCACAAGAGCTGTTCCACATTATGATTGTTTGACACATCTAAATCCATCAGAATGATCTGCTCATACTTCAGCTGTAGGTCGTATCTATAACAACAAATTGTATAATCAATGCTACTCATACTTCAACTGTAGGTCGTATCTATAACAACAAATTGTACAATCAATTCTGCTGTAGGTCAAATTGTACAATCAATGCTACTCATACTTCAGCTGTAGGTCGTATCTATAACAACAAATTGTACAATCAATGCTAGTCATACTTCAACTGTAGGTCGTATCTATAACAACAAATTGTACAATCAATGCTGCTCATACTTCAACTGTAGGTCGTATCTATAACAACAAATTGTACAATCAATGCTACTCATACTTCAGCTGTAGGTCGTATCTATAACAACAAATTGTACAATCAATGCTAGTCATACTTCAACTGTAGGTCGTATCTATAACAACAAATTGTCCAATCAATGCTGCTCATACTTCAACTGTAGGTCGTATCTATAACAACAAATTGTACAATCAATGCTACTCATACTTCAGCTGTAGGTCGTATCTATAACAACAAATTGTACAATCAATGCTAGTCATACTACAACTGTAGGTCGTATCTATAACAACAAATTGTACAATCAATGCTGCTCATACTTCAACTGTAGGTCGTATGTATAACAACAAATTGTACAATCAATGCTACTCATACTTCAAATTGTACAATCAATGCTACTCATACTTCAGCTGTAGGTCGTATCTATAACAACAAATTGTACAATCAATGCTGCTCATACTTCAGCTGTAGGTCGTATCTATGACAACATATTGTACAATCAATGCTACTCATACTTCAGCTGTAGGTCGTATCTATAACAACAAATTAATGCTACTCATATTTCAGCTGTAGGTCGTATCTATGAGAACAAATTGTACAAACAATGCTGCTCATACTTCAGCTGTAGGTCGTATCTATAACAACATATTGTACAATTAATGCTACTCATACTTCAGCTGTAGGTCGTATCTATAACAACACATTGTAACTGTTACTACAAATTGTACAATCAATGCTACTCATACTTCAACTGTAGGTCGTATCTATAACAACAAATTGTACAATCAATGCTGCTCATACTTCAACTGTAGGTCGTATGTATAACAACAAATTGTACAATCAATGCTACTCATACTTCAAATTGTACAATCAATGCTACTCATACTTCAGCTGTAGGTCGTATCTATAACAACAAATTGTACAATCAATGCTGCTCATACTTCAGCTGTAGGTCGTATCTATGACAACATATTGTACAATCAATGCTACTCATACTTCAGCTGTAGGTCGTATCTATAACAACAAATTAATGCTACTCATATTTCAGTTGTAGGTCGTATCTATGAGAACAAATTGTACAAACAATGCTGCTCATACTTCAGCTGTAGGTCGTATCTATAACAACATATTGTACAATTAATGCTACTCATACTTCAGCTGTAGGTCGTATCTATAACAACACATTGTAACTGTTTACTACAAATTGTACAATCAATGCTACTCATACTTCAGCTGTAAGTCGTATCTATGACAACAAATTGTACAATCAATGCTACTCATACTTCAGCTGTAAGTCGTATCTATGACAACAAATTGTACAATCAATGCTACTCATACTTCAACTGTAGGTCGTATCTATCACGACAAATTGTACAATCAATGCTGCTCATACTTCAGCTGTAGGTCGTATCTTTAACAACAAATTGTACAATCAATGCTACTCATACTTCAACTGTAGGTCGTATCTATGACAAAAAATTGTATAATCAATGCTACTCATACTTCAACGGTAGGTCATATCTATGACAACAAATTGTACAATCAATGCTACTCATATTTCAGCTGTAGGTCGTATCTATGACAACAAATTGTACAATCAATGCTGCTCATACTTCAGCTGTAGGTCGTATCTACAACAACAAATTGTACAATCAATGCTGCTCATACTTCAGCTGTAGGTCGTATCTATGACAACATATTGTACAATCAATGCTGCTCATACTTCAGCTGTAGGTTGTATCTATGACAACATATTGTACAATCAATGCTGCTCATACTTCAACTGAAGCCGGTGTGGCCTAGTGGATAAGGTGCTCGGCTCGTGATCGAGTAGTCGCGGGTTCGACTCCCGCCCGGGACACACCGGTGTTCTGTCTTTCGGATGAGACAGTAAAAACCGAGGTCCCGTGTCACGGTAAGCGTGGCACGTAAAAGATCCCTCACTGCTTCGGGTGGGTCTGTTGCAAAGGTCTAAATTTGTATGCAATGCATCAGGCAGATGCCGTCACCATATACGTGAAATAATCGTGGAGTGACGTAAAACAATAATCAAACAAACAAAACAAACATACTTCAACTGTAGGTCATATCTATGACAACAAATTGTACAATTAATGCTATTCATACTTCAGCTGTAGGTCGTATCTATAACAACACATTGTAACTGTTACTACAAATTGTACAATCAATGCTACTCATACTTCAGCTGTAAGTCGTATCTATGACAACAAATTGTACAATCAATGCTACTCATACTTCAGCTGTAAGTCGTATCTATGACAACAAATTGTACAATCAATGCTACTCATACTTCAACTGTAGGTCGTATCTATCACGACAAATTGTACAATCAATGCTGCTCATACTTCAGCTGTAGGTCGTATCTTTAACAACAAATTGTACAATCAATGCTACTCATACTTCAACTGTAGGTCGTATCTATGACAACAAATTGTATAATCAATGCTACTCATACTTCAACGGTAGGTCATATCTATGACAACAAATTGTACAATCAATGCTACTCATATTTCAGCTGTAGGTCGTATCTATGACAACAAATTGTACAATCAATGCTGCTCATACTTCAGCTGTAGGTCGTATCTACAACAACAAATTGTACAATCAATGCTGCTCATACTTCAGCTGTAGGTCGTATCTATGACAACATATTGTACAATCAATGCTGCTCATACTTCAGCTGTAGGTCGTATCTATGACAACATATTGTACAATCAATGCTGCTCATACTTCAACTGAAGCCGGTGTGGCCTAGTGGATAAGGTGCTCGGCTCGTGATCGAGAGGTTGCGGGTTCGACTCCCGCCCGGGACACACCGGTGTTCTGTCTTTCGGATGAGACAGTAAAAACCGAGGTCCCGTGTCACGGTAGGCGTGGCACGTAAAAGATCCCTCACTGCTTCGGGTGGGTCCGTTGCAAAGGTCTAAATTTGTATGCAATGCATCAGGCAGATGCCGTCACCATATACGTGAAATAATCGTGGAGTGACGTAATACTTCAGCTGTAGGTCGTATCTATAACAACAAATTGTACAATCAATGCTAGTCATCTATAACAACAAATTGTACAATCAATGCTGCTCATACTTCAACTGTAGGTCGTATGTATAATGCTACTCATACTTCAGCTGTAGGTCGTATCTATGACAACAAATTAATGCTACTCATATTTCAGTTGTAGGTCGTATCTATGAGAACAAATTGTACAAACAATGCTGCTCATACTTCAGCTGTAGGTCGTATCTATAACAACATATTGTACAATTAATGCTACTCATACTTCAGCTGTAGGTCGTATCTATAACAACACATTGTAACTGTTACTACAAATTGTACAATCAATGCTACTCATACTTCAGCTGTAAGTCGTATCTATGACAACAAATTGTACAATCAATGCTACTCATACTTCAGCTGTAAGTCGTATCTATGACAACAAATTGTACAATCAATGCTACTCATACTTCAACTGTAGGTCGTATCTATCACGACAAATTGTACAATCAATGCTGCTCATACTTCAGCTGTAGTCGTATCTTTAACAACAAATTGTACAATCAATGCTACTCATACTTCAACTGTAGGTCGTATCTATGACAACAAATTGTATAATCAATGCTACTCATACTTCAACGGTAGGTCATATCTATGACAACAAATTGTACAATCAATGCTACTCATATTTCAGCTGTAGGTCGTATCTATGACAACAAATTGTACAATCAATGCTGCTCATACTTCAGCTGTAGGTCGTATCTACAACAACAAATTGTACAATCAATGCTGCTCATACTTCAGCTGTAGGTCGTATCTATGACAACATATTGTACAATCAATGCTGCTCATACTTCAGCTGTAGGTCGTATCTATGACAACATATTGTACAATCAATGCTGCTCATACTTCAACTGAAGCCGGTGTGGCCTAGTGGATAAGGTGCTCGGCTCGTGATCGAGAGGTTGCGGGTTCGACTCCCGCCCGGGACACACCGGTGTTCTGTCTTTCGGATGAGACAGTAAAAACCGAGGTCCCGTGTCACGGTAGGCGTGGCACGTAAAAGATCCCTCACTGCTTCGGGTGGGTCCGTTGCAAAGGTCTAAATTTGTATGCAATGCATCAGGCAGATGCCGTCACCATATACGTGAAATAATCGTGGAGTGACGTAAAACAATAATCAAACAAACAAAACAAACATACTTCAACTGTAGGTCATATCTATGACAACAAATTGTACAATCAATGCTACTCATACTTCAACGGTAGGTCATATCTATGACAACAAATTGTACACTCAATGCTGCTCATACTTCAGCTGTAGACCGTATCTATGACAACATATTGTACAATTAATGCTACTCATACTTCAGCTGTACGTCGTATCTATAACAACACATTGTACAATCAATGCTTCTGGACCTTACTGTTTATTTACGAACTTATAATGTGAATTTATACTGTATTTACCTCTAAACTATCTTTAATGATAATAGTGATGACAAAGATCTACACTCCTCATACTGTACATGTACTCATATTAGCACATCCTAATTTTGGCAAAATATGTTAAAAATGGAAGTTCATAATACACATCCATCAGTGTAGTCTAGAATCAGTGTGACCTACATGTATACTATTCCTGTTTGTGTAGTCAGAAGTAGTGTGACCTACATGTAGGCTATCCCTGTTTGTGTATTCAAGAATTAGTGTGACTTACATGTAGGCTATCCCTGTTTGTGTACTCAAGAATTAGTGTGACCTACATGTAGACTATCCCTGTTTGTGTAGTCAAGAATTAGTGTGACCTACATGTAGGCTAACCCTTTTTGTGTAGTTAAGAAATAGTGTGACCTATATGTAGACTATCCCTGTTTGTGTAGTCAAGAAGTATTGTGACCTACATGAAGACTATCCCTGTTTGTGTAGTCAAGAAGTAGTGTGACCTACATGTAGGCTATCCCTGTTTGTGTAGTCAAGAAGTAGTGTGAAAAAAATGGAAGTTCATAATACACATCCATCAGTGTAGTCTAGAATCAGTGTGACCTACATGTATACTATTCCTGTTTGTGTAGTCAGAAGTAGTGTGACCTACATGTAGGCTATCCCTGTTTGTGTAGTCAAGAAATAGTGTGACCTACATGTAGGCTATCCCTGTTTGTGTAGTCAAGAAGTAGTGTGACCTACATGAAGACTATCCCTGTTTGTGTAGTCAAGAAATAGTGTGACCTACATGTAGGCTATCCCTGTTTGTGTACTCAAGAATTAGTGTGACCTACATGTAGACTATCCCTGTTTGTGTACTCAAGAAATAGTGTGACCTACATGTAGGCTATCCCTGTTTGTGTAGTCAAGAAGTAGTATGACCTACATGAAGACTATCCCTGTTTGTGTAGTCAAGAAATAGTATGACCTACATGTAGACTATCCCTGTTTGTGTAGTCAAGAAGTAGTGTGACCTACATGTAGGCTATCCCTGTTTGTGTAGTCAAGAATTAGAATGAGAACATGAAACACTTACTTTACTGAAATATGTACACATACAAAGCAATTTCTTGAGTAAATTCAACTATGTCCAAACAAAATTAATGCTTAGTTTCTCAGGCATTTTTTTTTCAAATTGTGATAAGGCAGGGAGGAGTTTCTTTCTTTTTTTTTTTTGTTTTGTTTGGTTCTTTTTCCTAAACATGAATGAGCGAAAATGAAGCTTAGTAGTAATTTACCGTTATTTCCTCCCTCTTTCTCGAAAGTAGTAATGTATGTTTTATACTTATCGGGAAAATACCAATTCCAAAGAATGGTCATCATTAGTGCTTAGATAAAGTTGATGTAGATCATAGCCTTCATTATAACCCCTCATTACTGTCCAAAGGAGGACTGCATTTGCCCCAGATGCGATCAGTACGGAGATCACATTCATTTTCAGTCTCCTTTGACACACTTCGACCCCACTGACATTTGAACACTTAAAAGAAAAATTGAATCTGAAAATGCAGAAAAAAATGGACACAGAAAATCTGGAAAACCATGTAGTAAAACTTTGCATGTGGCGCAGAGTATAGAGAAGCCGTGGTGCCTGAAAATCTAAGTTTTAATTTCATTTTGCCTAAGAAGAATGCAGATTTTAATCTTATATTGCTTAGGTAATCAACAATGTACATCTAACTGATCCTTCTACTATTTCTTCACCCTTACCTTAGTTTGGTCAGAATTTTAAGACTCTCAGATGACATTCTTCTTGAGAGTAAACCTGATAGTTGATTATCTTGCACCAGAGCTTCCTGAAAGATATGTTCTGCCATAGCCCGACACTGAGATTTCCTTCTCCCAGCATGCATCTGGTCTGGATCTTGATCTCTGAAATAACCTCTACAATGTCAACATAGGGTAAATATATATACTATAGATATTGGTGATTAAATGAGGAAGATGCAGTACTGTAAGCATTTGCATATCCATTGTGATTTGTGTCAAACAGTCTGGTCAGATTTCTTCTGTGTTCTCTTCCAATCTAGTGCTAACTTTGACTGTTTATATTTCGTTTTAAAACTTAATTGAAGGATTGTTTACACTTAGCAGCGTTTCTGATTAAAACTTTATTTGTTCTAATTGTGGGGAATGCTCTGTGTTTTGAGGGCTGAAACTGTTTAAATTACACCCATGCAAAATGTTAGATTGTTTTTTTCACACAATTTTTCCCCAGCAAAAGAACTATGTTTACAGTATCTCAAAGAAAAATCCAGGGCTCTCAAAGCAAGTACATTTAGAACATAATTTACAAAAAACAAGAGGCCCAAGTGGGCCTATATCGCTCACATGAGTACCTAGATGATCAGTCATGCATGAAGGAAGAATTCATTTATTTTTGCATTACTGCGACTAAGTCAACACAAATGTTGAAAATACGTCAAATTTTATTTCAGACTAGAATAAAAAACAGTTTTTAAAAAATTCATAAAAAATCCAAAACATGAAATATTGAAAAAATTTCTTCGCAGTAGTATTTCCTACCATCAAAATGATCAAATTAAACCAAATTATTGCATCAATATTTACTAAAAGAAAAAAATAACTCATTTCTGTATTAAAATTACTAAGTCCAAAAAAGTAAAAAAAAAAACGTTAAAATTTGATTTCGGAAAGGAACCAAAAATAACAACACTTCTTAACACATTCCTCTAGATCAAACCTATGCATTCAGTTTGTCTCTGTATGCCCCCAGTCTGAAGAAAAAGTTTGTCAAAAGAGGCTACCCTCTTTCAGTGTCCGCGAAACTTCGTTGAACTCCACAGGACATTCGGTCCTATTGGAAGACATATTTCATAGGACCGAATTCATTTCTGTCTGACCAAAACAGAAAATTGAAGAATTTTCAATGGGGTATTTAACATCGTCTTTTTGTCGGCGTCCGTCGATGTCAATTTTCTTTTGTTTAGTGGTTTTCCGGGGATTGCCCCCGCCACATATTGTAATTTCGCTAGAAAAGACATTCATGTACACTCAGGAACACTCAAAATATAAAGGTCGTTATTAAATAGTATAAGTGCTTACAAGACTCCGTCTTTCCGCGGTATACATAGTGTTGGAAGCAACATCGGACAAACCGGTCCGGCTAGAAAACGCGCCAATCGGACCGATCGTACTTTTGTCCGTTCGGTCCGACGGTCCGATGAATTTCGCGGACACTGCTCTTTGACCTACTTTTGCCTGTGGTGACACCACCTGTGGACGGATCCTGACAAAGATGACCAGATTTGTAGGGGACCTTGAGTACTTGATGCATACCAAGTTTCATCAAATTCCTTTCTGCGGTTCTGAAGAAAAAGTTCAAAATGTGAAATGTTTACACCAATTGTCCACCCACCCCCCCTTTTTCTTGAAAGTCTTAAAAAATTAATAAAAAATCCAAAACATGAGATATTGAAAAAATTTCTTCACAGTAGTATTTCTTACCATAAAAATGGTCAAATTAAACCAAATTAATGCATCAATGTTTACTAAAAAAAAAAAATACCTCTTTTTTGCATTAAAATTACAAATGCCAAAAAAAGTAAAAAAAACATCAAAAATTATTTATCGGATTTCAACAATATGAACACACTGAAGACATACATCCTTCTAGATCACTCAGATGCCATTAGTTTTATAGTCCATACACTGGTTCTGGAGAAGAAGATTTTCAAAGAATGGTACCCTCTGAGATCTATTTTTAGCAATGGTGGCGCCACCTGTTGAGGGATTTATACAACAAGAACAAACTTGGTAGAGGACCCCTAGTACTTCATCCATACCAAGTTTCATGAAAATGCTTTCAGCGGTTCTGAAAAAGAAGTTGAAAATGTGAAAAGTTTACGGACGGATGATGGACGGACGACAGACGAAGAGTGATGACAATAGCTCAATTGAGCCTTTGGCTCAGGTGAGCTAAAAAAATCATGAATTTTTTAATTTGTTTGGTTTTTGTTTTTACCTCATTTATTCATATGATGTAGGCATTTAAGCCTCACAATTTTCTGTTTCGTTCTTCCAATTTGGAACAATGTTAAATTCAAACGAAGAAGTTTTGTTTTGCTTTCTGAAAAACTTCACCACTAATTTTCCTACTTTGACTAGCTTCCTTCCCAAATCCAAAGATAAGCTGTAAGAAACTTGGCATGTGTTTGTTACAATATCCAACGAGAGTACAGTGCAAGCCGCTTGATTGAATAACCTATTTGTCAGGACTTTATTATTCAAATAAACGAGTATTCAATTACACGGCATGACGAACGAATGCAGTTTCGAAGACCAGATGATCGATAGATTTTGCAAGAATTGCATACGTGTTTAACTTTCGCCGTATCAGTAATGAAATCAGTGTACATGTATCTATATATAGATACACTAGAGTTACCTCTCTTAGATCCCTTTATTGTTTGCTCGAGCTACATTAAAGTCAACAGACCACATTTTCTATAATTTTGCAACTGTCTTTTTAAGTACAGTGACCAAATGTTATTAAATAACTACATTACACATGCTCAACTGACCGTAAAGATAAAACCGTCGTCTATTGAAATTGCACGTAATGTATCTCAGTCGTGTAACCAGGGTGGTCAGAGACATAAGACAGGTTAAACAATTTGTTTTAACAAAGGCAAATTAAAAGGCATATTCAAGCGTGTGAGAAATTTCAATTTTCCATCTGATAGAACAGGCTGGAGTCGTCGCTTTGATTTCCTCGAGGAATCGTCGTATTGTGGCCATTACGTCTGTACATTCGCCGTGCGCTACTCGTGCCGTTTCTTCAGCCTCCTCGTCGTCACTGGCAACGCATAGTCTGGGCTCGTGAAAATTCGCGAATATTTTCTCGTCAGTCCGGACAGCTTAGTTCTCCAGGTTGCCATCGTTTGTGATGAAGGTATCGAACGTCTAGCTATCAACATCCTTTGCGGCCGGACATCGTCAGTTTCGCTTGTGTCATTGTCTGACGAGGCAAAGCCAACCTTTCGGAAGCAGTTGGCAATGGTTGTTGGCTTGACGGTGCGACAGGCCTTACGGAGTAAGTGGACGGCATCTAGTAGGGTCAGTCTTCACGCAATGCCGTTGGCTGACAGCGTCATCTTGTCGATGTTTCCGATGATCTTGTGTACGACATGGCTTCGGCAGTTGGTAATTAATTAATCCTTTCATTCCTACCGCCGCGGCCTATTAGACAATTAACGTGTGATTCGGTCAACAACTGTTACCTAGACAGTAATCTCTTTTGAGATTACCTGGACAGGTGTGAAACACTTTATCTCTAATAGATAGGTCGCCTGCACCGTAGTAAATAACATGACCTCGGGCGTGATACATTGAAGTTTTAACAAAGGTATGCTTGGTAGAATAATCGCGCTATTCAAATAAACGAAGTCGCTTCTTTATTCTAGTGTAATAAGTGGCGGATTTTGAATAGATTTGAGAGAAAATGGTTTTGGATTTCAGGATCTTATTCAATAAAACGAAATATTCAATAATGCGACATTCAATTAAGTTGCGGGCACTGTATCAGTAAAACTAATAGATGCTCTGCGAACGGCAGCTATAATGCAGATAATTGATGACTCAATTCATATACAAACAAGAGGCCCAAGTGGGCCTATATCGCTGACCTGAGTACCTAGATGATCAGTCATGCATGAAGGAAGAATTCATTTATTTTTGCATTAATGTGACTAAGTCAACACAGATGTTGAAAATATGTCAAATTTTATTTCAGGCTAGAATAAAAAACAACACTTTTTTGCACTTCCACTCAGGTGATTTTGATATTAAGCATTTCCTTTGTCTCTGCAAGAAGTCATTCAGGGCAACAAGTTAGTCATTTTCTTTAGGTGGGGCCTTTTGTTGACTGATTTCAAGTCTGGGTCATGAACAACAATTGTTTCAAATATTGTCCAGATCTAACTTAAAATTGCCTAATTTCATATGTTGAGTGTTGAGAAACATCTAAAAACTTATTTAGATGTGTAAAGAAATGAAAAAAAACATTTTTGACCACAGCTGGATTTGAACCGCTACTCTCCATATTTCAATTACCAAGTGGTATATGTACCATTGTGAGAACTGCTTTTTAGACATGGTGACATTATCTGTTAACCAATTTGGATGAAATTTACCATATTGATAGAGGACCTTTAGTACTTCATGTATTCCATGTTTCATTAAAATCTTTCATGCGGTATAACAGCAGAAGTGAAAAATGTGATTGAATTGTTCCTATACACCCTCATTTGGAAGTCTTAAAAAATTCATAGAAAATCCAAAAATTGAGATATTGACAAAATTCTTTCAAAGTAACAATCCTTACCATAATTATGATCACAATAGTCCATAAGAAATTATCATTATCAATTAACTAGGAAATATGACACCTTTTTTCTGCATTGAATCACCAAGTCCAAATAAATGTCGAAAAAAAATTTCTAAAATTTGATTTTGGAAGGGAACCAAAATGACAATACGTCTTCACTCATCCCTTTAGATCATTTCTATGCATTTTGTTTGTCTCTGTATACAGCCCGTATGAAAAAGAATATTGTTAAAGGAGGGAACTCTTTTGTGACCTACTTTTGACTATGGTGGCGCCACCTGTAAAGAGGTCTAGACAAAAACAACAGAATTTGAAGAGGATCATAAGTGACTTATTTCTACCAAGATTTATTAAAATCCTTCAAACAGTTTTGTAGAAAAAGTTGAAAATGTGAAAAATGGCCTCCCCCCCCCCTTTTTTTTTTGGAAGTCTTAAACGTAAAATTCCTAATTTCATATGTTGAGTATTGAGAAACATCTAAAAACTTATTTAGATGTGTAAAAAAAAAAAAAAAAAATTTTTTTGACCACAGCTGGATTTGAACCGCTACTCTCCATATTTCAATTACCAAGTGGTATATGTACCATTGTGAGAACTGCTTTTTAGACATGGTGACATTATCTGTTAACCAATTTGGATGAAATTTACCATATTGATAGAGGACCTTTAGTACTTCATGTATTCCATGTTTCATTAAAATCTTTCATGCGGTATAACAGCAGAAGTGAAAAATGTGATTGAATTGTTCCTATACACCCTCATTTGGAAGTCTTAAAAAATTCATAGAAAATCCAAAAATTGAGATATTGACAAAATTCTTTCAAAGTAACAATCCTTACCATAATTATGATCACAATAGTCCATAAGAAATCATCATTATCAATTAACTAGGAAATATGACACCTTTTTTCTGCATTGAATCACCAAGTCCAAATAAATGTCGAAAAAAAAATTCTAAAATTTGATTTTGGAAGGGAACCAAAATGACAATACGTCTTCACTCATCCCTCTAGATCATTTCTATGCATTTTGTTTGTCTCTGTATACAGCCCGTATGAAAAAGAATATTGTTAAAGGAGGGAACTCTTTTGTGACCTACTTTTGACTATGGTGGCGCCACCTGTAAAGAGGTCTGGACAAAAACAACAGAATTTGAAGAGGATCATAAGTGACTTATTTCTACCAAGATTTATTAAAATCCTTCAAACAGTTTTGTAGAAAAAGTTGAAAATGTGAAAAATGGCCTCCCCCCCCCCCCCTTTTTTTTTGGAAGTCTTAAACGTAAAATTCCTAATTTCATATGTTGAGTATTGAGAAACATCTAAAAACTTATTTAGATGTGTAAAAAAAAAAAAAAAAAAATTTTTTGACCACAGCTGGATTTGAACCGCTACTCTCCATATTTCAATTACCAAGTGGTATATGTACCATTGTGAGACCTACTTTTTAGACATGGTGGCATTATCTGTTAACCAGTTTGGATGAAATTTACCAAATTGATAGAGGACTTTTAGTACTTCATGTATTCCATGTTTCATTAAAATCTTTCATGTGGTTTTATAGAAAAAGTTGAAAATGTGAAAAATGTCCCCCCCCCCCCCCCCCCCCCCCCGTTTTTCTGGAAGTCTTAAAAAATTCATAAAAAATCCAAAAATTGAGATAACGACAAAATTCTTTCACAATAATATTCCTTACCACAATTGTGATCAAAATAGTCATTAAGAAATCATCAATATCAATTAACTGAAAAACATGACACTTTTCTTCATTGAAATGACTAAGTCCAGAAACACGTCAAAAAAGCGTAAATTTCTATTTGATGGATCTTAACCCCGAACACAATTTTTAATAACCCATCTTTATAGATTGTTGAAATGCAATTAGTTTCCCCATTTATGTACTGGTTCTGGAGAAGAAGATGTTTGAAGAGGGGTACCCTTTTGGGCACTTTTGGTCCCGCCCTGGATCCACCCCTAAGGGAATCTGGATCCCGAACATAAACTTGGTAGAAGACCTTGAGTACTTACTTCCTATGAGGTTTGATGAAATTCTGTGCAGCCAATCTGGAGAAGAAGTTGAAAATGTTTCAACCAATCAGAGCCAATGGCGGCCATCTTGGATCACGGACTGGCATAAAAAACATAAACTTCGTAGAGGACCTTGAGTACCAACTTCCTATGAAGTTTGGTGAAATTCTGTGCAGCTTTTCTGGAGGAGAAGTCGAAAATGTGTCAACCAATCAGAGCCAATGGCGGCCATCTTGGATCACGGATCGGCATAAAAAACACAAACTTCGTAGAGGACCTTGAGTACTTACTTCTTATGAAGTTTGGTGAAATTCTGTGGAGCGGATCTGGAGAAGAAGTCGAAAATGTGTCAACCAATCAGAGTCAATGGCGGCCATCTTGGATTACGGATCGGCAAAAAAAACACAAACTTGGTAGAGGACCTTGAGTACTTACTTCCTATGAAGTTTGGTGAAATTCTGTGCAGCAGTTCTGGAGGAGAAGTCGAAAATGTGTCAACCAATCAGAGCCAATGGCGGCCATCTTGGATCACGGATCGGCATAAAAAACAAAAACTTTGTAGAGGACCTTGAGTACTTACTTCCTATGGAGTTTGGTGAAATTCTGTGCAGCAGTTCTGGAGGAGAAGTCGAAAATGTGTCAACCAATCAGAGCCAATGGCGGCCATCTTGGATCACGGATCGGCATAAAAAACACAAACTTTGTAGAGGACCTTGAGTACTTACTTCCTATGGAGTTTGGTGAAATTCTGTGCAGCGGTTCTGGAGGAGAAGTCGAAAATGTAGAAAAGTTAACGACGGACGACGGACGGACGACGGACGCCGGACACTGCACTATGACAATAGCTCACTTGAGCTACGCTCAGGTGAGCTAAAAATCAGTAAAACTGATGGATGCTCCAAAAAGCACAGCAATATTGGAAGAAATGAATGACTCAGCATAAAGGAAATCATTGTTTTAATTGATGACAATTTCAAATCTCAACATATCATATGGATATCCAATTGAATCAACTGTAGAACAAGTGATCACAGTACCTTAAACTAAAATGAGTAAGTTTGACCTTGATTAGTTATGAAATTAAACTTTTTATCGTGACCTTGACCTTTAAGAAATGACCTTGAGTGACTTTAGTCTGAAAACCCTTAACCTAAATGATACTTTGGTGAAGTATGATCAAATTCTGATGAAAGGTGTAGGAGATATAAGTACTTCATGGTATTTTAAGTTATAGTCAATAAGTGACCTTGACCTTTAAGAAATGACCTTGAGTGACTTTTGTCCAAAAGCCCTTAATCTAAATCATATTTTGGTGAAGTATGATCAAATTCTGATGAAAGGTGTATGAGATATAAGTACTTCATGGTATTTTAAGTAAAAGTTAATAAGTGACCTTGACCTTTCAGAGGTGATTTTGAGTGACTTCTGTCCCAAAGCCAATATTTTAGTGAAGTATGATCAAATTTTAATGAATGGACATATAAGTCCTTCATGGTATTTTAATAAGTCATAGTTAATAAGTGACCTTGACCTTTTAGAAATGACTTTGAGTGACGTTTGTCCCAAATCCTTATCCTAACTAACATTTTGGTGAAGTATGATCAAAATCTGAAGAAAAGGATAGAAGATATGAGCTTGGATGGATGGAGAGATGCTGGGACAGACATACGGACAACACAACAACTATATGTTCCCCCAAAAGTTTTCAGGAAGCATGAAAATTTTGACTTATGCAGTATAACTATCCGAATGTCAACGTAATGTAAATGTCACATTTAACACCACTAGATCATGAATCCCATTCAAATCAGCGCATAGATAGTACATGTATATAACCAGTGCTTTTTTTTCATTTTTTCAATTTCTAAGCTGCCTGTACCTTTTCATTTGGAAATTTTTTGTCCCATATGCATTATGATTAAAGATCAATGTTTGGGAAAAATTTAAACAAATTTTGAGTAAAATCAATAGAATTTGACTTTGGAAGAGTCCTTATAACGGACATGATTTGATGGAAAAAAAACCTCACCCTTGATATTCTCTACTGAAAGCTTCATTCATGTGCAGCATAGCTTCCCTGTACTGAGGTGGATAGCCATAAAAGAATGGTGGAATAGATGGGAAAGGTCCATATGGTGATTCTGGAGAGAAACGAGGGTCAAATCCAGCTCCATACATTGGATAACCTTGACGGAACCCCATAGGAGGAAAGCCTGGCATCATGGGAAGAGTTTGTGGAGACTGCGGGCTCTGATTGTCTATCTCCTTAAAATGTAATGCATCTCCACTTCTTGGATTGGCACCAGATGATTTGGGTATTAGAATTGGTTTA
The DNA here is from genome assembly GCA_035048485.1 of Pteria penguin. Lineage (NCBI taxonomy): Eukaryota > Metazoa > Mollusca > Bivalvia > Pterioida > Pteriidae > Pteria > Pteria penguin. The sequence continues at coordinate 7,888,441 of CM068590.1, read as the reverse complement.
TTTGGGTTTTTGGGATCAAAGAGCATTTTCTGGGAAGCAGGGCTGGAGGTGTCTCTAGAATGAGTTTTTCCCCAGTTAACATTACTGTGCTCCTCCTGTTCCTTCAGAGTCTCTCTGCCTCCTTCATACTGATGACTTGGATTCTCTGGCTTATTCATAGGTAACTTGATCAATCCACCACCATGAGGGGAAGAAGAATGTTCAGAACTGTTCCCTTGTCTGGTACCCTCCTGACCTCTGGGAGCACTATGTCCTCTACCTTTAGATGATCTCCCTTCACCCCTATTACCCTGAACATGTTCATCTCTGAATTTAAAATCCCCTCTGTTAAAATGATTGTCTCTATTCCTGAACTCTTCACGGTTGCTGTTGCTATTATTTGTATTCCTGTTGCTATATTCATCCCTGGCGTTATAATTTCCTCTGCTACCATAGTTACCCTTGTTGCCAGGTTCCCCTCTGTGACTGCTTTCCCTACTATATCCTCGCCTGTTATTTTCTTCCTGTTTATGAAATCAGATCAAATTCAGTACTCAACATGATGTACAAATGATAATATTACTAGATTGATAATTGTCACCCGACGATTATTTCACATATATAGTAACAGCATCTGCCTGATGAATTATTGCTTTGAAGTTTCTACCCTTGCAATGGACCCATCTGAAGCAGTGAGGGATCTTTTATGTGCCACGGCCTACCATGACATAGGACCTCGGTCTATACTGTCTCATCCGAAAGACAGGACACCGGTGTGTCCAGGGATATTGCTAGAGCTGAATTAACAAGAAACCATCAAGGACGGTATGACCGGATTGCAAATGCTAAACGCAAAATGTTGACGCCGGACGGACAGACAGACGGATTTTGCCAATTCATAGACCAGAATTGCTTTGCAATCCGATCAATAATTAAGCATAAATTTCATAAAAAGGTTGATTAGGCGTAGTGCTCAAGTGCTTAGCAACGCAAATAATCCGGTTTCAATTCCTGTACTACACTATTACATTACATAATTTAACTGCCTCCGGATTTATACTGCTATACAGCAAACAAATTTTTGAGAGCTATTTAAAACCCCAATGGACTGACCAATCAAACAATCAACTTTCATTAATTCATTACTAAATTATGGTGATGAATTATGTTCACTCTTGAACATCAGTAAGAAATGTGAGTTATTTGAGATATTAAGTGGACTAGAGTGTTCACCATGGCTTATGTATCATCCCCATTGGTCAAGACCTGAAGGTAATTCTCAAACTTTAAGTATCCAATTTTTTTTTTACCTAATTTTACATAATGCTTTAAAGAGAAGAGGTCTGAACTACTCTGAATGTATTATTATGATTATGGTTTTATTGTTTATTTAGGCAAAAGTCATGGTAAATCAAAAGATAAAAAATAAGATTTTAATTAGAAACTGAAGATAAATACTGAAGAGTATACCCCATGCAAAATTATTTGTCTGGAACATCTCAACGTTTGTCAATGAACTCCATTATGCTCAGGGTCAAAGTTTACATAAGGCTATAAATGACACATAGATGGAGATGAAGAAGTCAAGATTAAATTTTTGTCTGATTATAGGCCCAGGTATATGTCAAGTTTATACAAAAATATACTGATTTACACTAAAATTGTAAATGACAAGGTGTAATAAAATGCAAAATAATCATAGGGAGTTTTGGATATTGATAAGAATAAAATAGTATAATGCATCCTAACATTTTAAATGATACAAAGTATATCATTATTATTTATACAGCATTAAATCATTGTAAAACAAATTTGTTTGATACAATAATTCAAACAGGCAAAAGTTTCACCCCTGTTGCCGAGCATTTTTAAGTCTTTTCCTTACTTTGGATTTATAATCATGCTATCCTGGTCTACCAATAGATCATCCACAATATACCTTTTCCAATTTTATATGATGTTTGGGGCAATAAAAAACAAATGAATTTTTGCTTCATATCATTGTAATTTCACTTTCCATGCATTAACCTCATAAGGAAAATCTGGCAAAAAAGTTGTTTGACTGGTATTATGCCCCTTACAAAATTTAAAATGAGAAAAAACTATTTCCAAGTTAGCAACCTTCACAACTAAAAGTTGATTGAAGAACTGTGTAATTATAAAGCCCTAATACATACTAGTCCCATAATTTAATGTATGTAATGAACTTGTGAAAAAGCATGAATATTCCACTAGATATTCTACATCTATTACAGAGTGTCCTTCCACAAAAATTGTTAATTAAAGTGATTAATTTTGTTTTCTCTTAAATATTGACCTGAAATTTGTTGCCCCTGCCTCTGCCTGCACCCCTTCCCCTACCACGACCACTTCTTTGTTCTTCTCTGTCCTGGTCATGAACTCGGACCTGCCTTTTGTCATCTCGTGCAAAAGTCACCTACAAAACAATTATGCCTGCGGTGAGATTGCTCTTGTTCAATGTTACAAAATGGTAACTTCTATCTTGAAGAGGTGTCTAATACGTACATGTAGTGAGGGGACACATAAAACCCCTTCATTTCAGCAGGTACATTGCAAATACTTCCCACTTACTAGATATACCCACACAACAAACAAGGAAATACAATACCTCCTGGGTGTTCATTCACCTATAAAGAGAACAAGATTTATAATACTGACCAGTTGATAAATGTTTTACGTCCCTCCACGACTATTTCACAATTATGGCGATGGCATCTGCCTGATGGCATCATGCATTGCATAGAAATTCTTATGTTTGCAACATACCCACCCAAATCAGTGAGGGATCCATTACGTGCCCCTCCTACTGTGCCGTGGTACATAGGTTTTCACTGTTTCAACCAAAAGACAGGACACTGGTGTGCCCACAGCAGAACTCAAACCCCAAATCTCTCAGTCACAAGCTGAAGCTGTATCTATAGTATTAATATTCAATTTTCTATTTGACATTCTGCTTTATTGTCATATCCTCTTTATTTGTAAGTATCAAATTTTCATGGGGTTTTTTTTTTTTGAGGGGGGGGCATGTTTGGTTGCCTTTGTCTCCAAATTTACATTTCACAAATAATTTACATTTCAAAAAATATAAAAATTTCTTGAAGTTTTAAACTAAATTCATAAAACACTGTCTGCAAATGAAGGTCACTCATGTAAATTGATACCACATCTGTAATGCCAAAGCAGGGATACACATATGCAAGAAACACTGACCTAGGTAATGAAACATTTGAGCATTGTTTGTTTGGGGGATTTTAACAATGAACTTGAATAATTTTAACTAATTCAGTACTCTAATGTAATTCTGTATTGCTACATCCTATAACAAATCTCTATCCATTGTCTAATTATTTCCCATGGAATGACATTTTAATTTTGTTTAATAATATTTTGTAATTTGATAAAATCTTTTAATTTTAATTTTGTTGAATCACATCTTATAACCAAAGTCTTTATGCACTCTCTAGTTATTCTAATGAAATCCTGTATTTTGATAAAATCTTGTAATCTTAATTCTAATTTTGTCACATCTTGTAAACAAACTCTTTATCCACTGCCTAAATATTTTCCATGAAAAGACATTTTATTTTGTTTTATTAGAAGCAATTCCAAGAAATCATGAACCTAACAATGTGTAACTTGTAGTAAAAACCACTAAAATCATGCAATTTTAGAATCCATGGAAATAAAATATTTCACAGTAATTTCTTCAATTTGCAACAGGTGTATGAAACTAACTAAATCTTTTAGTTGGTATATAAATTTTTGTCCTGTTATATCATGTTCAATTTCTGTGTTCCAGCTAATTCCAAATTTACTAACTGCCAAAATTTGTTTTTTGTTTTTTATTGCATCTTTTCATTATGCAGAGTTATTTCCCACTGGAGTGGGTATTTTATGTCAAATCATTGTGATGTCAACCAGTGCTATATAAACCATCATAAAATTACGGGAAATGATTATAGAAATTGCATAACGTCACCATGTTTGACATCAGGTACCTGTGCATAGGTAAATAACTCTGTATAACGAAAAGACCCTTTTTTGGACGCACGTAACTATTTTTTAACTCTGACACAAAAAACAGAGAAATCATGTTTAGTCCATAGGCTGGGGTGGTTTTTGTGTCAATACGAGAGGCCCTAAGTTACTCATTAGATTATTGAAGTCCACCATCTGGGATCCTGGCAATAATTGAGAACATAGCCTCTCTTTATGACTACCGAGTACAATTTTTGAAATCTAATTTAAGGGGGTATGGGAACTAAAAGTCTTATTTTTCTGGAAATATTTGACATAAACCCAATTGTGACCTAACAATATGTTTGCAAGATAGCATACTTTTAAGTGAATTAAAAAGATTTTGATTCAATCAAAAAGAACATAATGTTTCAGCTATTTTGTTGGCATTGACAGGCTGTATCGATCAACCGAGACTCTTTTGGGGCTTAAAAGTTAAGAATACTAAATAACAGACAGCTATATTTCATTAAACGCTCCCTTGATGATAATATACATTGAACAACAGCAAACTGTAATTTACGTGTTTCAGTGCATTTGTCTAAAATTCAACTTTAAGAGGGTAAGGGAAATAAAATTCTTGCGTCTTCGGAACTGTTTGATATATATGTGTGGTTCACCAATCAAAATGTTTGTCATTGTGTTTATCTTGAAATAAGGTAAAGAGAATTTAGAGAAAGTAAAAAAAAAAAAACAAACAGATTCGGTCTAGTAAGTGAAAAATTTCCAAAAAGTATTTTACTGTCATTTATAAACTATAATTATTCCGCATCATTCACTGATTATTATGAACCTTCTTTTAGTCAACCAATTTAAGAATATATCTTATTAATACGATACGCTAATGAATGAGAATAGGGTAAATCATAATGGGGGGGGTTGGGGGTTTGGGGGGTTGAAAACAGTTTTACAATACAATCGTTTTTTCTTCATACAGATGATATATATTATATATATATATATATATATATATATTTGATGTAAGGTGTTTCTTATAATTTATATTTCTTTGATTACAATATATGAAATTGTAGATGTTGGCACTTGTTTGTAAATTAATTTCAGTCTAGTGCCGCCATCTGTTTTCTGTAGTCCATGTTTCTACAGATTTTGATACTTCAACTTGTAGAAGACCCGTTGAGTATAATGTGCTACTACCTACTTTGTTGTAGAAATGAAACATTTAAATTTTTGCTTTTAAAGAGATATAAACTGTATCACTATTTACAACTACAATAAGCCTAATAAAGAAAGAATGAAATTAGCACAAACTGAATGTTCAGAAGATATATTTGATCCTCAAAAGTGCATAATCTGTCAGAAATCTACAGGAACATATACTACCGGTAAGAACAATGATTCGAAATCAACTCACGTGTGTCGAATAATGTATGTCAAATTTCACAAAGAAAGATTTATTCAAAAGAGTTAGAAGCTATCTGACATAATACATCGAACAGACCTGGAGACATTTGCATCATTACATAAAAGTTAAAAGCGACAACCTAAATTTGGTAAAAGAAAATGCAACAAGTGGCCCAAATGGGCCTTTAACGCTCACATGAGCACAAATTACTTATTTACAATAAAATGACAGCTCATTTCAGTAGAAAATTTTGCTTTTTTTCTACAAGACTTTCTATAAGGTTTGGTGATATTTTGTGCGGTCGTTTTGAAGAAGTCCAAAATATGTCAACAAATCAGAGCCAATGGCAGCCCTCTTGGATTACGGATCAGCACGAAAAACACAAACTTCGTAGTGGACCTTGAGTACTTACTTCCTATGAGGTTTGGTGGAATTCTGTCTAGCGGTTCTGGAAAAGAAGTCAAAAATTTGTCAACCAATCAGAGCCAATGGCGGCCATCTTAGATTACGGATGGGCATGAAAAACACAAACTTGGTAGAGGACCTTGAGTACTTACTTCCTGTAAGGTTTGGTGGAATTCTGTGCTGCCGTTCTGGAGAAGAAGTCCAAAATGTGTCAACAAATCAGAGCCAATGGCAGCCATCTTGGATTACAGATCGGCACAAAAAACACCAACTTTGTAGAGGACCTTGAGTACTTACTTCCTATGAAGTTTGGTGAAATTCTGTGCAGTAGTTCTGGAGAAGAAGTCGAAAATGTAGAAAAGCTAACGATGGACAGACGACGGACCACCGACAATGGACGACAATTGATCACAATAGCTCACCTGAGCCGAAGGATCAGGTGAGCTAAAAAATTAACAGATAATCAACATTGTAACAGGGCGTGCAAGAGAGCTTGGCATAAACTTGGATGATCTACTGAGGTATGTTGTCTGCTCTAGGTCAATAGACTACTTTCCAATATTGAAAATGACTGTCTAAATATCCGAGCTGATAGCAGAAAGCAATATTTTTCATTGTGACGTCCCAGTAAAAGCGTAATTTCATTCTGAATAAATGATTCAGAAGTCACAGTCGAATTACGTCTTTCATTTTATTGTCAGTAAAAGTTATCAGCTCGGATATTGACAGGCATTCTCAAAATCGACAAGTGCTCAATTCTTTTTGATGAGGAAGATATAGTGACAACTTAATTCACCATTCAATAGAATGCAATTTTTCTTGTGAAAACGTCATCTGATGTCCGACAAATAACGCATTTGTTTATGACATCATAATAGAACAACAAAAATCGTTTGTTATTTTCTTTTACCAACCGTGGAAGGATGAATAAGAGTCAACTTCCTCTTGAACTCGAGAAGAAGTTAAATAAGAACGACCTAAAGAGTCCCTTAGAGTCGCATGCATTGCAAACAGGGTTTACTGTTGACGTTATGACAAATGTTCGCAAGTTAATGACAAAAGAAAAGCAGAGTTTCCACAATTTTTGCACTACAATATATAGTTACATTGATTGCTCCACGAAAACAGCGTCGAGAATTGATCTTGTTTTCGATTCGTACATGGACTGCTCTGTCAAAGATTCGAAGAGACAACGAAGAGGGTGACAATCCCTATCAATCTACATCAAATAAATGAAGAGACAACTCTCCCTATCCATATGGACAGATTCTGACCGTCAAATGTCAACAAAGCACTGCTGCTGTCTCTTCTTCACAAACAGTCATGAGTTATCAGTCATTTACCTTACTGAATAAAAGTGTAGAAATTGCTTTCAAAGGATCTGCAGATACAAACTTTCATGCATTTAAAATGATGATTTTCGAAAACAACTTTGGATTACCTTAACATTGATATTGAGGAAGAAGTTTCCCATGGTGCCTCATGCTTTGCATGAATCAAATACTAATGGAGTAAACAGAATTACTGTATTATCTTCAGACACTGATATGACAATACTGATGTCATACTAAAGGAATAAATTGTCCAGAAATGGTATTGAAGAATTGTATCAAAAATTAACATTGCCATTTGTGCATCAATATGTTTCATACCTCTTCATATCCTGGCTTCTCGATTGGGACTGGATTTCTGTTATGTATTACAAGCACTCCACTCATTATCGGGTTGTGATTATACATGTACCAGCAAAGTAGGTACGACACATGCTTGCAAACCTAGTCCATTTCTTGCAAGACTTAAAATTTGGTATCAATGTATGTGTATCTGATGAAGACGTTGAGCTTGTAGAGGAATATATTATACAAGTGTTCAAGAAAAGGTTCACAATAACACACGACTGAACATTTGAGATGATCTTTACCATCATAGCAAAAATTCTGCATTAGAACAATTATCACATACAAGGTTCCCAATCAAATTACCCATTCCAAGAGCATTTTATGCCACACAAGTCAATATCTTTAGTGTCTGCTCAGAAAGAATCGCTTGATCCAAGATATACTACTTATGGCAGAGGTTGCAAAGCACCCATTTCCTGATAAGTGTTTTAACTGCACAAGGTGTCAAACTGAAAAATACTCACAAATAAGGTGTTCTGTTTTTCATTTTGCAAATTTCACAGTGATAGTACAGAATCTTATTGAAAATACACGCTGAATTGATAAAAATAGAAAGTTATGAATATTTGAACAAACTTCATTTCTTCATTACTAAAGCAACAATTACGTTGTTTTATTCTGTATCTTAATATTAAGGGGCTTTTTCATCTTTATCTAAAAGACTTTAAAGTGAAGACGATGAAGTATTTCGGGTTATGACTACAGCTTACTGCAAAGCCTCTCAATTACTGACAACATATTGCTTCTTTCATTTTAGTTTCAGATTACTTTGATTTAAATTTGGAATTTGTTGCCTATATCTATACTCTCTTTACTTTATTAAGTAGTATATACCATACCAAACATTTTGATGGGTAAACCACTAGAGTATGTCAAATAGATCTGGAGATATAAGAATTTACTGCTCTTACCCTTTTAAATTTTAATTTTAGAAAGATGCACTGAAATGCTTAAACTACAATTAGTTATTTTCTAATATTTTATCATTAAGGCAGCTTTTACTGAAATAAATCTGTTTGCTGTTTAGTATACTTAACTTTAAAGCCCAAAAAGAGTCTCATTTGATCGATACATCTTGTCAAATAACGCCAACATAATTTAGCTGTAAAATTATATTTTATCCCCTTTTTTCCGAATTCCGCTGTGTGGGTCGGGTAAATAATGATTATATCGCAAAACTTTTTAATTAGTATATAAGTTTGGTCTCTCACGGACATAATGATAGGTCACAATAGGGTTTATGTGGAATACTTTCAGAGATATAAGACTTTAAGTTCCTCTACCCCCTGAAATTTGAATTTAAAAAATTGCGCTCAGGAGTCATAAAAAGAGGCTATTTTCTCACTTAATGCCAGGATCCCAAATGTCTACCCTTATTTTTCTCATCACCCGTATGGTGGACTTTGATAATATGATGAGTAACTCCGGGCCTCTCGTATGCACCACGAAAACCACCCCAGCCTAACGACTAATTACATGTACCTTTAGGATTCGTTTTTCAGTCAATTACTGAGATCATAATATAACCTGTCATTTAGTAAATGGAAGGAGTCCTAACCTTCAGATTCATGTTGCCTTGATCATCTAGGAACTCCCTGCTAGAACTTTCCCTCAAACTGCCACTACTGTTTTTCCGTCGTCTGTTCCTGCGTCGAGGCCAGCTGTCATAACCTTCACTCTGATAGCTCCGTGTACTGTTAACACTCGACACACTGGAATCCCTACTCCTTCTACCGTTAACTGATCCTTTTCGTCTCTGATCACGTCGACTTCGAGATCCGTCACTATTCCTTCTCTGCCGAAAACCCTCTTGTTTATCTCTTGCATTGCGATTCCTATTTGAACCTTGATTGAAGTCTGTGTCTGCATAATTCTGCCTCCTACCTTTTTGTGAATTATCCCACTGGCTAAAATCTCGATCATTCCTGCTTTCATCACCCCTACTCTGTTTCTGTGTGAAATTCTGACTTCTTTCTAAATCTTCTCTTGCCTTCTCTACTCCCCTAATGGCAGCATCCCAGTCATTAAAATCGCCTCTATTTTGTAAAAACTCACTGATTTTGAGAGATTCATCATGCACCTGTTTTGCCATCTCCCTCTCCACCTCTTTATCCCAGTCCAGGATGCGGGTCGTTGTTTCTTCATCAATGCTGAGATCACTAGCATTACTAATGTCGCTACTAATACTACCGGCCCTGGGTCGACGCATGGCAGACATCGAGTACCTCTTAGATGATGGTTTATTGCCTTCCTTCTGGTCTCCTCCTACTTGTGGTTTCTTTTGAAACCTATCACCACTAGAATCATCTACGCTATTATCACCATCTCGTCTCTCAAATACCATGGTTGGAATTAAATTAGTGTCCTCTGTTGCCTTGGGCTCCTTAGATACAGATTCCTCAGACTTTCCTCTGAAACCTCGCCTCTCTCGAGGTTCTCTCTGTGGTTTTGGTGCCTCTCCTCTAGTTTGTGTTCCACTCCCTTCCTGTCCTTGATTCCTCTGGGAAGTTGGAGCATCTTCTCGGACATTAGATTGAGGACTATTTCTGTTACCATGGAAACCTTTACCTTGATTCTTTTGTGAATGAGTTAAGTTTTTGCCATCATGGTAGCTAGCCTTTCCTTTGTTATCATATCCATCCTTAATCTGTCTTTCTTCTCGCTGAGGCCGATCTCGCTCATGAAAGGGCCCTCGCCTCCTATTATCATTTCTATCAAATTTTCTTTTATTTTTATCATCCTGTCCTTGACCTTGTCTTACATCTCTTTGACCTTTTGAACCAGACCTGAAATCTTGTTGAGGACCAGACCTAAATGAATTGGGAGTGTATGTATGACTTTTGGACTTTGCATTGTCAAAATCATCTTCTGATCGTGATAACTGATTCACAGGATCTACAGGAATTGATGACCTCTGGATCTCACTTTGACCTTTGACCCCCACCTTTTCACTATCTGTTTTAACAGGACTTTGTTCATTAACAACAGTAATTTGAAAGTTTTTCTGGTCTTCTTTAACATCTACTTTACGTGGCGACTGCTCATTGGGTTCATCTTGATTAGAGCTGATGTCCTCTGCCTCATCTAGAGACTCTTTATGTTGTTGCTCAAGTATCTTTGGTTTAGGGACATAACGTTGAATTTCAGGACGTTTGGACCTAGATTTGTGAACAGCATCTCTTTCAGATTTTGTGATATTCAATTGTTTTACTGAATTCTGTACTTTCTCAATCTGGAAAGATAAAGAATGATATATGTGTACTTTTTAGCCTTCATCTATATCACTATATGCATGACATCCATTATTAATATTCAGTTTGTCTTAGATTATCTTTTTAAATCAGTCCACGATTATTTCACATATATGGCCATACATGTGCAATTTTGTGCAATTTTTATGCATAAGTACAATTCTATATAGAATGTTTGCACCACCATGTTTCAGAGGTGGTACCTTCTGCTTCCATGTCTATATAGGATGTTGAAAGATGTGTGAAGCTGCAAACAGCCAAACCAATAGGCTTTTAATTTAAACAAGATTGAATGGTAATTTCAAGCAGTACTCACACGTGATAGTGTCAAGTAACTTAGTGTATCAAAGCCAAACCAACTTAACTAAAGGGGCAACAAATCTAATATAATTATCATATAAAGTAAGCAATTAATCATGTATTTATCATGCAAAATGTCATTTTTTACTGAAATTGCCACATATGAAACTTTACCTAAACAATTATCAATTATCTTCGTTCATGTGTTTAATTAAAAAAAAAAACAAATTTATGAAAATTACATAAGAAGACGCTGTGACTTCTTTAATTCCATTTTCATGAAAAAGTTTCCATCTCAATGACACATGTATATCGATATTGACTAATAAGACATGATGTAAGCAAAAGTTTTTGATATGATGTGAACCACATGTATATTCTTTGCAAGATCACATGTCGCCTGCTATATATTTCATCTGTCAAAAATGAAACTTTTGCTAGATAGACACTTCAAAACAGGCAAAGTGATCCCAGTATGTCACTCTTCTTCTAAGGCAACATAAAGAGGATCCTAAAACTTACATCTCTGTCTATGCTACTTTCTTTACTATCAGAGCTAGGGGTATCATCTAATTCATCCTCCCAGTTTTCAGAGCTGTCTTGATCTCTCGTTTCTCTCTGTCCTCGAATAGGGGGTCTATAGATTCCTTGGGTGGGTCTTTTTTGCCGACTTCCTCTGGTTTTACTTCTTTCATCTAAAGATTAAAAAACGTTAGACTTTTACATTCCCAAAATAAACCTGTACGAGCATAAATCTAAAATGTGAAAGCCGATGTAGCTCTGTGTATGAGGTGCTTAGCCCATGACCAAAAGGCCATGGGTTTGATTCTCACCGTGGGAACACCAGTGTTCTGTCTTCTAGATGAGACAGTAAAAACCAAGGTCACACACATTTATTTCAACAAAATGCTATGTAGCAGTATGTTTTCAGTACACCTCATCCATGTTAACCTGAAGCTTTTCAATTAAGAACAAATAGAAAATATCATTACCGGTAGCAATGTTTGGCAAGCTGTTTTTCACTGTAAGTCAACAAAAAAAATTTTTTTTTGACAAGCCTAATTAAGTGTGAAATAATTTTAGTCCTTGAGCTTTAATTAAGTAGGGGAGCTTTGCAGGCTGTAGCCAAAACATTGTAGCATTATTAAATTGAGATTATGCAGGGCCGTCAATTCACCGATTTTCAGTCCATTAAACGGACCCATTCCCAATGGTAAAAAGTCTAACTTTCCCAAAATTGTTTGCAATGCTATCAATCAGAGCATTGATAAACGCATTTCCTCATTTGGATATGAATGTATGAAGTCGAGTTTTGATGATGGTATGTGTGACATATAAATATTCTATTTAAAATTTATGTTAACTCTATACATAGAAAGAAAGAAATTGCATACAGGTACAAATTTCATCATTGGTAATATGTAATACATACATGTATATTCCTGGCCGTTAATTAAATGCAGTTATTACTTTTTACAACAATTGTAGCCTGTAACTTGTCCATTGGTATGTATTTTGTATGTATTTTCTTGGGGTCTGTTATTTCCTTTACACACTACAGTATATTGTCTTTTTATATCGTCATTTCCATGGAACGTTACTCTGTATCTTATTGTTGTACATTCACATGTACAACTACCGATACGCGTTGAATTTGATTTGATTCTATAAGTAATGAGTGAAAAGGGTGCATACACATACCTATTATTTATGACGGGGGCAGATGCAGACAACCAATAATGTACTCAAAAGCGTCTCTGTACTTTATCTATTACTCGGAACAGGACATGAATTCAAATATGTATACAAGAAACCATCAAGGATGGTATGACTGGATTGCAAATGCTGAACGCAAAATGTTGACGACAGATGGAGGAAAAGACAGAGGGACGGACCGATTTTGCAAATTTATAGACAAGAATTGCTTTGCATTAACATTAACAATACATGTCTGCAAGTGGTCACCCTAAGGGCAAAAAACAGTGTGTGTTCACTGAAGCGTAAAGTCAAGGTCAATGTCACTAAATTTTTATATTGGTTGGATAGAACATTCAAGTATCTACAAATCAACCAACTTTGACATAAGTACCCTTTAGGGTATGATAGAAACCAAGCTAAACGCAACTGAATAACAAAATGTTGATGCCATGTGGGCAGACAGACGGACAGATGGACAGACAGACTGAGGGATGGACAGACCGATTTCGCCACTTCATATACCAGAATTACTTTGCATTAACATTAACAATACATGTATGCAAGTGGTCACCCTAAAGGCAAAAAAATGTGTGTGTTCACTGAAGCGTAAAGTCAAGGTCAAGGTCACTAAATTTTTGTATTGGTTGGATAGAACATTCAAGTATCTACAAACCTACCAACTTTGACATAAGTACAGTTTAGGGTATGAAAGAAACCAAGCTAAACGCAAATGCTAAATGCAGTGTCCGCGAAACTTTGTTTAACTCCACAGGACATTCGGTCCTATTGGAAGACATATTTCATAGGACCGAAATCATTTCTGTCTGACCAAAAAAGAAAATTGAAGAATTTTCAATGGGGTATTTAACATCGCCTTTTTGTCGGCGTCCGTCGATGTCAATTTTCTTTTGTTTAGTGGTTTTCCGGGGACTGCCCCCTCCACATATTTTAATTTCGCTAGAAAAGACATTCATGTACACTCAGGAACGCTCAAAATATAAAGGTCGTTATTAAATAGTATACGTGCTTACAAGACTCCGTCTTTCCGCGGTATACATAATGTTGGAAGCAACATCGGACAAACCGGTCCGGCTAGAAAACGCGCAAATCGGACCGATTGCACTTTTGTCCGTTCAGTCCGACGATCCGATGAATTTCGCGGACACTGTAAATGGAAAATGTTGACGCCGTACAGACAGACGACGGACGGACATATGTTTATTGTTATCTTTCCAAACAGGGAGGGATAAATGAATAGACCTTTTACCTTCAACTGTGGATCTGTAACACTTGACGGCAAATTAATTACCGTTCCCTCCACATTTATTACATCATAATGTAATTTGACATCATTCTGATCGATTCGGAGGGAACATTGATGATTTTGCTGTCAAATGTTACAGCTCCACAGGTAAAAGGAGATGGTCTATTTTTCTGGCATATAAGTTGAAAAATTTTCCCTTTAAAATTGGTAGTAATTTATCTGTTAGGTATTTACCAACTATATCGCCATAATTTTTGCTTCCATTTCTAAAAATGTTATGGTTGGTTTGGAAAAGAGGAGGCCTGAGAGTCCAAACATTGACAGTTACACTTCTTTTTAATTTTTGTGACAAGAAGGGTAGTGGCTATTAACACAACGGTCGTGTACCTAAAGTTATATGGCTATTTACACGACGGTAGTGTACCTAAATTGATATGGCTATCTACATGATCGTTGTGTTACTTATGTACATTGTCCAAGTAAACGAAAGGTATATTAATTATTACCCATACCTATGAGGTGCCCATTTTCTCGCAAACTTAATGATTTAAAGAGTGAAAGGCCTAGGATGCCCGATGTGGAAAGAAGACATTTTGTTAACAATTCCTGAGATCAGTTATTTTATTTGATTGTTTTATACACAACCAAATCTCTTCAGTTAGAGATTTTATCATTTTGAATAGAAGTTTACATCAGAAGAATACTGCTCAGTATAAATACTTTAATAATGTACTGAACAGATAATATTAAGTAAGCTGAAATTATATGACACAATCAGAGACACAGACTATTTTGAAAGTAGTCTATGTCTTTGACACAATTAACACCCAGAAACAGGGCAGGGAGCTTGCATAGCAACCCCTAGTCTTTTGTGAGATTCTTGCATGTGGCCGTTTTATTATGCTGTCGTTTACCATTGCCACTCGCCTGGACATTTATCATGTTGTAAAGGGTAGACATGTATAATGGAAAATTTTGCATGATAATGAAGGAAAATATGTCTGTATATTATCTGTGACCTGCATTCTGCTGGTAACAAAGGTTTGTACGGTGTTTTTGATCGTTGGTACACAGGGGATGTCAAATCAGGAAATCCGAAATAACGTAAAGAAGGGCTGACTAGAGATTCTGGCGAGTGGCAATAGTAAACAGCAGCATAATAAAATGGCCACATGCAAGAATCTCAAAAGAGATTAAGCAGCCCCCCATTCCCAATATCTCTTTTTACATTTGTTACGTCGAAATACAATCTCTTCTACGTTAATATTACAATGTCCACCAATAAAGTTTCTGTATCAAACTTCTCCAGCATTCGTTTGGGCATAAGGGGCCTTGACGGATAGTTTGTTAGGTACACAATGACACAACTGTCTTGTAAATAGCCAAATCACTTTAAGCGGTATACAACTGCCGTGTATGCCATATCACTATAGGTGCATGACCATTGTGTAGACAGCCATATCAATTTAGGTACAGGACTGTTGTGTATATAGCCATATCACTTTAGGGACACAACCGTTGTGTAAACAGCCATATCAATTTTGGTACACTACCATCGTGTAAATAGCCATTGCAAACTCCCTCAGCTATTTACATGACCATTGTGTATACTAGTGCTGTAACAGTTCCTGGACGATTTTGGAAGTTTTCGGCAAACAATTTCTGCTACAGTGGACCAAATTATTGTATTTACTCCTGTATAATACGCACTTCTTTTCATAAAATCTGACTTCGATTTTCCAGGTGCGTATTATACAAGAGATCTAAAAAAAGAACCTTTTTTCAGAGGTAAGAATTCATATTTCCGCAGCCATATTGCTCTAAATATCTGCTGACAACAATCAGAACACGAACATTAAACTTTGGGAACCCTTACTTAACCACTGAAATAGATTTTAGACACTTGATAAAGAGATTATCATTACAGTTTCTCCTTGTGTTGAAAACTGTACAATACCGGTAAATGAAGATGTTTTTACAAATGAGACTAGCATACTTTAAAATAACAAGTGCCGATGCAATCCAATTATCTTATCATCATTGATCAAGGTGAAAGGGTTTCATAGTCAAACAATCAGCCATTACCGTATAGAGTGTTCCCATACAGCCCTATTTTCCTCAAATCAGCTAGAGTTATCTCCCTCATTGGAGTACAACTCTCGGGCTTTATCCATCAATGCTCATATAAAACTGCTTGATTTAACTTAATTTTATGAAATAATCGCATTGTACATCTAAATGTTTTACAGAAAAATTTCAACTCATTGAGTATATTTACTGATTAATTAAGACTGAAGTCCCGAAATCTACCCTGATAAATAGTTAAATTCTCAGAAATTTAATGAAGTTTACATGGTAGAGATGGAAAAAGTCCGAGAGTTGTACTCCAACATGGCCGCTAATGCTAGTAGTGTGACATCACATGGGCAAACTCTATACCCGGCTGGAATAATTGGTTGTTCGCATTTTTCTACCTTCACTGCTGTGTTAATCAATTTATATTGTACAAACATTGACACTACGAGACAACGAGTGTAAAATATATAGAAAATGACATCTTTGCTTTATTATCGGTATTTTATCAAGAATACTAATTACAGTGGCTTACTGTTAGTTTTATTAACCATTCTTTAGTTTTCTTTCTATCAACACAATGTTTGGATCACAAATTAATTTTATTACAGCAGTTGGGTTTATCCCATTCACTGAATATCCTAAGCTTCAGACGCGTAACCAATTGTGTTTTCCGTAAAGCAAAATCTGTAATACAGAGATTTTTTTTCTCAGTAAACTTAAAGTTCTTGATTACTTGCTTATGCGGCAATTTTACCTGCGTATCATACAAAAGATGTAGACTTTTTCTCCTATTATTTTCCAAAAGTTGGGCGTGCGTATTATACATGGATGCGTACTATACACGTGTGAATACAGTACATGAAGTTTGGTACAGTGCATGATTCAGCCATTATGTACTGAATAATGCGAAACTTATTACAAAACTCATACATTAACCAAATATTTTATGCATTTTTACCACTCTCCTTTTTGGCCATTTTTCCCAACTTCACTGTAATAGTTCCCAGACGATCTAGTCTACTGATATTGTTAGTAGATAACAAGAGGCCCAAGTGGGCCTATATCGCTCACCTGAGTACCTAGATTATCAGTCATGCATGAAGGAAGAATTCATTTATTTTTGCATTAATGTGACTAAGTCAACACAGATGTTGAAAATATGTCAAATTTTATTTCAGGCTAGAATAAAAAACAACACTTTTTTGCACATCCATTCAGGTGATTTTGATTTTAAGCATTTCCTTTGTCTCTGCAAGAAGTCATTCAGGGCAACAAGTTAGTCATTTTCTTTAGGTGGGGCCTTTTGTTGACTGATTTCAAGTCTGGGTCATGAACAACAATTGTTTCAAATATTGTCCAGATCTAACTTAAAATTGCCTAATTTCATATGATGAGTGTTGAGAAACATCTAAAAACTTATTTAGATGTGTAAAGAAATGAAAAAAAATTTTGACCACAGCTGGATTTGAACCGCTACTCTCCATATTTCAATTACCAAGTGGTATATGTACTATTGTGAGAACTGCTTTTTAGACATGGTGGCATTATCTGTTAACCAATTTGGATGAAATTTACCAAATTGATAGAGGACTTTTAGTACTTCATGTATTCCATGTTTCATTAAAATCTTTCATGTGGTATAACAGCAGAAGTGAAAAATGTGATTGAATTGTTCCTATACACCCTCATTTGGAAGTCTTAAAAAATTCATAGAAAATCCAAAAATTGAGATATTGACAAAATTCTTTCAAAGTAACAATCTTTACCATAATTATGATCACAATAGTCCATAAGAAATCATCATTATCAATTAACTAGGAAATATGACACTTTTTTCTGCATTGAATCACCAAGTCCAAAGAAATGTCGAAAAAAAATTCTAAAATTTGATTTTGGAAGGGAACCAAAATGACAATACATCTTCACTCATCCCTCTAGATCATTTCTATGCATTCTGTATGTCTCTGTATACAGCCCATATGAAAAAGAATATTGTTAAACGAGGGAATTCTTTTGTGACCTACTCTTGACTATGGTGGCGCCACCTGTAAAGAGGTCTGGACGAAAACAACAGAATTTGAAGAGGATCATAAGTGACTTATTTCTACCAAGATTTATTAAAATCCTTCAAACAGTTTTGTAGAAAAAGTTGAAAATGTGAAAAATAGCCAACCCCCCCCCCCCCCCCTCCCTTTTTTTTTTTGGAAGTCTTAAACGTAAAATTCCTAATTTCATATGTTGAGTGTTGAGAAACATCTAAAAACTTATTTAGATGTGTAAAAAAAAAAAAAAAACATTTTTGACCACAGCTGGATTTGAACCGCTACTCTCCATATTTCAATTACCAAGTGGTATATGTGCCATTGTGAGACCTACTTTTAGACATGGTGGCATTATCTGTTAACCAATTTGGATGATCCGCACAAAAAACGAAACCTCTGAAAAGGATTATGAGTACTTGCATCCTACCCAGTTTTATCACAATCCTTCAAGTTGTTCTGTAGATCAAGTTGAAGATATGAAAAATTGTCCCCCCCCCCCTTTTCATGGAAGTCTTAAAAAATTCATAAAAAATTCAAAAATCGAGATATTGAAAAAATTCCTTCACACCAGCATTCCTTACCATAGAAATGATTAAATGAAACCAAATGAATGCATCAATGTTTACTAAAAGAAAATAATAACTCTTTAATGCATTAAAATAACAAAGTCCAAAATAAAAATGAAAAAACGTCAAAAATTTGATTTCGAAATGGAACCAAAAATATCAACACTTCTTCCCATATGCCTCTAAATCATTCCTATGCAGTCGGTTTGTCGCTGTATGCACCCGATCTGAATAAGAAGTTTGTCAAAGGAGGGTACCCTCTGTGACCTACTTTTGTCTGTGGTGGTGCCACCTGTTCATGGATCCTGACAAAGATGACCACATTTGTCGGGGACCTTGAGTATTTGATGCATGCCAAGTTTCATTGAATTCCAGCTAGTGGTTCCGAAGAAAAAGTTCAAACTGTGAAATGTTTACACCAATTATCCCACCCCCCCTTTTTCTTGAAAGTCTTAAAAAATTCATAAAAAATCCAAAACATAAAATATTGAAAAATTTTCTTCGCAGTAGTATTTCTTACCATCAAAATGATCAAATTAAACCAAATTAATGCATCAATGTTTACTATAAGAAAAAAATACCTCTTTTCTGCATTAAAGCTACCAAGTACAAAAAAACGTAAAAAAAACGTCAAAAATTTGATTTCGGAACGGAACCAAAAATAACAACACTTCTTCACACATCCCTCTAGATCATTCCTATGCATTCGGTTTGTCTCTGTATGACCCCGGTCTGAAGAAGAAGTTTGTCAAAGGAGGGTACCCTCTTTGACCTACTTTTGCCTGTGGTGGCGCCACCTGTTGATGAATCCGGACGAAAAACAACAACACTTGTAGGGGACCATGAGTACTACATGCTTATCAAGTTTCATCAAATTCTGTTCAGTGGTTCTGGAGAAGAAGTCGAAAATGTGAAAAGTTGACGACAGACGACGGACGGTGATTGATCACAATAGCTCACTTCAGCCTTTGGCTCAGGTGAGCTAAAAACACATGATATTTAATAAAGTCAAAGGTCAATCTTTTATAAAAATGCCTATGATGAAAATATTGCATTATTCGACCTTAAAAACTGATTTTAGGTTCCTTGATGAAGAGCACCTTTCTCCCGCGTAAGGATATCAAAAGTAGGTCAGAATGTGATTAATAAGATAATATAGAAGGCATAAATACAAATTTTCACCAGAAAAATCTTATTCTCTTTTAAATTTCATTTATTTTGTGTAAAAATTTGAATGATTTCTTGTCCATTGTGCTCAAACCAGCAAAACGTCCGGGAACTGTTACTGTTGGGGAACTGTTACAGTACCAGTATAGAAATTCTGTCATGTGAATGGCATCGGTGGAAAAGGGGTGAAACGAAACACCAAAACGGCACCTAAACACAGAAACGGCAGGGTAAACACCGAAACGGCACTTATATACTCATTATAGAGAATGTGATTAATAAGATAATATAGAAGGCATAAATACAAATTTTCACCAGAAAAATCTTATTCTCTTTTAAATTTCATTTATTTTGTGTAAAAATTTGAATGATTTCTTGTCCATTGTGCTCAAACCAGCAAAACGTCCGGGAACTGTTACTGTTGGGGAACTGTTACAGTACCAGTATAGAAATTCTGTCATGTGAATGGCATCGGTGGAAAAGGGGTGAAACGAAACACCAAAACGGCACCTAAACACAGAAACGGCAGGGTAAACACCGAAACGGCACTTATATACTCATTATAATGACAAATTTGCCCATTTCCATAATGTATAGGCTAAACAGCATTGGAAATGCTGATTTTTTTTTTAATTTTGACTTAGAAATAATAAGTTTGATATTCTGAATTTCCTCTTATTGATATCCAATTAATATAATCGTTTCAATTAATTTAAAAGCAATTAACATTTCAATGCATACATGAAAGGTGCAACTGCCAAGCAATTATAAGTAACTGTTCATAACAAAGCATTATCATGCGAACTTTTGCCAATTATCTTGTAAACAAATACTTGCCAAATTAATCAAAGTTATGCTATTATCCAAATCTTCAAAGTTTTGATATTGCAAATTTATAAAATTTCATTTCTTTAATATTCATACCACTATAAATGCTACAAATTGCGATAATAAGAATAATTAATATATACAGGCTATAAACCTCTTCATGACATGAAGACGGCCATTTTCACAACCTGAAATAGCATGGAAAAGAAAGTGCAATAGCTATGTCAATATGCATCAAATCATAATATAACTTGGTCATTGTATGTATAATATATATATCTATCATAAAAAAGGTGTCTTTTGTTTCTTTGAGCAATATTTGGTGCCGTTTTGGTGCCGTTTCGGTGTTTACCCTGCCGTTTCTGTGTTTAGGGTGCCGTTTCTGTGTTTCGATTCACCGGCCGAAACGGCGCTACTAAATGAAGTCCGGAGAAGTCCGGAAAAGTCCGAAAGGAAAATACGGGGGTTAGGGGTTTGGAAAGGGCATCCGGACATAGATTAAGATAATATCTAATACATATCCAAGTTTCATCTAAATATATTGGGTAGTTTTGATTTTATAGGCTCACAAATTTTCCCGGGTGAATTCCAACTACCGAGCGCCGTCATACTGGATCGGTATCTGTTGTGTTATATTTATTTTTCAGTTTATGTAAGATCTCTTCGCGCAAACTGATATTGACTTTCCAACAATTTGTAAAAGGATACATTTTTATGATAATTCAGGTTATTAGCCGTTGTTTATGGAAAAACAACCAAACAAACAGACAAACAACATTTCCAGCTCTTGTTGCAGGGAGGCCACTTATGTAAGAGCCATAAGAATAAATAAATAAGTAAATAGGTAAATAAAATACTGAATGAAAATAATTTGGTGATAACATGATATAATCCATTCTGTACACAAAAAACATGCCTCAAGTATAGTATAAACATTAATTAATAATTAATTATTCTACAATGATAAGTTCCAAATATGATATTGAGAAATTCAAAATCAAGAAGATACTTTGGATATTAAAACAATGATTTCCTGCATTTAATTTACTTTAAAATATGAATCAATAATAGTGTAATTTAAATAAAAAAGCAAGAAAAAGAAATTAAATTACAAATATGATAAATAACATTGGATAAAATACTTCGAAATCAATAAATCAGTGTAAAAATGAAGTTTCAAATACATGTATAGTAGAAAGTTTGTATTTCCTACATTTTGCAGATTTAGAAATATTAAAATATTATTTAATGTGATTTTTTCCATGAAATTGTGGTCCAATACAAATAAATTTATAAAAAAGACAAGCCATAGAGTATCTTTACCATAATATAATCTGTTTTCAAAAAGGATTTCATGAACTGAGACTATGCATAAACTTGATAAAGATTTCAACTGAATTAAAGAAAGAAAAAAGATCCAAATAAATAGTGACTATCAGGTAATGATTGATTTCCACTGAGACATAAGGACGAACATGCAGACAGACCAACATCGTAAAAATTTGTCTTATATTTGTCTTTGTTTAATTGTTTGTTTGTTGTTTGATTTATAACAAATCGCAACGAGGTTAAATAATTACTTAATCTCTACACATATACTACGAAAATATTTTACTGTGTTTGGATATCAAAACTCATATATACATGTTTAGGCTTGTTGGAGTTATGGACAAACCAAAATGTAGAAAACCCACAATATATTACTGCAATGGTCAAGCAACATTTATTTGATCGTTATAAGCAATCGTTATTTTTTGACATAAATTCTTCTTCAAAATGTTCAATCATTAGACATCTTGTTGACAAGTGTACCTTACGATCTTAGTTTTTGAAACGTATTCCAATACTATATAAGAAACTGATTTATAAATTGAGAGTGTCATCACATTGTCTGATGATAGAAACTGGTCGATATAAGAAAATTCCTTTAGAGAAACGTTTATGTCATTTGTGTACTTCAGATATTGAATATGAGTTTCATTTTATTCTGAAATGTTCCCACTATGTTCATTTAGGACAACAGTTTTTTTTTTAAAATATTATTATGTTAGGCCCTCCGTTTTTAAATTAATTCCACTTTTATGCACAGAAAATGTAAAAAGAACTATGCAACTTAGGAAAATATATAAAACATGCTTTTATCATTAGAGAACACTGTAAGATTCATCTTCATTATCAATTATTATCTCAAACTCTGACTATGTCTGATTTATATTATATTGCTTTTGTTATATATGTATTATATCTATGTCAGAGACATATATGTGTATATATGTCTGTGATCTATATGCAGAAATGCATACGGTTAATAAACAATACATATGTTTTTATTTTCTACCCGACCGGTTGTACTCCCAAGCTAGGGCGAAGGTACGTGGATGTTTATTGTCACGTGCTGATTGTTTAATTATAATTAATACACGATGCACTCCCCGGTGCGATAATTCATTTATTGCCACACGTGTTTTGGATCGTGCGAGATTTGTTAATTAGATAGTTTATTGGTCAAAATGCAATACAGCTTATAGACATTACAATACATGTAATAATACAACTTAAATTCTATTATACATGGTCAGAAAAAAGACTTTTCTTTTTCTTTTACATTTTGTATTGAAAGTAATTGTAATAGTTTATAGACAGAGGGTCTTATAGAGTAATATCTTTGTATATAGTTTTGCCTTAGATCATTATAAAAAGACCATTTCAAACCAAAGTGGAACACGCCTTCCATATCTACTGTACACAACGTACACAATCATCTATTGGCCTGTTTCTATCATAAGACAATGGGAGGAAACCCTTAATTTACAAATAAGTTTTTTGTATAATGGTGCAAATCGTTTGAGAAGATAACCATGTAATGTAAAGTTATCTATCATAAATTTATAAATATAACATTTCGGCGAATCATTAACATCAGATAAAATGGACTGCTTGTATGTATCAATTGAACATTGTTTTGCTATGCCTGAAATATATTCTGGTCCTTCAACATATTCGTTCAACCATAAATCCATTAAGCCAATACTTGACAATAAATTTTTCACATCACAAACCCATTCTGGTACAATGACTTCATAATTTTGAGAGGCTTGCCTATTGTTCCTGACGTTGATATCTTATGCCACATCGTTACTCGACTGACCGAATCAAATGCATGTTTAACAGTTTTTATTCAAGATATTTTCAAAAATCATATTAATACAAAACATATAAGTTAGGATGATTGAGCATCACGCACTTGCATTAACCGGTCTTGTTGAACATACTTCGACGCCCCAACCTCGGTTAATGCCTCGGTTGGGATTATGTCAAAGTATGTCATCCTCGACTGATATCTTTCGATCCGGGACTCGAGATGATTCTATATTCTCGTATACTTATATTTTATTGTTTCATATTTTCTATTATCCACTTGATAAAGGGCATGTGCCCGAAAATATGTGGCATGTTCGGCCTGAAATACAGGCTTGCCGTTCCGTATATTAAAACACGTTCGGCTTGAAATACAGGCTTATCGTTTCAGGCTTCCCGTTTCGTATATTACATCATATGACATATTCGGCCTGAAATACAGACTTACCGTTTCAGGCTTGCCGTTTCGTACATAACATCATATTCGGCCTGAAATACAGGCATAAAAATTACCATTTCGTATATTACAACACGGTCGGCTTGAAATGCAAGGTTACCGTTCCGTATATTAAAACACATTCGGCCTGAAATACAGGCTTACAGCGTCGTATATTACATTATATTCGGCCTGAAATTCAGACTTGCCATTCCGCATATTACATCATGTTCGGTCTGAAATACAGGCTTGCCGTTTCGTATGGTAAACAAGTTCGGCCTGAAATACAGGTTTACAGTTTCGTATATTACATCATATTCGGCCTAAAATTCAGGCTTGCCGTTCCATATATCACATCATATTCGGCCTGAAATGCAGGCTTACAGTTTCATATATTACATCATGTTCGGCCTGAAATGCAGGCTTGTCGCTTCCTGCATCAAATTTCAGTCAGAATTAAAATTTCATGGGCAAATATTTTTAAGTTGCACTGGGATGCTAGGCTTTCTGCTGCTTTTGCTTTTGTTCGATTGTGATCTCTCTTATTGCATGGACGCATGGATGAGTTTTGCCTATGACCAGTAGCTTACATGTACTTGGGCTTGATTGCTTTATTATTTTGTTGTTGTACATTGCATGTTTAATTCCCCTGCCAGTGAAAATATAGTGTTGTACATTGTCCATCCGTCCGTCTGTCTGTCCCGGATGTTTCCCAGACAATAACTCCTGTGAGGAATTGCCAATTTTCTTCAAACTTCATACAATGTTAGCTTATATATGTATAAGGGTCACTGTTACTAGGAATAGACATCAGCATAGTTCAGTTGTAGACTTATTGCTGAAAATACTGAATCATCACTGTTTCAGTTTTCAGATGATG
>CM068590.1:7468328-7858328 GCA_035048485.1 Pteria penguin | reverse complement strand
CAAATATTTTTGTGTGTTCATTTTGAGAGACAGACAGGGGGCAGGGGCTCTACCATCTGCTTTCTGAGAGATTTTCTCTTCAGATTCTTGCTCGGAATAGTTTCATTTGCATCCCCTTATCGACAATTTCCAATCCCTTTCTCCAACTTCCCTCGTGTTGTCCATCCCTCATTTGTATGTCAGACACACCAATATTTTAATGTTAAGCCGAGTGACCAAAAGGGGTATTAATTGAATTTGTCTCATATCTCACCTGAGCACATATGCAAAGTCGATGTTTAAATCAAATCATGTGCATTTCAAAATCTATGGTGGTCATATTCCTTTTAAGCTTTATTCAAATCAGTGCAACAGGACATTCGCTAAATGGTTTTAACACATTTATTCAAAAGTAAAATAAACACAAACATAACATTAAAATGAGAGCAAAAGTTAAACCAATAAAAATGTGTATTGTGACTTAAAATGCATGATAACAAAAGTAAAAAGAGTCCCAAATGGACCTATATTGTTCACATGAGAGATAAAAACATTGCACAATGATATAGAACAATGATTGTAGATGGCTTTAAGTCTTTAGTTTCTTTAAAACTTTTAAAACATGTAAAATTGTATATGAGGAACATCTTTGCTTAATATCTACCAATCTTTCTCAAATATTATCTAGAAGTAGTGAAGACAAAGTTAGAAATTTGAAATATCAATATATCAAAAATATTTATGAAATTCTTTTTGCATTAAAATAACAAACTTAAGTTCAAAGTAAGTCAAAAACGAATAAAATATTATCATTTGGACAGGAAGCCAAAACAGCAACACCTCCACACACCCTTCTATAGTGATAAATGGAAATTCTCCCCCTGGATGCCAGAGACTTAGAGAGACCATACACTTCACTATAAAAACTAGTAGTATAAAGACCTATGCAATTAAAGTAGTATTTGCATATTATTTGTTGAGTTTACCTTATATTATGTTTTATTAACAAAATATAATTATAGAAGGATGTATGTTAATGGCATATACTACAATGCAATTCTAACAAGTGTTTCTTGGCAACAAAAAAGTTGTGAAAATAAATAATCTTTCCTACAATATTACCCTTAAAAGATCTGAAAATAAATAATACGATTCGACCAAATTTGCCAACCCACCCCTCAGAATCAAATGGTCGTCCCCTTATCGCTTGTTGGAAAATATACGTACTTTGGTAGAGAGGGTGCCACCCAGTTTGTTTACTGTCTATAAATATTTTATTGATTTATATGTCGATGGAATAATTGTAAATGTGCTGTTCTTAAAATATCTCTTACAAATAACATCTGTTCCTCGTAATAATTAATTCATAGTTACATGCATTTTCAGATTGCTTACTACTTTGATACTAAAATATTTGTTATTTTAGCTTACACAAGTTTACTCTTAATGTAATTTGAATGATTATTTGCCAATTGCCATTGTACTGTGATCATTGCTAGTTATTACACTTTACATATATACGTGTGTGCAGGGACGTATATACGTCCCTGGTGTGCGGTGTTTAGTTTAGTTTAGTTTAATAGCAAAAAACCGCATGGTTTATATGCATACAAATAGAACAACATACCTATATATATACACAGTGATCGTTCATAAGAACAATTGCATTTAGGAGGAAAGACAAATAATATGATAATAAATATGCAGAGATAAGTACATGTAATACATATATATAAATATATACACAAAATGACTCATATCACCGAAGATCGTAAGAGTGATGCATTTTTAAAAAATTTTCCAAGATTTAACAACTGTTTCCTGTTCTCAATTGAAAAAAGTTGAACAAGTTTAAACATAGATGGGCAGCTCCAAAAGTATGGTTTTATATACAGTCTTCGTAAGTCATTGTACAAAGGACACTCAAGAACAAAGTGAAACTCATTTTCAACATGGCCCAAAACGCAGCAATGACACACTCTATTGTGCCTTTCAACTCGTATATATCGGCCTTGTTCTATATTAAGTTTATGTGAAGATAATCTGAACTTTGTAATATAAGAGACCAGATTTAATTTCAGGAATGGATTTACACAAATAATATTGAAGTGAAAAGTTATCAATCAAATATTTATAAAGGAAACACTTCGGGGAAATATCCATAAAGGAATCTCTCTCCTGTAAAAACATATCTGTAAGTCTTTGTTTTAAAACAATTAAAAAGTATTTCTCGTTCAATACATATTTATTATTCCAGACATCACTAAATCCAGAATTACACAAAACATTGCGAATATTACGTAACCAATCATGGGCATCAACATTTAATAACATTTCATTATAGAGACCTCGTAGAATACAATTGCATGTTTTTAGTAGTTTAAGCCAATATTTAATTATTCTTATTTTACGAATAACAGAAAGGGGGAGTCTGTCAAGTTCAGTATAAACCATAAAGTTAGATGTACACCGTTTAACGTTTAAAATCATTTTACAAAACTGCATATGGATTTTTCTACATTTTTTCCATCATGGAATCCCTACACTTCACACGCATAATTTAAAACACATGACACATACGTATCAAACACATTAAGTTTAGTCTGTACATTTAAAAAGTTCTCATTACAAATTTTTAAGATACTGAACATACATTTTTTCCCCTGCATAGCAATGACATTTTGAGTAGTTGTATATTTACCATTGTAATTGAGGGCCATGCCCAAATAATTAAAAGAAGGGACAACTTCAACAACAGAGCCATCGTATAACCATTTATCGAGATTACTTAATTTCCCGCCATTTCTAAAAACAACAATCTTGGTCTTATCAATGTTTACAGATATATCCCATTCATCACAATATACTTTAAGTTGATTTAAATGTTGCTGCAAACCTTCACGACTTTCAGATAATATAACAGTGTCATCGGCATACATCAATAAAAATAGCGAGAGGTCACGTAGATATACAGGTTCACATAAGTTATTTAAGATGTGTTTCAAGGTCATTAACATACATAGAAAATAAAAATGGCGACAGAACCTCGCCTTGCATTAGGCCGTTTGTACAAGTAAACATTTCCGATAGATTACGCTTATAACGAACACAGACTTTAACATTAGCATACAATTGCTTAACAATATTCAGAAACTTCCCAGTTACACCACATCTGGCAAGTTTATAAAACAATTTAAATCTGTTCACAGAATCAAACGCTTTACGGTAATCAACGAAACAACAATATAACTTTCTCTTGGAGTTTAAAAATACAGATATTAATGATAGCAAAGCATATATAGCATCAACAGTGCCGAAACCAGGTTTAAAACCAAATTGTGCATCTGAGATGACATTATTTTCGGATGACCAGTTTAATAACCTGTTGTTCAATACAGACGTAAAAATTTTCGCATAAGATTTACACGATTAAAGTCACTTCTATCCGAATTAAAAATGCGCAATGCGCTTCTATAATCAGTATGCAAAGATTTACATGTGTTATCAAACCATGGCTTGTGTTTCAATGGTTTCCTCTTACCACCGAAAGTCCGAGGTTTCATATTGTATTTGCTAAAAATGCCATTCAAAGAATTTACAAAATTATCAACACCATCATCAATGTTTACAATTGATGAATGTAATTCGTCCACAATATCTTGCAAAATCGGTAACTTTTCATTCAAATCAGCTCTCATACTCTCCATACATACTGTACGTACTGTATATCAATAAATATAAAACAAATATTTTACTTATTTGAATTCGTTTTTGTATTTTACTAAATATGGAAAAAGACATATAAATCTCATAAAGCATTGACGATACCATGTGATGCACTAAACCCATTTAAGTGGGTACTATACCATGCGGCCGTGCGCGGATCCAGATAGGTGGACCGGGTCTCGACCCACACTGAGATTCGGCGAAAATTACTTTTCTTGCTATTTTTCGATGTGAAATAATTGAGTTTACACACAACAACATGGTTGGACCACCTCTCGACAAAATTTCTGGATCCGCGCCTGAATGCTCTCATGATGTTGCTTTGGAAAGCAATAACACCTGAGCGACAACGTTAATATCAGTGGCGGATATAGAGGGGGCCGGGGGCCCGCCCCCTCCCTTTTTACCACATACGTATTACTAACACTCCAGATCTGACACCAAAATGGCTGAGTAGTTTGGATAATACAGATGTGCCCCCCCCCTTTTCGGAAATTTTGGATCCACCACTGCATATAATAGACGTGCATGCGGCCGACATATGTCTTATCTTTATTGAAGCTCTGTGGGCCGTTTCACAAAGAATCATACGTACGATATTTTACGTACGTACAAAAAATTCCTTAAGTCTTAAGGAATTCTTTGTACGTACGTAAAATATCGTACGTATGATTCTTTGTGAAACGGCCCACTGGTCTACATTATAGTGTCTAAATCGGAGAAAAAATAGTTAATGCGAAATGTGACAATGTCGATAGAGATGCAGTCATCCTGTATTGTCTATTGTACATAGTCTGGGTAAGCGGAGAACGTCTTTTGAAGTCTAGGTCGGTAATGTCACAATGATATATAGTCTATACCCCAGGTTCGTAGAAACCAGGATGGAAAGGGGCAGTGGCGGATTCAGTCGTGAACGGGAGCACGTAAACTCCCTCTCCTTTTCACAGCAACTGCGCCAAGCAAAGGTGCCCTGGGTGCGGCGTCATAGATTGAGAATATACTTAAGTCAAAAATTCATATTCTTCTGTTCATCAATGAATTATTAACTAGGATTTGGATTTTATTTAGTTTTATTCTACTGATGAATAGAATTAAACCATCCTGCATGAAAATTTATTTGAAGGTTTGATAAAGGAATAAATTAAAATGAAATATCTGACTTAAGTACATTCTCAGTTTATGGCGCCGGACCCTCGTTTCATTATGACAGTAAAGTGAAGAGATTACGTCCCTCTAGATACGCGTCCGTGTTTACGCGAGTGTGATATTTGTTATTATGACTGAACTTTGCAATATTTTCTTCCTGGTTAAAAGCCATTTTGCCATCATGTTTATTTATGAAACATATTACAAGAGGTACTAGACAAACAAATTGAAATTTTATGTGGAGCCACATTTTCTATAGCTACATTTTTGTAGGAGTGGATTATTTATTTATCTATTATTATCATTTTTTTTTTTTTATTTATTTATCATTGATTTATTTATCATTTATTAATTCTTTTAAATTTCAATTTTGAAATGTGCATTTATCATATCAGAATGTGCCTAGAAGGCACCATTTTAAACCATTTTCCCGATCGGCGACACGTGCCTCATTGAAGCCTTCGGCTTCAAATGTTCATTGGACTTCCTATAGGAGCCGCCCTTCCGTCCAGTGGCGGATATTTACTAGTAAAAATCCAGATTTTGCACCAGAAGGCTGAGAATTTGACTAATACCCATTTGGGCCCCTCCCCCTTTTTCAGAAATCCTGGATCCGCCACTGCCGTCCCCCTTTTCCTTTAGACCAATTTTCTCGTCAGTGATGATTTACGAAACGAAATAAAGGCATCCTACTGCCCTGTTGTGTAACCTTCTGACACAGATAGAAATGAATTCTACTATATCATGTAAATAGACGAAACTTAGCTAATCACGCAAGACATTCTTCTTTATTGTAGATTAACTGGGTAACCCGAGTGAATGTAGAACGGCCAATGTACCGATCATGCCTGCTGTCTGAACATTCGGCACATGAGTGATATTTCCTAGGGAAAAATACAATTTTACTCAAGCCAATAGAATAACACATTAGATGTCTGGGAGAAGTTCATATATATTCATGGTATTCTCCCCAGTAACTTTCCAGTACATGCGTCGCGGCTTTGAACCCGGTGTAAATGCAGACAGAAAACTTTTCCTCGGACTTTCTTGGTTCCAGTAAAGTTACTTAACTGTTGTGTAAGATTTTATTGTAACCCTACATTTTTAAACAGGAATCTTATCAATTTTCCAGTTTATCGTAAGCATGCTCTAGGATAAATGAAGGGAATTTCTTGGAATGTATTTGTTCCTTTCGTATGAGCGCTGATACGACAGGAATTATTTCTCTGCAGGGTCTCACTGGCGCACTGGCGTGTTGTATTTAGATGAGTGGAGGGTGGAGTGGAGCCTAAAATGGAGTATATATTGGAGGCAAAAGTGGAGGGTGATCTGAGGACAAATTGATACATTAAATGACCTTACTCTGATGTTGCCATTAAGAAGTAACATCTCCTCCCCTGGGATCTTGTAGTTAACACCCAGCAAGTCATTAAACTTTTCACCTTTCAAATGTGTATGGATCTATGACAGTTTTGCTTCACTTGGATGACCTTAATCTTATGATTTGAAAATGATAAAGCTTATTTGAGGGTATTTTCATTAGATCTATAACACCATGATTGAATATAGAATTTTCTTTTAAGATTGGGCTATTTTTTATCATTGTTATTGGTTGATAAAAATTAACAATTCATGCTTTTGTCTCATTTCAAATAAAACAATTTTAAAATAGTAAATGCACTGTTTATAGAATACAATTTATGTATAATAATTGCATCATTTCCAAAACACGAACGTTGCCTCTCTACAAATGATAAAATCATTCTGTTAAATCGGTCAAATTGCTAAAATATGGAGTAATAATGGTGCTGGCCACTGGTCATTAAGATGGTCATACGTTAATTCATGTAGTTTTGTATACATTTTTTTCTTGGTATTCATTTTTCACATCTATATTCAATGAAACAATTCATTATGAAACATGGTTGTTCAGATAGGTTTTCAATGATTTGTTTCCAAATCATCTTCTACAATTCTGTTATTTCAAACTTTTAGATATGAAAACCTGTTACAATTGAAATATGAATTTATCCGCTGATTGTATATTGTTCATATTTTAGATTTTAGGAGACGAATACATTGTTTGATTAAAAGTCATATTTAACGAACAAAAAAGAAAAAAGATTTTGCAACTTTAAGAATAAAATTGTGTCGCGGGCGATGTACTACCTGTTCCCACCCCACCTCGATCTATTTGTCTGGTAACTGATTATCTCACAGATAACATCTTTGGGGTGAAAAGTTAGCTTCGTAAAGACAAGACCCAAGGGAGGAGATGTTCCTCCGTAATGGCAACATCAGAGTAAGGTCATTCAATTAACAATTTGTCCTCAGACCACCCTCCACGTTTGTCTCCGTTTTATACTCCATTTTAGGCTCAACTCCACCCTCCACTCAGCTAAATACAACATGCCGGTCCCACTTACAATAGAAATTAAAAGGGTTAGGTCATGAATCGTTTAATTTACATGAAAATGAAACACAGTGGGGGATTTAGAGAGGGCTGACACCCCTCCCCTCTTTCACCTCAAATCTACAAAGCATATAAAGATGATAATTAAGGTAAAAAGCAATCAGCTTGAGTAATATGAATAAACTGTCAGATTTGGCACCAATAATGGCTGAGTATTTTGACTAATACTTCACTTTCACATGTGCCTCTCTTATTGTGGAAATTCTGGATCCGCCACTGAAAGAAGTAATAGAAATGTTTATAATGAAGTTTAGGAAGTTGAGAGAAGCATATCAAGACGCTAACCTATTCTACTGCATTTGACCTAAAAATGAGTATAGATAACTTATTCTGTATGAATATTCTCATTTGCCGTGACGTCATATCAAATACTCAGAAGCAGCAATGAAATGGGGATCAACTCCATTTAATTTTATTTATTTATTATTCAACTTTTTTTCCAACTGGTCCACCAATAAGATAGAATGTTGCACTTAAAGTCGGGATGCATGAGAATTTTATTTCACTCATCACAAATTCTGAACAGCGGGTGGGAGTATCAATTTGTTTGTTGTGATTTATTTGACAAAATGTCAAAAATATGTTTAATCTTAGTCGTGAAAGAGTGTATCTTATATCGATTTTTTTTCTTCTTATCTATCATTTATCTAAAAAGGTACAGAGAAAAGATGTGTGACACTTCCTTCCTTCTCCCATGTCTAGAATCTTCCTTTGGTTGGTTCCGTCCTTCTGTTCTCATATCTTACACCCCCCCCTTTTCAGTTCTTATACAATCCTTTTACTGTCCTTTCCCATTCTAATACGCACTTTACTCCCCCAATAAATACATGTAGATGACATTGAAAGAGTTTGTTTTTCCCTCCTGCCTCTAAAGCCAGGGTTTTACGTATTGCAGGATACAAACTTATAGGTAGTAGTTAGGAACTAGATCTCACGTGATCTTTACATTGTATTGCTGATTTGTTTTATATGGTGACAAGAACAAATTCAAGATGTTTTATTTTTTTCAATGCATATATGCGTGTTTTCATAAAAGCGTATTAGATTATGAAGATATCACATTTACATTAAGGTGTAATTTAATCGGATATAAATATGAATATAATAGAAACCGTTCTGGGGAAGGGGATTCTCGGGTGGATGTATTTGCCATATCTTTTTGTGCCCCACCCCCACACAGGTTTAACCTCGACTGTTTTATCATTTTTTTCATTAGATAATAATAGAATAAGGTATGTCAACCTTTCAACTACGATATGACGTACATCGTACACATGTACACACCTATGTATATATACCACTGTGAATGTAAACAAAAAATCGTATCCGTTTAAATCCGTAATCGATATTACGTTCTTATTTGTCATCGTGGGAATTTTACCACTCACAGCTCATTTGCATAATGCACGAGAAGGGAGGATATAAAAACCTGCAGTCGAGCTTGCACGTCAATATTCACACGAATATACGAGAACTCAGATAAATGTATTTAGCTAAATATTGATAGGAGTCTTGCAAATACTTTCAACAAAATGGCATGCTGTACAGAAGGAGTCGGTAAGAACTTCAATTTTACCTGAATTAATTTTAAAATAAAAACAAATTATATCTAATTGATTTTTCCCCATTTTTAAATGATATCTAAAACATATCAGAGAAAGAAAATTTTAAATGCATATTCATATTTATATTACATAAAATATAATTTAAGCTGTGTATTTCATGCAGTCTTAATTTATCGTTGTAAGATTTAACTACATTAATGTACCCTACCGCGACTTGTTGCTATTTTGACCTCAGTTGTCTAACCCTACAAATGAGAATGTCATAAAAAACGGGCGGGGAGGTTCGATAAGCGGTACATTGTTGCAGGTATCTAAATCTTTACGCATATTGCATTGATGGAGAACCACAAAGAGATCGCAAAATATACGAAGAATGACGATGTAAGGAAAATCAAAATAAATAAGATATAATGATAATATATAATAATAACA
Organism: Pteria penguin; assembly: GCA_035048485.1. Classification (NCBI taxonomy): domain Eukaryota; kingdom Metazoa; phylum Mollusca; class Bivalvia; order Pterioida; family Pteriidae; genus Pteria; species Pteria penguin. The sequence goes on along the minus strand of CM068590.1, from coordinate 7,849,007 downwards.
TCAAACAAGAATAATCATAATAGTAGACAACAATATCTCTTCGTGGAGGAAAATAGAAGGATGTCTAAAAATCAAATAATGAATACCACATAACATTAATATGATGATGATGGTGATGATGACGACGATGATGATGATGATGACGATGATGATGATGATGATGATGATTAATAGATACTAGAACTAAAATACTGGGTATTTTCGTATCCATGTTTTAGTGTTTAAGAGTATTGTCATTCATATTAGAAAATAAAAACTATAGCTATATAATAGCGTGTGCCATGTGTCTTTTTTCTTTAAGGACATAACATTACATTCTGTATTTTGTGAACAACGATCGGGGGCCATAAACTAAGAAGATGCTTATATATGTCAGTTGTATTTTAAAGTTTTCCATTGTCAAACTTTCAGATTAAATTGTTAATGCATAAAAGCTGAATTTTATCTCTGAATCAAATAAATCTTGGTGAAAATAAAAATCACAGTTATTGATTAATTATGAACTAGACAAAAATATGACGTAAGTATTTTCTCAGTTTATGGGCCGGGTCCAGAGATATTTACGATGTAAAGTGTAATTGTCATTGCATGGGACAGAAAAATTTATATTAGTGTTAGTTTCAATCGCTTTAAAGCACCAGGTTGTAGACTCATTAGAGAATTATTTGAATCTCTTTGTGAGCGCTGCTGTTAACTTGTTTAGTGTTGGACGGTGTTTTTGTCCGGAGTGTAGTTCTAAATCTTCGAAATGTGGGATGTTAGGGACATGATAGATTTTGTTTACACTGTGTATGTCATCGGCGTGGACGTTTTAATAACATACTAGGGGTTATTTTATTGTGCATTCACATATATATCCTCCTTTTCTTCCATTACGAAGTGTAATCAGTCTGAAAGTTGAGCGCTAGAGTTCATATTTTGTAAATGAATTCTTTCAGTTGCTGATTTTGTGAGTATATGAACTCACATTCTTTGGCTAATTGACTATTAGGCCTATTTTATTTTGGCGATAGAAATTAACGAAAAAAGTTTCTGAGGAAGCTTAACGATAAATGACATATTTCGACATGTATGTAGTCAACAATATCACTTCGTATACAATCCTTCCAAAGTGTACGAGCTGAAACTGTGGAAAATTACAGAACGTGTATCGATCCTTAAAGATAGAATCAGCTGATTTCCTTATAAAGCGGACGAAGGCGTGTCCAAGATCATGGGTTTTCCCCGGGATTAATTATAACAGGTGAAGGTCAATTGCTAGGGGTCTTGGCCTTCATTCTTGTTTACGTACGCATGCGTACATAAACAGGGTCGGACTACTATGTTTACTTGGAGGTCATTCTAAAATAGATCAGTAAGCTGAGTTAATAAAGGATAATCATTTTGTACATAAATCAATGGAAGTACTTAGGCAACGACAACCCCTCCCTCCCCATTTCCCCACCAATGGCAATGCTCCAGAATTTTAATTTTGTATATAACAGCTTGCTGTGTACAGTAACAATAGATCTAGGACACCTTGCCTGAACTTGTCATTGATGGAATCTTGAAATAAATTACATGTAATGACTAATGTAAAAAGCTATGGTTGACAATGAATGAAAGTTTCTTCAATAAACATGTACATGATTGATAGATCAGGGGCATAATGTTTTTGTCCTGTCTGTCTTTTTGTTTATTTATTTATTTTGTCTGTCTGTTGTCAACTTTAACCTTCGCCATAACTTTTAAACCTTGAGCTTGGGCTTTCAGGGGTGAATTATGCAAAGTCAAGGTGACCACCTGTCGTGCTGTACATCAGTTCAGCATGTGTTCACGATACCAGCAATGTTATATAATAGTACACTGTTTTTAATGAACTCTGATGTTGTATCAATGCAATGCTTTCTGTCATCTGTATATAATTTTTCAATTATTTTTTAAATCAAAGACACCACATTAGAAAAATACTTTGAATATAATTTAGATCAATCGGGTTCTTGAAAACATATACATGTTTACATGTACATATACATGTTTACATGTACATACATATCCTAAAGCTTAAAGTACAAAGTATTGCTTGATCAATTATAGGTAAAAGTTTTAATCAGTTAATTGTTTTAGTGATCTTGAAATTCATAAATGCAAAATCTTGGAAAATTGTTGTAATAAATTGGACATATAATCAATTGTGGTGATAAGTTTAATTTCATTTTATTTCAGAAAATGAATTGAAATCGGTGACCTTTAGAGGATTAAAGAGGTGCTGTAATCATGGAAAGGAAAATACCAACCAAGTCAAAAGACGAGTGCATGAAAATGGGTTTGTCCTTCATGGAAATGGACCCATTGCTAATGGCAATTGTCAAAAAGAAGGAGACAAACCCATTTACAAGCACACCCATAAACATAGTACTAAAGAACACAAAGATAGTTCCCATCAATTCCTAGACGATCTGTATCAATTGATGTTGAAGGATGGCTTTATCAAAGGACGTGACCGTGCAACAAAGGTCACAGAGTTCAAACATCCAGAGGAGCTTGAAAAGCTGATAGATATGGACCTTGGAAAGAAAACTTCAGACTCTGAAATTCTTGGTCTCAGTAAGGAGATCATAAAATACAGCGTTAGAACAGGTTAGTAAATATACTTCAGAGTACAAACTAAGTACCTGAAGAAATCTCATATACTTGTGATTTATGTTGATTTATAAACTTGTAAAAATTAAATTGTGCTTATAATTTTTATAGCAACTTCAACCCATCAATTTTCTTTTCTATAAGATATATGATTAATGTAACAGGTTATAACATGGTTTATGACAAATGTTTTTTGTTACAGGACATCCACGTTTTTTCAACCAGTTGTTTGGAGGCCTTGACGAGTATGGCATGGGAGGGGCGTGGTTAACAGAGACCCTCAATGCTAGTGTGTAAGTACGGCAAACAACTCACGCAGGCGATTATCGTGTCTTGTATATACATCTTACTGAAATCAGAAGAAAATTAAAGTACACCATCATCTTAATTACTGTGTTACTAACATTAATACTGAATACTAAACTGTAGTTCAGTGTAATGTATTCCACTTCATTTGAATAAAAATTTGACATTTCATTGCATATTTAAGTGAAATATGCGATTGGTCACTCTTTGAATTGATCGCTAATGTTGGACAGAGAAGTGTATAAATACATTATGTATTGCTCCTCTTTAACAGATATACATATGAGGTATCACCAGTGTTCACCCTGATCGAGCGCAAAGTCCTCAAGAAAATGATGGGTTACATCGGATTTGAAGATGGGGACGCCATATTCTGCCCAGGTTGGTACATTAATAAAGGATTTTATTGTAATACTGGTCAAGGACCAGTTCCCGGCTAAAACCAGTCACTGGCTACTACATTATGAGGAGTATTCAAAACATGAATCTACCAAGTTTTCATATTTATTGGTAAGTATCCTATGTATTGCAGACAATCACGTGGGAAAATTTTGTAAATTCATGTTTCAAAAGCCAAAATAATGTAGAAGCTGGTAACTGCTTTTAGCTGGTAACTGGTCCTCTACCAGTTTAGGAATATTTATATTTGGTGTGTACTTTGATGTGTTTATGTAAAACCCCCAAATCAACATGATCTTGTAAAACAAATTTCTCTGTATTGTACAATATAGTTGTTGTGAAAACATATACTTGTTATAAAACAGATTATAAAATGTCCTGTAATAGCATTAAGGAAAGATATAAAAAGTTGAAGGAGACATAAAAAGCATTTATCACATATAATTTCTGAAGGATTTTTTGACTGATTTTTTACCTTAAATGTCTTAAAATGAATACAGCCCTCTAGTAATATGTTTATCACATGACTGTCAATTTTATTATGATGTTATATAGCAAATTTATCAAATGTCAAAAAGTGAAAGATTGAATAAATATAAAAGTTTTAAAAGGCATTAAAATAATATTACTTAAAGAAATAAAAGACCAAGAGCTGTAAATTCAATTTAAAATGTCTTTGACCGTCTTTAATTTTTCTTGAGGCTTCAAATTTCCTGTATTTCTAGGATTTCTATCTTTACTTAGAACATTTCTTTTCATAAACCTATCATAAACCTTAATGAAAATATGTAAATTATTCCTGATATAATATTTGATATCATATTTATCAAAAATGAATTAAAATAAAAAGTATGTTAACTAAATTTTTGTCATCAAACTTATACCTCATATATACAAATACTATCAATAAATACCCTTATATAACAATAAGGTATGATAACATATGCTATTGTATCAAACTTGCCCACCATAAAAAAAATTGAGTTCCTCGAGTTTTCTTTTTTGTTGCATTGTCCATTAATATACATTCCAGGTGGTTCAATAGCCAACATGTATGCCTTAAATGTGGCCCGTTTCCATGGGTTTCCAGATGTGAAAAAGACTGGGATTCACGGACTTCCTCAAATAGTTGCTTTCACTTCGGAGAAGGTAACTAAGTGTGGGGCGTTGACGCAGCGTCTTTAATCCTCCTTTTTCTTGCAGGTTTATAAATGATCCATTACAAAATGAAAAGAAAAAAAGTCGACTCAATGTCGATAAAATTAATCATTTTACTTTACAGCTACATTAATGATAAGCTTATAAAAATATTTCATTTTGTTTAAATTTCTGATTTTAATGAGTTTCTCTATATTTCTGTTTATTTTCAAGTACCGTAAAAGATGTAATGTAAAGCAAAAAAAAAAAAAGCTTAAAAGGCTCAAAATTACCTCTTCAAAAAAGAGCAGCAGAAAAAAGTGCTATTTTAGTTGTAATTTTAGTAAACAAAAATATGCAAGAGCTTTTAAATTTCAGATTAACATGTGTTTGTTTCTTTTGTAGTGCCACTATTCCATTGCTAAGGGAGTTGCTTTTCTTGGAATTGGTACTGATAACCTAATCAAGGTTAAGAGTGATACCAAAGGGAAAATGATTCCAGCTGACCTTGAGGCACAGATCCTAAAGGCCAAGTCTGAGGTAAATAGTGGAATTAAAAACCATTTCAATCTTTTAGCAGTTTGAATAAGAAAAGGAAAAATAAAAAGGAAATATAGAGGTAATATGGTTATTATACAGTAGACCTTTTTCCTATTTATTTATATTTCGTTACATGCCAGACATGTGGTAATTTGTAGTAAAAATTTGTGTCATTTAATTCTGATGTCACTATGCTAGCAATAACATCATAATGAAAATCCCTCAAAAAGTAGCATAAGGCCCCTTACATCATGTTTAATTGGAAAAAAATTTATTATCATGTACGAGTAATATTCATCTGACATAAATACCACTATATAGCACTTTTTCTAGTCGCATGACTGAAAATTAACAGACAAATATGAGAAAAATGTTTTCATGGTAATAAGATGTGTTCATACATGTAAAAGGAAAAGTAATTGTGAAACATTTTGTATATTACGCAGGGTAAGCATCCATACTTTGTCAATGCTACCTCTGGTACTACTGTCTTTGGTGCATTTGACCCTCTTGAGGAGATTGCAGACATCTGTGAGAAGTATGGCATCTGGATGCATATTGATGGTGCTTGGGGTGGTGGAGCTCTTCTGTCCAGGAAATACAAAAAGCTGCTGAAAGGAGTGGAGAGGTAAACTTCGCCATTTCTCTTACTTTAGCATAACCAAGGTCATTTATGTTATGGTGGTTATTTTGTATACTATACAAGTAAAGACATGCATGTACATGTTCAGATGGTTTATGATAATCCGTGATGACATTACAATTTGTAACCTGAATTTCATGCTTCTTACGAGTTTTAATGAGGTTTGACTCATTATTGTTTCACATCACTCCATGATTATATCACAAATGTGTTGACAGCATCTGTCTTAAGCAGTGCATAGAGGTTTTATCACCTTTGCAATGGACCCAACCGAAGCAGCAAGTGATCTTTTACGTGCCACGAGATCTCAGTTTTCTACTGTCTCAAAGACAAGACATCGGTGTGACCACCATGGGAGTCAAACCCAAGACCTTTCAATCATGAGCTGATCTCCTCATCTACAGAGCCACACCGTCTTAGATTATCTTTACCTATTGATAGACTTTATGTCTCATTGATATTGTATTGATTTTTCAGAGCTGACTCAATGACCTGGAACCCACATAAACTGATGGGGGCACCACAACAATGCTCTGCCTTCTTCACCCGACACAGAAATTTATTATCCGAGGCCCATTGTGCCAATGCTGCATACTTGTTTCAGAAGGACAAATTCTACGATGTCTCATATGACACTGGGGATAAATCCATACAATGTGGTCGTAGAAACGATGCTCTTAAACTCTGGATGATGTGGAAAAACAAGGGAGATGAAGGCTATGAGAGGGACATTGAGGGACAGTTTGAATGTGCTGAGTAAGTGGACATTGTCTGTATGAAAATGCAGCATCATATGTAAATATATACTACTATTACTGAGTGGTTGGGGTCCTTGTAACAGAATGGGTAATGGACATACACTGTAACTGATTTGAAGGAAAAACACTGCCAACATACTAACTTAGTAAATAAATTTAGCTAAATGATAATCATTACTTATCCCCTTGGTAGAAAATCTCTGCTTCTGCACATTTTTAAAAATTTTTTTTTATTTTCGTTTAAATTTAGGCAGTTCACAATGACAATTTTACAGTGTAATGTCCGAATCCTACCACTGACTCATGACATTCTGTTCTCACATATAAACTGTCGAATATATAAAGATTGAAGCATTATGATGAAATTATTTCATTTTTACAGACATTTAGCCAAGCTAGTAAAGGAAAGGGAAGGATTTGAACTGATACTAGAACCAGAATGTACTAATGTCTGCTTTTACTACATTCCCCCCTGCTTGAGAAATCTGGAAAGAACACCAGAATGGTGGGCACGAGTTTCAAAGGTAGGTTTTATCAGCAATGTAGGTAATAATAGATTGTAAGGACTTGTCAGATGGAAATATCATGAACATTGGAACATTCAACAATTACATTTCATATTGTATTATAAAATATCATGTATGAAATAATAAAAGGACATAAAATTTTAAAATTGTTTACAGGCTTGCATATATCCACCATCATAATATAAACAAATATTATAAATGGAATGTTAAAAATTACCATAGCTAATTGATTGTAGACACGTGATTCCAGATCTTTAATTCATTTTTTGTGTCTGATTCATTACCTTGAATTAAGTTAGTGTTCTTGCACGTAATGTTTTATGTTGATCAACTCTCTTATAATATTAGAGTTACTATATCAGTGTTACTATATATCTAAAATACATGGATTTTCTGTGTTTACAGGTTGGTCCTTTAGTGAAGGAGGGCATGATGAGAGATGGAACGATGTTGGTTGGCTATCAACCAGATGGTGATTTTGTTAACTTTTTCCGCATGGTTGTGTCAAATCTCGGAAGCACATTAATGGACATGGAATATGTGATTGATGAAATAGAACGACTCGGTCAAAATTTAGAACTATAACTCATACTTAGTGACATTTTATAACATTGTTTCATTTAAATTTGTATCAACGTGTGACCTACTGATTAGATAGAGTCGCTGTCGGGATTGAATAATAAACTGAAATGTTTACACCTAATCCTTCCAAACTTACTATTATATGTCATTAGTGAAATTATTTCTGTTTGAATGTAAATCATTACCTTATTATTCACATGTCTTTAATTATAATTATTATGTATTGTTATCATGCAGTGTAATGCCATAAGCCTGCAATCTACATATGTTTTACAGATATGCAGTGTAATGCCATAAGCCTGCAATCTACATATGTTTTACAGATATGCAGTGTAATGCCATAAGCCTGCAATCTACATATGTTTTACAGATATGCAGTGTAATGCCATAAGCCTGCAATCTACATATGTTTTACAGATATGCAGTGTAATGCCATAAGCCTGCAATCTACATATGTTTTACAGATATGCAGTGCTTGGTCTCGGTTATTGTCATGGAATGTGTGAGAATATCATATTTTGAAAAGTGATGTATTTTTTATATCAAAACATTTTGATCTACATTCTTGATATACATGTATTTTTGTTGACCTGCCATCTTCATATGTTTACAGATGGGTAGTGTCATTGTCATAATAGAGGAAATGGGAGAGATCATTTTATTTGAATCATAAAATGAAAATTTTTATCGAATGTTGATCTGCCTTTTTTTATCTGTACAAATTAAATTGACTTCGGTTTAATATAATGGATTTAACTTTAAGTGTGCCTCTTTAAGTACTTATCATGAAATATTTATGTCTGCAATTTTTGTTGATGTTTTACAATTATTTACCTGCTTTTCAATCTGCAAGTGTTCTAATGTCATTATTCAGCCATTTTCCATATGAGGTAGTATGATTGAACGTCATAATTATTCTCACCTTCTAAGGTAGAGAGTTTTCATTTATATTTTAATTTTCAATTTCATGATTTACACACATCATGAAAAAAATTTTAAACGTAGAAAATTTTAAATTGGATACGAAATTAAATTGAAGAAAATTATGCTTAAGTTGATATATCTTTCAATCATTTGCTTATTCCTTTTGAGTAATTTTTAAACTTAAAATTTCAATGTTGAATATCAATGAAAAATTATAACTTTGTTTTTATTGTGATTTTCTTAATGTAACAATGCTTCATTATCAGTATTCATAACTCACAGCATTATGGGTCTTACTTATTTAACATGATATTATACTATTGGACAGTAGATGTATGCACTATCCGATACCATTGTTATTATTTTATTATTTGTTCTCATTGTGCATGCTTATTGACATTTGTTATTGATTATGAAAATAAATATTATAGACTTGGTTGATCAATTGTACACATGTTAGCACAGTAGTATGGTAATGTTGATGAAACCAGTCCAGCGGAATATTTTGTTTGAAAGTTTTCATGCGCCCAGGATCAAAGATTCAGGGATATTGATCTGTCTGTCTGCCTGTGGCAAAAACCTTTTATATTTTGAATGGTAAAAGATAGGGCTTCCATATTTCACATTTACATTCCTTGTAACAAGATCTTTTCTGTCAGTACCAAAAGTTTGATTTTGTGACCTTGACCTTGAAAGTTTGACTTAGTGTTATGATAATAGTTATACTGACAAAGTTTCTGCTAAGGGCATTCACGTTTTACAGCTTGTTGCCTGTGGCAAAAACCTTTAATATTTGGTATATCTTTTGAATGATAAAAGATAGGGCTTCCATATTTCACATTTACATTCCTTGTAACAAGATCTTTTCTGTCAGTACCAAAAGTTTGATTTTGTGACCTTGACCTTGAAAGTTTGACTTAGTGTTACGATAATAGTTATACTGACAAAGTTTCTGCTAAGGGCATTCACGTTTTACAGCTTGGGCTTAGAGCAGAAGGGTCTTGTCAGATAAGCCATATGATGGTCTTATGTGCTGGGCTTTCAGTACAACAACTGATCTGGGTTTGATTCCAATACCGCGCCACCATGTTGAAGAGGTTAGTAACCTCCATGTTGCGATCAACTGATAAATTGTTGAGAGCGACATAGTACTCCTTCCTGTCAGACAACTCAACTGTCCACATTCACCTCTGGAGGGCGAGCTAGATTTTTCTGAACCACTTGGATAAATTTCATCGAACTTTTCAAGAAGATCAGCTAGGAAGGAAATGGGATAGGTATACTGGGGCAGTTACTCTCACAGGAATATATCAAGAAAGGTTCTCAAAATTATCGGTTACTTTTGCTATTCTTTACATCATACTTATGACGGTGCTAAGGGAAGATAAGTGTTACTACAAAACTTGTTAATTTTAAAGTATTGAAAGAAACGTTACAAGTACCAAGCTGTGTCAGTCTTATCACCGGGATGACACTTCCATCTGATGGATGTGTAGCCAATGAAATATTTTCACCCAATTACCGAGACAATTATGTTCACCCCTGTGAATGAATCTGAAGGGGGCTTTCGCCACAGATTTGCACGGTATATACATGTATGATAAATGAGCCACTCAAATGAAATGAGTTAAGTCAAGATATGAAAAAAAATATCTGAGTACTTTGGCTTTCACATGTGCTCACCCACCCCTTTTCTGAAATCTTGGATCCGCCGTTGCACCCTGTGAACTCTTAAGTCCTTTAGAAATCCACTCTATTAATAGGAAGTTAACGAGGTTTTATTTTAACCCTTTGGATTATGTTTGCTTTCATTAACAGGCTAATGTATTAGTATGCGACATAAGTATATGACCATCACAACAATAAATTGGATGCATCTATCCTTTAGCACCCCGACTATTTTTTTTTTTTTTTGTTTCTTTCAACGCATATTTTTCATAGTCAAGTATCAGTAGACAGGGACACTTTCCGATGTTATTTGGTAGGTTGATTTAACGTCGCTTTCAACTATTTCTCAGAGTAGAAGGAGTTTAAACATAATGGCACAATCCGCGAATCGACCCTGGGTCGCTGGCGCCGCAAGCCAAGCGCTCAACCCTAAGCCTGCCCCACACTTTCCAAAGACACTGTGATATTTTACGGAAGCCCATTAAGGACCTATCAAAAATATTTTTGAATTTTATATAACGAATTCTTGAATTTGTTTAAACGGATTAAATTCGTTTTAACGAATTCTTAAATTTGTTGAAACGGATTAAATTCGTTTTAACAAATTTGAGGAATTCGTTATAATGTATTAAATCTGTTATAACAAATTTGAAGAATTCGTTATAATGAATAGGGACTTATCAAATATATTTCTGAATTTGATATAACGAATTCTTGAATTTGTTAAAACGGATTAAATCCGTTTTAAGAAAATCGAGGAATTCGTTATAAGGTATTAAATTTGAGGAATACATGTATATGAATTTAAGAATTCGTTATTTCGAATTTAATTTGTTAAAACGAATTTCAAAATCTGTTAAAGCGAATTCAACAAATTTGTTATAACAGATTTAATTCGTAATAACGAATTCCTTAAATTTATTAAAACGAATTTAATCCGTTTTTAAAAAAAATTCAAGAATTCGTTATATCAAATTCAAAAATATTTTTTGATGGGTTCTAAATGGGCTTCCGTTATATTTATATATTAAAGAAAAGTACAAATCAAAGATATTGATCCGATATCCACAACTCGAAGTCGAAGAAACACGACAATACATATGTAAATAAAATATTAGCAATCACGAACCTCTGTCAAAACAGAGGTGGGATCAGGTGCCATGGAGGAGTAAGCATCCATTGCCCACGAGTCACACCATACGCCATAAGTATAAGCGAAAAAGTATTATTCGCTGTCACAGAATTAGGAAACGACACAGCCGTAGTCAAAATAGGTATATGTCATAAGCAGTAAGAATACTGCTGTATAGTATAGGTAATACAGATGGGTTAGTTACTGTGAAATAAGGAAGTCAACATGTCAGCAATCATATGAGCAAATAAGGTCTTTATAACGACTGTAAAATTTGCGTAATGTTGACAGAAGTCGTGATATCTCATATCCTTGTTTGAGTAACTTTTCTCCTAGTAGATGACTTCGATAAATGAAAGAGCAATACCCAAATGACGTTCGCGCATATGGAATCAATTGAGATACATAAACACCGTACGTAGGTGATAAAGGAATGATAAAGGAAAAAAAAAAAGATGAACTTTGAATAATTCAGCAATTTCATAGGATATTTGATTATTGGAAATAAGATACCAGCCCGACGACAATCTACAGCACACTATCAGGTTCAAAATGTTGTTACAATATTTCTCTTGGGCTTTTGTCACAAATAGACTTAAAGTTAAATAAATTGCACGCGAATCCCGGACACTGTAACACTGAAGTCCTTTACGTTTGACTGCATCATGCAGTGACGGATCCACGATTTCCGCAAGGGGGGAGCATCTGTATTGGCCAAACTACTTAGCCATTCTGGGTTCCAAATCTCGATTTCTATATATGTTGCGAAAGGGGGGGGGGACGCCACTGTCTTTCGCTTAGGTAAATTCACGAAACCAAATAAAAGCAGGATGTGATATACTACGAGAATCCAGCACATATATAGTAATATACTGTACAGCATTCCAGAGAAACCAGGCCTTAATATAATCGAATAGTGGTTTCTTTCTGATAAATGCCTCTAGAATAACAGTATGAAGGGAATGAAATGTATGAAAAAACAAAAACAAAACAAAACGAAAAACCCAAACAAACAACAAGGTGATTTACACCGAGAATGTGCTTTCAATACAGAGTTTCAGGTCCTGTAGAAGACATCAATTCTAATGGGTTACACGTCTGTATTCCGACTATTCGATAGTCTAACGGTCCGATAGTACGACGGTTCGATGTTCTAATTTTTGTATTTAACAACCCTCCCCCCTCCCCACCTTCCTAAGTTAATTAAAAAAAATTAGAACATGGTAGTCCGACGGTCCGATTTCTCGTGTTCCTATAATTAAGAAATGTAAAGGACTTGAAAGGAGATCGGACTCGGCTATATTCAAACAAGATTAGCCCAGAACACAGCAAAACTCACCGAGGGGCAGAGGAAAGTGGGTCAGACATATATATAATCAGGAATCGAAATTAAGTGGAAATACTTAGAAAAATTGTTAGTTAGATTTTACGATGTAGTTCCCACTCCGTTATTTTCAGGCTTTTTGCCTATCACTCTTTTATAGTATACCGATCAAAGTCAAACAAAAGCTTTGAACTAGAAACAAGCTGGACTGCGGTTTAGAGCGTTTTGATGACTTCTGAAAGTCATTCTCCGAAGGTCACTTAGAACGGCGTCCTCAGCGATGCGCTGATACGTGATAAGAATGATAACAAACTTCTTTAAACGGAAATACTGTGAGTGGCTGTGATGATTCAACCGCACCCGACTGCGTACATGACACGAATAACAATACGAGGAGTGCCGAGATCGATGGCAGTCACATTGTTTTACCGTTGTGAATAGATGGTGGGTTAGCGGAACACGGGTCAAAAGACCCAACATTGCCCCATATAGCCCCCATCAATGATCACTAATGATTCGATCTGTCACAAGTGAAGTTCAGCATGACCATACTTGCTCATCAGCAAATAGACATTTAAATGATGTCATGGAAAAACATAATGAATTTTTGACATTCATTTATCAGCATCATTAAACCATAAACCAAAAAATGTTAATTTTCCTCAAATTTTTATTTTAGCTTGTAGATTTTAAATTTAGCTTGTAGTCCACAAGCTAAAATTAGCCAGTTGTGAAAAAAGTTAATTACGATCCCTGTATATCTAAAGGCTAGATAGAAATGTGATATTTGTGAGATGGATCATCCGTCCGCGTTACACATTATCGTCAAGCCTAAGGATCAGGGCGGGGAGAAAACTCCTTCTTAGACTTTAACAGTTGTAACTCAAGTTGATACAAAATGCACGAACATTGACGAGTCGGAATTCCGTGGCAAATCATGTGCTAAGATATTGCTTGTCAGGTTATATATCGCAAAAACTTACCTGAAAACTGTATACTTACCTACGCCATCCTGGATGGACAAGCTAATCAATCACTTAAAATTCTAAATCATCATTATTTGATTCACGTAACATTGAAAGTGAAAAAATTAAATACACACTCACTTCTTGTTCAGGACTTAATGACGCATCACGGCGCATCATACTTACATCTCAGGGACATTGCTCCTCATATTCCGCCTCCTCATGATGTACCTATATAACCTCTCCTTATAGGTCGCGAGTTAGGAACCGCCCATCACATTTTAGACCAAAGACGATGCTGATAACTTACCTTATGCGCAAAAATTGAGATTAGGCTGGGCTACAGTTGGTGAATCATGTTTCGGTGGCATCCACAGGACTACTAAAATTAATGCTTGTAAAACACAAATCTTACCTGATGGTCGACCTACTACCATTGAACTGCGTCAAAAAAAGCTTTTCCTCAAAGAAAACGACATTGCCGCCATTGTATTTCCTAAAACACCAAATGGAAACAAGATAGGCACCTCTGTAGAAAATACAGAATTTCTTGAAATCATGCATAATGACTTTAACCGCACTGACTCTGGTAACTGGCAGGCTCCGTTGCCTTTCGTTATAACCGCCAAATCTTACCTTCCGCCGTGCTATCAACCTACACAATAGTCTTATGAAGGATGATCAAGGAGGAGTTCAGGAATTCTCAAAGATTCTTTTGGTATGAGAAAAATAACATTTCAAATCCTTTAATTGAATACCGTATGAAAGTTCATCTATTCGGGAATTCACCATCTCTTGCAGTAGCATGCTATGGTCTACATAAGACTGCGATAAACAGCGAAACTGAATTTGGTACCGTCGTCAAAACTCTCATATATTACAATTTCTTTGTGGACGATGCGCTCGTCTCGCGTCCAACTTAAGAAGAACTTATAATATTGACTTGATTAAACTTACAAGAAATGCATTGAAGCAGGAGGGAAACTTGCATCTTCACACATTCGCGTCTAACTCAATTGAAGTTACGCAAGCCTTTGAATTCGAGGATCTTGCAAAGGACCTGAAGGACATACCTACACAGCGTAGCTTAGGATTGTCATGAAATCTAACCTCCGATTGCTTTAACTTCCACGCGTCTATAGTCTATCGCCAAAAACGTCAAATCACACATGGTGCGCTGAGATCAGCAGGATTTTGGATCCTAGGAGAAAAAAGTTTTAATCTCTTTCATCATTCATCATTGCATAATTTATAAATTGCAAGAAGCAACGTGGTAAACTTGCTACACAAAAAATGTCAGACTTGCCTGTCGACTGATTGTCTCCATCACCGCCATTTTCTTACGTTGGAGTCGATGTGATCAGGCGATGGACCGTTGTATAGCGGTGCAATTGTGAACACCAAGCATTGGGCAGTCTTATTCACCTGCCTGGTCATTCGTGCCATACATATAGAAGTCATAAAATAAACGTTTTCTTTATGTTTCATTGACGCCTTACGTAGTATACGTGGACCGATCACGGATTTAAGATATGACCGTGGCACCAGTTTTGTTGGATCTACTGTCGATCTCAAAGCTAACGCCATAAATGTCGAAGATCACACTTTGTCAACTTACCTGAATCAAAACGGCATCACGTGGAAGTTCAATCCTCCACATTTCTCCCGCATGGGTGGAGTGTGGGAGAGGATGATAGGCGTCTCTCGATGAATACTGGATACTATTCTTTCTTCGGTCAGTGGCAAACAATTCACCCATGAAACCCTAGTTACTTTTATGTGTGAAGTTACGGCAATCGTAAATGCCAGACCTTTTAGTGCATGTTGCCTGTGATCGAAATAATCCGTTCGTACTGAGACCTTCCATCTTGTTGACTCAAAAGACGTTATTAGATGTCGTTCTATCAGACAGACCAGTATGATGTGTACAAGACACAATGGAAAAGAGTTCAGTCCTGAGGTATCATTAGTACAGGACTATAGCAGTAAAGTCCTTCTATATCATCAGTAAAGGACTCAATGAGTATAAAGTCCTCAGGTATCATAAGTACAGGACTATAGCAGTAAAGTCCTTTTTTATCATCAGTAAAGGACTCAATGAGTATAAAGTCCTCAGGTATCATAAGTACAGGACTATAGCAGTAAAGTCCTTCTATATCATCAGTAAAGGACTCAATGAGTATAAAGTCCTCAGGTATCTTAAGTACAGGACTATAGCAGTAAAGTCCTTCTATATCATCAGTAAAGGACTCAATGAGTATAAAGTCCTCAGGTATCATAAGTACAGGACTATAGCCGTAAAGTCCTTATATATCATTAGTAAAGGACTCAATGAGTATAAAGTCCTTAGGTATTATTAGTACAGGACTATAGCAATAAAGTCCTTAGATATCATTGATTAAGTACTCAATGAGTATAAAGTCCTTAGGTATCATAAGTACAGGACTATAGCAGTAAAGTCATTAGATATCATCAGTTAAGTACTCAATGAGTAAAGCCGGTGTGGCCTAGTGGATAAGGTGCTAGGCTCGTGATCGAGAGGTTGTGGGTTCGACTCCCGCCCGGGGCACACCGGTGTTCTGTCTTTCGGATGAGACAGTAAAAACCGAGGTCCCGTGTCACGGTAGGCGTTGCACGTAAAAGATCCCTCACTGCTTGGGTAGGTCCGTTGCAAAGGTCTAAATTTGTACGCAATGCATAAGGCAGATGCCGTCACCATATACCTGAAATAATCATGGAGTGACGTAAAACAATAATCAAACAAACAAACAAAAAACTCAATGAGTATAAAGTCCTTAGGTATCATGTGTACAGGACTATAGTGGTAAAGTCCTTAGATATCATCAGTTAAGTACTCAATGAGTATAAAGTCCTTAGGTATCATTAAGACAGGACTATAGCAGTAAAATCCTTCAATATCATCAGTAAAGGACTCGATGAGTATTAGGTCTTTAGGTATCATTAGTACAGGACTAAGTCCTTATATATCATCAGTAAAGGACTCAATGAGTATAAAGTCCTCAGATATCATAAGTACAGGACTATAGCAGTAAAGTCCTTCTATATCATCAGTAAAGGACTCTATGAGTATAAAGTCCTCAGGTATCATAAGTACAGGACTATAGCAGTAAAGTCCTTCTATATCATCAGTAAAGGACTCAATGAGTATAAAGTCCTTAGGTATCATAAGTACAGGACTATAACTGTAAAGTCCTTCGATATCATCAGTAAAGGACTCAATGAGTATAAAGTCCTTAGGTATCATTAATACAGGACTATAGCAGTAAACTCCTTCCATATCATCAGTAAAGGACTCAATGAATGTAAAGTCTTTAGGTATAATTAGAACAGGACTCTAGTAGTATAAAGTCTTTATCAATTATAAGTGCAGGATTTTAAAAGAAGAAGGTCTAATTCTACCAATCATATTTCCCTAGTAACAGAGCATGTGAGATGACATCAGAAGGAAGAAAATCTAGTCATTGAAACAAACAAACTTATATCAACTTTAAGAATAAATAACACATTGCAAATCTTTAGCATAAAATGTATAAAAAATATTGACAAACAGGCCATATGAACTG
The DNA here is from genome assembly GCA_035048485.1 of Pteria penguin. Classification (NCBI taxonomy): domain Eukaryota; kingdom Metazoa; phylum Mollusca; class Bivalvia; order Pterioida; family Pteriidae; genus Pteria; species Pteria penguin. The sequence continues at coordinate 7,831,896 of CM068590.1, read as the reverse complement.
ATGGAAAAGGAGGCCTGCCCCCTCCCCCCTCACAACATTCCCTTGCCAATCATGCACCAATAGACCTTTTTCCTTTAACTGCGGAGCTGAAACATCGGACGGCAAAATCATAAACGTTCCCTCCAAATCGATCAGAATGACGTCAAAATACATTATGACGTAATAAAATTGGAGGGAACGTTAATCAATTTGCCGTCCAATGTTACAGCTCCGCAGTTAAAGGAAAAAGGTCTATTATGTTACAAAATGAAATTTAATTCAAAGTTTGACATAAATTCCACTTTTGAAATGCTTCCTGTTCCCTGATAAACTAGACATATCTAAAGTCAATCTTATATTATCATATATAGAACATGAATAAAGACACTCTTTGATGCACCACATAAACTTCAAAGCATACTTAAACCACACATTTGGTTAAAGCTATAAACCCTCTAGTTTGTAATGAATATATCGATAAATACAAAGTGTAATTGTTGACAAGATGCTGTGAAAATACCAAAGATAATTGTTATTTTCTTGACATGCTAACTTTGATCGACCTCTCACTCGTGCATCAGAAATGATATGCTATTATCGTCTTCATCATAGCTTAATCCTCTTAGATAACTTGTGTAAGAAAGAATACTGCTGTCTTAATAAAAGATCTCTTCTTTCTTTTTCTGTTTAACATGTTTGAGTAACTTGATAAGGATAGCTGGGTTCATTCCTGGTATTCTAGAGGCTGCAGCGATCTGAAATACACAAGAAGAAAATAGAAGAAAGGAAACACAAATGTCCCTGGTCCCCAAAAATAGTAATAATTCTGGAAAATACATGAGAAGTCATGACAATACCAAGTGTTGCAATTCAAACAACTTGGACAAGAATAAACGGCTGCAGAGAGAATTTCAGACTCACAACGCTAAACAAGAATAATTTGTCTATGAAAACATATTGATAACATCCCACAGAAAGGACTGTGATCAACCATGTTACAATACGACCAAAACCATGAATTGTACGAGAATACAAGTTTAGAACATCACAGGATACTAATAGAACACTCTTTCATTTCACTTGGTGAGGCATGCTTTATGTATGTATCACTGACTTTCCTGGCACACCTGTTCTGACTCAATTTGGACTTGTGTTTTCAAAAATAGGCTTCTTTATTTTGGTAAGATTATAGCCTGGCACATGGGTGATGTGGGTGGCGAGGAAGCTACATAATGACTAATGATCCTTGAAGATGAGAGAATTTGGCACTGAAGTAGATATAAATTAAAACTTCAAGTAAAAATTATTTGCCATACACTAGACACAATGGGTATCTTTATTATGTATGGTGTGTACAGGAAATTAAATAGAAAATCTCTCTGTATTTTCAGCAAAGTGCATGTATGTATAAGAGTTTAGTATAAAAGGTCTATAGAAACTTGGCCACAACCATTTTATAAAACGTTTATGTTTAGTAATACTTACTGAGGCAGGTCTGACTTGATGCAGTTTTTCTGTGGCTGCATGAGGAAGGTTTAATCTGTAGAAAGTCAAATCAATCCAAATCAGTTATTATATAATTCACAAGGATACTACATACTGTGAATAATTATGCAGTTCACTAGGATCATAAAATCATTGGTTTGTGGGGATGTGATTTCATAGTTATATGTATCAGTAATAAAATCATTACCTATTGTATACTTTCTGTACTACTTGTACAATATGACATTACAGTGGATGGCTTGTTGGTATACTTTCTGTACTACTTGTACAATATGACATTACAGTGGATGGCTTGTTGATATATTTTCTGCACTGCTTGTACAATATGACATTACAGTGGATGGCTTGTTGGTATATTTTCTGTACTGCTTGTACAATATGACATTACAGTGGATGGCTTGTTGGTATATTTTCTGTACTACTTGTACAATATGACATTACAGTGGATGGCTTGTTGGTATATTTTCTGTACTACTTGTACAATATGACCTTACTGTGGATGGCTTGTTGGTATATTTTCTGTACTACTTGTACAATATGACATTACAGTGAATGGCTTGTTGGTATATTTTCTGTACTACTTGTACAATATGACATTACAGTGGATGGCTTGTTGGTATACTTTCTGTACTACTTGTACAATATGACATTACAGTGGATGGCTTGTTGGTATATTTTCTGTACTGCTTGTACAATATGACATTACAGTGGATGGCTTGTTGGTATTTTTTCTGTACTGCTTGTACAATATGACCTTACTGTGGATGGCTTGTTGGTATATTTTCTGTACTACTTGTACAATATGACATTACAGTGAATGGCTTGTTGGTATATTTTCTGTACTACTTGTACAATATGACATTACAGTGAATGGCTTGTTGGTATACTGCTTGTACAATATGACATTAAAGTGGATGGCTTGTTGGTATACTGCTTGTACAATATGACATTACAGTGGATGGCTTGTTGGTATATTTTCTGTACTACTTGTACAATATGACATTACAGTGAATGGCATGTTGGTATATTTTCTGTACTACTTGTACAATATGACATTACAGTGGATGGCTTGTTGGTATACTGTTTGTACAATATGACATTACAGTGGATGGCTTGTTGGTATACTGCTTGTACAATATGACATTACAGTGGATGGCTTGTTGGTATATTTTCTGTACTACTTTTACAATATGACCTTACTGTGGATGGCTTGTTGGTATATTTTCTGTACTACTTGTACAATATGACATTACAGTGAATGGCTTGTTGGTATACTGCTTGTACAATATGACATTACAGTGGATGGCCTGTTGGTATACTGCTTGTACAATATGACATTACAGTGGATGACTTGTTGGTACTGCTTGTACAATATGACATTACAGTGGATGGCTTGTTGGTATACTGTTTGTACAATATGACATTACAGTGGATGACTTGTTGGTACTGCTTGTACAATATGACTTTACAGTGGATGGCTTGTTGGTATACTGCTTGTACAATATGACATTACAGTGGATGGCTTGTTGGTATATTTTCTGTACTACTTGTACAATATGACCTTACTGTGGATGGCTTGTTGGTATATTTTCTGTACTACTTGTACAATATGACATTACAGTGAATGGCTTGTTGGTATATTTTCTGTACTACTTGTACAATATGACATTACAGTGGATGGCTTGTTGGTATACTTTCTGTACTACTTGTACAATATGACATTACAGTGGATGGCTTGTTGGTATATTTTCTGTACTGCTTGTACAATATGACATTACAGTGGATGGCTTGTTGGTATATTTTCTGTACTGCTTGTACAATATGACATTACAGTGGATGGCTTGTTGGTATATTTTCTGTACTGCTTGTACAATATGACCTTACTGTGGATGGCTTGTTGGTATACTGCTTGTACAATATGACATTACAGTGAATGGCTTGTTAGTATATTTTCTGTACTACTTGTACAATATGACATTACAGTGAATGGCTTGTTGGTATATTTTCTGTACTACTTGTACAATATGACATTACAGTGAATGGCTTGTTGGTATACTGCTTGTACAATATGACATTACAGTGGATGGCTTGTTGGTATATTTTCTGTACTACTTGTACAATATGACATTACAGTGAATGGCTTGTTGGTATACTGCTTGTACAATATGACATTGCAGTGGATGGCTTGTTGGTAAACTGCTTGTACAATATGACATTACAGTGGATGACTTGTTGGTACTGCTTGTACAATATGACCTTACAGTGGATGGCTTGTTGGTATACTGCTTGTACAATATGACATTACAGTGGATGACTTGTTGGTACTGCTTGTACAATATGACCTTACAGTGGATGGCTTGTTGGTATACTGGCTTCTTGGTATATTTTCTGTACTACTTGTATAATATGACAATGCATGTACTATTCTCTTCAGACACACACACACACACACAGTATTTTAGGATCATATATCAATGTTTATAGTTTTGAATATGAATGTTTTGTAACCATAAACCATGAAACCTATAGAAGTTGAGCCCCTTATGAATTTCAGTATATAATACGACAGACCTTTTTATGTATCAATCCTTGTGTAAATCTTTGATATTCTGTATGTATCATTACTGATGTTATGCCACTAAGGCACTTATAACAACCTGTCATGGTGGACATTCATGTATCATCATATCTACATATACAGTGTATAATAAACAAGAGGCCCAAGTGGGCCTATATCGCTCACCTGAGTACCTATATTATCAGTCATGCATGAAGGAAGAATTCATTTATTTTTGCATTAATGTGACTAAGTCAACACAGATGTTGAAAATATGTCAAATTTTATTTCAGGCTAGAATAAAAAACAACACTTTTTTGCACATCCATTCAGGTGATTTTGATATTAAGCATTTCCTTTATCTCTGCAAGAAGTCATCCAGGGCAACAAGTTAGTCATTTTCTTTAGGTGGGGCCTTTTGTTGACTGATTTCAAGTCTGGGTCATGAACAACAATTCTTTCAAATATTGTCCAGATCTAACTTAAAATGGCCTAATTTCATATGTTGAGTGTTGAGAAACATCTAAAAACTTATTTAGATGTGTAAAGAAATGAAAAAAAAATTTTGACCACAGCTGGATTTGAACCGCTACTCTCCATATTTCAATTACCAAGTGGTATATGTACTATTGTGAGAACTGCTTTTTAGACATGGTGGCATTATCTGTTAACCAATTTGGATGAAATTTACCAAATTGATAGAGGACTTTTAGTACTTCATGTATTCCATGTTTCATTAAAATCTTTCATGTGGTATAACAGCAGAAGTGAAAAATGTGATTGAATTGTTCCTATACACCCTCATTTGGAAGTCTTAAAAAATTCATAGAAAATCCAAAAATTGAGATATTGACAAAATTCTTTCAAAGTAACAATCCTTACCATAATAATGATCACAATAGTCCATAAGAAATCATCATTATCAATTAACTAGGAAATATGACACTTTTTTCTGCATTGAATCATCAAGTCCAAAGAAATGTCGAAAAAAATTCTAAAATTTGATTTTGGAAGGGAACCAAAATGACAATACATCTTCACTCATCCCTCTAGATCATTTCTATGCATTCTGTTTGTCTCTGTATACAGCCCATATGAAAAAGAATATTGTTAAACGAGGGAATTCTTTTGTGACCTACTCTTGACTATGGTGGCGCCACCTGTAAAGAGGTCTGGACGAAAACAACAGAATTTGAAGAGGATCATAAGTGACTTATTTCTACCAAGATTTATTAAAATCCTTCAAACAGTTTTGTAGAAAAAGTTGAAAATGTGAAAAATGGCCAACCCCCCCCTTTTTTTTTTGGAAGTCTTAAACGTAAAATTCCTAATTTCATATGTTGAGTGTTGAGAAACATCTAAAAACTTATTTAGATGTGTAAAAAAAAAAAAAAATTTTTTTGACCACAGCTGGATTTGAACCGCTACTCTCCATATTTCAATTACCAAGTGGTATATGTACCATAGTGAGACCTACTTTTAGACATGGTGGCATTATCTGTTAACCAATTTGGATGATCCGCACAAAAAACAAAATCTTTGAAAAGGACTATGAGTACTTGCATCCTACCCAGTTTTATCACAATCCTTCAAGTTGTTCTGTAGATCAAGTTGAAGATATGAAAAATTGTCCCCCCCCCTTTTCTTGGAAGTCTTAAAAAATTCATAAAAAATTCAAAAATCGAGATATTGAAAAAATTCCTTCACACCAGCATTCCTTACCATAGAAATGATTAAATGAAACCAAATGTATGCATCAATGTTTACTAAAAGAAAATAATAACTCTTTAATGCATTAAAATAACAAAGTCCAAAATAAAAATGAAAAAACGTCAAAAATTTGATTTCGGAATGGAACCAAAAATATCAACACTTCTTCCCATATGCCTCTATCTCATTCCTATGCAGTCGGTTTGTCGCTGTATGCACCCGATCTGAATAAGAAGTTTGTCAAAGGAGGGTACCCTCTGTGACCTACTTTTGTCTGTGGTGGTGCCACCTGTTCATGGATCCTGACAAAGATGACCACATTTGTCGGGGACCTTGAGTATTTGATGCATGCCAAGTTTCATTGAATTCCAGCAAGTGGTTCCGAAGAAAAAGTTCAAACTGTGAAATGTTTACACCAATTATCCCACCCCCCCTTTTTCTTGAAAGTCTTAAAAAATTCATAAAAAATCCAAAACATAAAATATTGAAAAATTTTCTTCGCAGTAGTATTTCTTACCATCAAAATGATCAAATTAAACCAAATTAATGCATCAATGTTTACTAAAAGAAAAAAATACCTCTTTTCTGCATTAAAATTACCAAGTACTAAAAAACGTCAAAAAAACGTCAAAAATTTGATTTCGGAATGGAACCAAAAATAACAACACTTCTTCACACATCCCTCTAGATCTTTCCTATGCATTTGGTTTGTCTCTGTATGCCCCCGGTCTGAAGAAGAAGTTTGTCAAAGGAGGGTACCCTCTTTGACCTACTTTTGCCTGTGGTGGCGCCACCTATTGATGAATCTGGACGAAAAACAACAACATTTGTAGGGGACCATGAGTACTACATGCTTATCAAGTTTCATCAAATTCTGTTCAGTGGTTCTGGAGAAGAAGTCGAAAATGTGAAAAGTTAACGACGGACGACAGACGACGGACGGACGACGGACGGTGATTGATCACAATAGCTCACTTGAGCCTTTGGCTCAGGTGAGCTAAAAATCAGAGGATGAGATGCCTGGGAAGAGCAAGTGGCTCAGGCTATGTGCCTGGGGAGAGAAAGTGGCTCAGGATATGTGCCTGGGGAGAGAAAGTGGCTCAGGATATGTGCCTGGGAAGAGTAAGTGGCTCAGGATATGTGCCTAGGAAGAGTAAGTGGCTCAGGCTATGTGCCTAGGAAGAGAAAGTGGCTCAGGCTATGTGCCTGGGAAGAGTAAGTGGCTCAGGATATGTGCCTGGGAAGAGTAAGTGGCTCAGGATATGTGCCTGGGAAGAGTAAGTGGCTCAGGATATGTGCCTGGGAAGAGTAAGTGGCTCAAGCTATGTGCCTGGGAAGAGTAAGTGGCTCAGGATATGTGCCTGGGAAGAGTAAGTGGCTCAGGATATGTGCCTGGGAAGAGCAAGTGGCTTGTTCAAGCTATGTGCCTGGTAAGAGAAAGTGGCTCAGGCTATGTGCCTGGGAAGAGTAAGTGGCTCAGGATATGTGCCTGGGAAGAGTAAGTGGCTCAGGATATGTGCCTGGGAAGAGCAAGTGGCTTGTTCAAGCTATGTGCCTGGTGAGAGAAAGTGGCTCAGGCTATGTGCCTGGGAAGAGGCTATGTGTCTGGGAAGAGCAAGTGGCTTGCTCAAGTTAAGTGCTTGGGAAGAGCAAGTGGTTCAGGCTACATATATCTGCCTGGGAAAAGAAAGTGGCTCAGGTTATCTGCAATGCCTTGTATGTCAAAAGCATCAACATTTCACAACAATGAATGTGTAATAACACTCTATTACAAAGTGTCATAATAACACTACAAGGGTTTAAAACATCACAAGGGTATAAAATAACACAACAAGAGTATAAAACAAAACAAAAAGGGTATAAAACAACACAAAAAGGGTATAAAACAAAACAAAAAGGGTATAAAACAACACAACAAGGGTATAACAAGAGGCCCAAGTGGGCCTATATCGCTCACCTGAGTACCTAGATTATCAGTCATGCATGAAGGAAGAATTCATATATTTTTGCATTAATGTGACTAAGTCAACACAGATGTTGAAAATATGTCAAATTTTATTTCAGGCTAGAATAAAAAACAACACTTTTTTGCACATCCATTCAGGTGATTTTGATATTAAGCATTTCCTTTGTCTCTGCAAGAAGTCATTCAGGGCAACAAGTTAGTCATTTTCTTTAGGTGGGGCCTTTTGTTGACTGATTTCAAGTCTGGGTCATGAACAACAATTCTTTCAAATATTGTCCAGATCTAACTTAAAATTGCCTAATTTCATATGTTGAGTGTTGAGAAACATCTAAAAACTTATTTAGATGTGTAAAGAAATGAAAAAAAAATTTTGACCACAGCCGGATTTGAACCGCTACTCTCCATATTTCAATTACCAAGTGGTATATGTACTATTGTGAGAACTGCTTTTTAGACATGGTGGCATTATCTGTTAACCAATTTGGATGAAATTTACCAAATTGATAGAGGACTTTTAGTACTTCATGTATTCCATGTTTCATTAAAATCTTTCATGTGGTATAACAGCAGAAGTGAAAAATGTGATTGAATTGTTCCTATACATCCTCATTTGGAAGTCTTAAAAAATTCATAGAAAATCCAAAAATTGAGATATTGACAAAATTCTTTCAAAGTAACAATCCTTACCATAATTATGATCACAATAGTCCATAAGAAATCATCATTATCAATTAACTAGGAAATATGACACTTTTTTCTGCATTGAATCACCAAGTCCAAAGAAATGTCGAAAAAAATTCTAAAATTTGATTTTGGAAGGGAACCAAAATGACAATACATCTTCACTCATCCCTCTAGATCATTTCTATGCATTCTGTTTGTCTCTGTATACAGCCCATATGAAAAAGAATATTGTTAAATGAGGGAACTCTTTTGTGACCTACTCTTGACTATGGTGGCGTCACCTGTAAAGAGGTCTGGACGAAAACAACAGAATTTGAAGAGGATCATAAGTGACTTATTTCTACCAAGATTTATTAAAATCCTTCAAACAGTTTTGTAGAAAAAGTTGAAAATGTGAAAAATGGCCAAAACACCCCCCCCCCCTTTTTTTGGAAGTCTTAAACGTAAAATTTCTAATTTCATATGTTGAGTGTTGAGAAACATCTAAAAACTTATTTAGATGTGTAAAAAAAAAAAAATTTTTTTTGACCACCGCTACTCTCCATATTTCAATTACCAAGTGGTATATGTACCATTGTGAGACCTACTTTTAGACATGGTGGCATTATCTGTTAACCAATTTGGATGATCCGCACAAAAAATAAAACTTTTGAAAAGGACTATGAGTACTTGCATCCTACCCAGTTTTATCACAATCCTTCAAGTTGTTCTGTAGATCAAGTTGAAGATATGAAAAATTGTCCCCCCCCCCTTTTCTTGAAAGTCTTAAAAAATTCATAAAAAATTCAAAAATCGAGATATTGAAAAAATTCCTTCGCACAAGCATTCCTTACCATAGAAATGATTAAATGAAACCAAATGAATGCATCAATGTTTACTAAAAGAAAATAATAACTCTTTAATGCATTAAAATAACAAAGTCCAAAATAAAAATGAAAAAATGTCAAAAATTTGATTTCGGAATGGAACCAAAAATATCAACACTTCTTCCCATATGCCTCTAAATCATTCCTATGCAGTCGGTTTGTCGCTGTATGCACCCGATCTGAATAAGAAGTTTGTCAAAGGAGGGTACCCTCTGTGACCTACTTTTGTCTGTGGTGGTGCCACCTGTTCATGGATCCTGACAAAGATGACCACATTTGTCAGGGACCTTGAGTATTTGATGCATGCCAAGTTTCATTGAATTCCAGTAAGTGGTTCCGAAGAAAAAGTTCAAAATGTGAAATGTTTACACCAATTATCCCACCCCCCCTTTTTCTTGAAAGTCTTAAAAAATTCATAAAAAATCCAAAACATAAAATATTGAAAAATTTTCTTCGCAGTAGTATTTCTTACCATCAAAATGATCAAATTAAACCAAATTAATGCATCAATGTTTACTAAAAGAAAAAAATACCTCTTTTCTGCATTAAAACTACCAAGTACAAAAAAACGTCAAAAATTTGATTTCGGAACGGAACCAAAAATAACAACACTTCTTCACACATCCCTCTAGATCATTACTATGCATTCGGTTTGTCTCTGTATGCCCCCGGTCTGAAGAAGAAGTTTGTCAAAGGAGGGTACCCTCTTTGACCTACTTTTGCCTGTGGTGGCGCCCTCTGTTGATGAATCCGGATGAAAAACAACAACACTTGTAGGGGACCATGAGTACTACATGCTAATCAAGTTTCATCAAATTCTGTTCAGTGGTTCTGGAGAAGAAGTCGAAAATGTGAAAAGTTAACGACGGACGACAGACGACGGACGGACGACGGACGGTGATTGATCACAATAGCTCACTTGAGCCTTTGGCTCAGGTGAGCTAAAAACACTTAAATCAGATCTTTTTAGAGAACTTTCAGAACTCCATACTGCACAGTGTGAACATATCTTACCAATGGGTAAATATCATTCCGTACTTTCTGAATGACAACTTTACCTGTAATAATCTAAGTCCTGTGGTAGAATTAAACTCTCGTCTTTTCTGAGCTCCTCTATCTCTTGTCTCTGATATTCTGTTTCAGGGCCATACAATGCTAAAAGAGAACATTTGATATATTAACAACAAGCTTTAGTAGGCCTAAATTGCTCATCTGAGATAAATTTGTTTATTCATAAATAACATTTGCTGAATAAATATCATACTTCAGACTCTTTTTCAATTGTTTCAGTACAATTTAATGCTGATAAAAGTTAACAGCTTCCACTAAATTTGTCTCTTCTTTAAAACAAGTAAAACCATTTCTTGTACAAAGTTTCAGCCCAAAATATGATGTCATAATATAATACATAAACATAAATTAAAAACTCTGCTAAACTAATAAATTATATTACATTAAATATACAGAAACTGTCATACAAAATATAAATATTATACACCTTTTCAGACATCTGACCTCGTTGGTTGTGACATCATATATACGTTTGTACTTAGTAACATATGCCAGATCTTTTTCCCAGCAGACATGAATTCATGTAAGCATTATATTTAACCATATGATAAAGTCAAGGTGGCCAAGTGGATACTGAGTGATTTAGTGGTTATATTGAACAGACTTCCCTCAATGAGAATTACAAAGAAGAATACCCATGTCTTGACCTTCTACATGCCGAATACGATGAAAAGTAATTGTATATGTAACATATGAATGCTGAATACTGTGATAAGTGATTGAATAGGTACCTTCTGAATGCTGAATACTGTGATAAGTGATTGTATATGTACCATCTGAATGCTGAATACTGTGATAAGTGATTGTGTATGTAACATCTGAATGCTGAATACTGTGATAAGTGATTGTATATGTAACATCTGAATGCTGAATACTGTGATAAGTGATTGTATATGTAACATCTGAATGCTGAATACTGTGATAAGTGATTGTATATTCACCCTCTGAATGGAGAATACTGTGATAAGTGATTGTATATGTACCTTCTAAATGCTGAATACTGTGATAAGTGATTGTATATGTAACATATGAATGCTGAATACTGTGATAAGTGATTGTATATGTAACATATGAATGCTGAATACTGTGATAAGTGATTGTATATGTACCTTCTGAATGCTGAATACTGTGATAAGTGATTGTATATGTACCTTCTAAATGCTGAATACTGTGATAAGTGATTGTATATGTAACATATGAATGCTGAATACTGTGATAAGTGATTGTATATGTAACATCAGAATGCTGAATACTTTGATAAGTGATTGTGTATGTACCTTCTGAATGCTGAATACCGTGATAAGTGATTGTATATGTACCTTCTGAATGCTGAATACTGTGATAAGTGATTGTATATGTACCTTCTGAATGCTGAATACCGTGATAAGTGATTGTATATGTACCTTCTGAATGCTGAATACCGTGATAAGTGATTGTATATGTACCTTCTGAATGCTGAATACCGTGATAAGTGATTGTATATGTACCTTCTGAATGCTGAATACTGTGATAAGTGATTGTATATGTACCTTCTGAATGCTGAATACCATGATAAGTGATTGTATATGTACCTTCTGAATGCTGAATACTGTGATAAGTAATTGTATATGTACCATCTGAATGCTGAATACCATGATAAGTGATTGTATATGTACCTTCTGAATGCTGAATACCATGATAAGTGATTGTATATGTACTTTCTGAATGCTGAATACCGTGATAAGTGATTGTATATGTACCTTTTGAATGCTGAATACTGTGATAAGTTATTGTATATGTAACATCTGAATGCTGAATACCGTGATAAGTGATTGTATATGTAACATCTGAATGCTGAATACTGTGATAAGTTACTATGTGTTTGTACCTTCTGCTTGAATGTGTACCATGTGAGAAGCATCATCATTGATTTCCTGGAAAACATCTGGAATAACTCTACTCAGATTCCATATGCATACTTTCGGTATTCGAAGGACTTCAAAAGCACTGAAAACATAAAAATGAAACCATGAGTATTCTGTTCACTGCCAGAGAAATGAATACATATAACAATGACAACAGGATGCCAATGTTAAAACTTCATACAAAAAACACATAGGTTACATTTCAATATTTATATCTTTTTAACATATTTCAATATATTTTACTGTTTGCATTGTATATAAATTAAGTGAATATTCCCATATGAGCAGGTATCAGTTGTCAAACTGTTACGACATCAAACAATGTCTAAATTATATATGTAAGTTTTCAGTACTGGGTCATTATACATGTTTATACATGTACTGATATAAGAATTGATTAAAAAACTTCAAAATGTCTTTTTTTTTTGCATTTCAATACTTTCACATCGTTAATATATCAATAAATAAATATTATGATACAAAAAAATGAGAGAAAAAGTTTTACTTATTTAAAACAAGGTTTTGTTACGTTATGTGTACGCTAAAATTTGACCTGTGAATTGTGACATTGAAAAGCACCTATTTGAAAGTCAATTATTTCTAGAATTTGTTAAGTTAACCTCAAAAGCAATTTATTCCACTGATTAAAATGAATCTTCATTAATCTCATCCATAAATGACGACGAATCTACCCTTATCCATTTTCTAGATAAAACTACAACAAATGTTGTATTATGCTCGTTATCCTTGGTGTCCTCTTCAATAACAAACTTTACAAATGCAATGGCATTTTTATGTCGGTTGATATCCGTTATATTCATTATTGTTTTTATACCCTTGGATACAAAGGATTATCTACTATTCGATTCCTGATGTTTGAATTACCATTTAGACAATAATCAAATAAACATATAATATGACGGTCATCGTGTCCAAAACATAACGAACGTAATTGAATCTTATACAACATCGCTAACTGAGTACAGATCGTCACTCATGGTGTCATTGCATTTCTATTTATAGCTATTGCTAAAATTATATGTAGCAACCTATTGGGGATTTCCTATATGTCATTGTTGTACAAAGATGGAAGAACACATGGTGTCTGGGATATGCCCCCAAAGAAAAAACTGTAACGAACATAAACAGAAGAAAAATATTTGTAAATTGCAATTGTCCTTGGAAATTAAGTAATCGATGAATATTATAAAGCTGAAGATTTGAAACATAAAATATGCACTGCCCTCTTTTACGTCTATTTGTACTTTCTTGATAAACACTTACGGTCACAGAGGTCAAACAGTATAGCATTGATCATGTCCAATATAACGACCGTAATGATACTCTAAAGTTATGATGCTACTATTATGAATTATCTTTTTCTGATCCAATAATTCAAAGACTCATTCTTTGACCAATGCTTTAAATAAAGACCAAGATGCTTTTGTAATGTTATTTTGGGAACGTGTACTTTTACTTCCGATTTTGCTCGTTACAAGACGCGACGAAAATCGACAGCATTTCATGTCCATTGTTATGAATGTAGTTAACCATTTTTTAGTGGTTGTTTCCAAACATAAACTTCATTTTGTAATTTAACCATTAATATAGAGTGTTTTTGAAAGTTGTACTAAGAATGTGTAGTGTAATTTTCGAGTACGTTCTTTATATGTTGTAGCAATTCTTCCTAGAATACGCAAATAAAGTGATACTTGTATTAATGCTTTTAAAAAAGGGTATGCATGAGACAAAAATGAGCATTATTACAATATAAATGTTATTTCAGATATTTTGTGGTATTTAATTAATACATCCTAATTTTTCGTGTCCTGTTATGCACATAATTTAGTTTTTAAAAAGCATCATTAGAACTTTTGTCATGATATATCGAGTTAATCTTGCCCTACACTCTAGTCTATTTTAATTATTATATCAGATAACCATATTGTGGACTGACTCTTCATAATTTTGATTTCATAACAAAAATAGATTAAGATAAATACGTATGTTATGGTGTCCACTTTGTTTGACATTTTTAAAACCTTTTAAAGATATTTTTTTCTCAATAAAAGCATTAGATAATACATTAGAATTCATACTATGAACATGAAAGCTGTTTTATTTGTTTATGTTATGTCACATATCTGGCCCCAGTACTGAAGACTTACTTATATCTTTTATTTTTTACACCAGTTTCCACAAAACTGATTGACGTCAAAATTGTTTGATATCAGATACCTGCTCCTATGGGTAATTAATGTATAACAAAAAGACTCAATAATGCAATTAATACAAAAGAAGTAGATATTTTCAATCAGGACCTGGTCTCTCAAGGAGTACTACCTATGAGTGTTACAGTTGATTGACCTAGGGAATCCCAATAGCTTATTCCAGTCCTGCATCGATCTGATATCAGCTCTGAGGTTACCAATCACTTTGTTGATTAGTTGATACTTTCTCTGATATACTTCATAACGGTGCTGACTGACACAACCAAATTTATATCCTAAAATGAAAATAACAAGCTTTCTGAGAATGCTGCTGAAGCAATACATATCCCCTACCGTCCCAAACAAATTTTACAATGCATACATTTATAACAGGCTGATACTGTAAATACATATCTGGGAATACATAGTGCATAATTGAATCTTTGCATTAATTTTCTAAGTCCAAGTGCCATATCTCAGCAAAAAGTTAATGAACCAAAACAAAATTTGAACTTGATATGTAACTTGCCATGGTAAAGCAATGTACCAAATAGCAAATGATAATCTGCAAGCATGATGAAAAAAATGTGGGAAACTGATGAACCAGACAGACGGACGACGGAATACAAATCTAGAGTCCCTTTTCAGTGAAATTCTCCAGAAGGGGACTAATAATCAAATTTATGAATTTATGAATAAATTAAAGGACTCAGTTGCTCTGACTCAAAATGGCATGTGTATGTACTAAATTCTTTTTCTGATACTCTTCTGTAATTCCATGTTTTTCGAAGCTGGTGTGGCCTAGTAGATAAGGTGCTGGGCTTCTGACCAAGAGGTCCCAGGTTCGACTCCTGCCCTGGGTGCTCCGGTGTTCTGTCTTTCAGATGAGACAATAAAAATTGAGGTTCCGTGTCACGGTAGGCGCGGCACGTAAAAGATCCTTAACTGCTTTGGGTGGGTCTATCGCAAAGGTTTAAACTATGTGTCAGACAGATGCCTCCACCATATACATGAAATAGTTGTGGAGTGACATAAAACAATCAATCTCAAATTATTTTTCTTTGATCATAGGCTTATGATCATGTGCTTTGTTTCCAACACAGTATGGTTACAAATCCAGTGAACATTGCAGCCAAAATACTGCTTGAACAGAGGTTCACAGGCTGATCACTATATATTTCTTGTAAGGATAACTTTGTGAACATGGGAATATATATAACAAGCTCCCTGGTTCTATTATTCCAAGGAGTACACTTGATGTAGTGGTGAAGCACTCAGCTGTTGGTACAGGGAATCCAGGTTTGATTCTTTGATTGTACAACTTATGTTAAAAGGATCGGTAACCTCTGTTGCCACTAAGTTAAAGATGTTGGTAACCTCTGGTTTCCAGGTCACGATAAGTGACTGACAACCATCAATCAACAACATTTAATTTAGCTGTACCCAAGAATAGTGTCATTACTGTCTGCACACTTGGTTCTCCTTTATCATGTATACCTTTTTCTGTCAATCTGAAATCAGCATTATCTGGCCTGAGAGATAGACGAAATTCCACATTGCTTGTGTACATGCGATATGGTTCAATGGCTCCCTGAGTTGTGAGGTCATCTATCAGAACTCCAATGTAACTCTCTGTTCTATCAAGCGTGAAGGCTGGTTTATTCTGCACCTTTGATGCTGCATTTATTCCTGCTATAATACCCTGAAAATATATTGACTCTTTTTGTTAAACAGATTTATCTGCCTTTTGAGACAGTATCTAAGGTAAAACAATTATGACATCATATGATATATTTTTTGTGGATACCCTGATCATGTAAGGCTTGTACAAGCAAGACATCCCACCTCTTAGTTTTTCTTGAATATCTTGTTTCCCATCCGCCTGATCCGAGAATCTTTGGTATCTGTGGATATGGAAACGTCATTGTGGGTTTTAGATCATTTTTCATAGAACTTGATAATGTCATAACTGTTTTATGCGAGATACTGTCCTAAATGGGAGGCAACTCTATGTAATGCAAAGACTGAATATCATCACATAAAACTCCCACAATTCAACATAGTAATGCAACTCTTGAGAATTCTATAATAAATGTCTTAACATGTATATGTGTATAAATTTTGGTGCATCATACATGTATGCACATTTCTCCAACTTATGTCTCTTCAGTGACTCTCAAGAAAAGAGAAAAAAGAACACATCTGACAAAGCTGTATGACACAAATCACCAATGCACACAAAACATGATAATAGTAAAATTTACATGGACAATGACATTACAAAAATATTCAATTGCCCTGTGGTTACAATTCCAACTTAGAATGGTCAAACGAAATAACAAATGTCACTCAGATGGTGTGGTTAACGGGTTTACAGACGCCCACCTTCCCATCTCAAGGCCTATACTATGAAAATCAAAAGTATAGATATTCGAAGAGCCAACTCCTCTTTAAATCAGATCTTAGTGGACATACCCTGACAACAATATAACATGAAAGAGGGATGTATGACCTTCAGATGATAACACATAATAATCCTGTATACAGGGCTGAAAACCTTACCAAACCAGGTACATTCATATTACAGGTTCTAGGGAAAGGTTGGTCTTAATTGTTCAATAAACTCCTCCTCAAGACAATACATGTAATTTTTTTTATTTTGATCATGTCATTTAAGTTCTGATAAAACTGCTACTAATCACTTACTAGTTTAAAACATCATCAAGGTAAGAACTGAAAAGTTTCTGAAAGTAACAGTCTTTTGTCAATCTCTATTGATGAATTATTAAAAATCAAATCAGGCATAGTCAACAGTCTATATACGGTACTGACCTCAGAAATAGAACAATGACAGTGATGACTTTCACTAATATACATAAATTACAGAAGAATCTGGTATCTGATCATTTCATTACTTGGAAAGTTTTCATAGCTTATTTTCTCATTAAAGTTTGAGTTCTTTACTCACTGAGTTAATGCTGGGTTTGAAACCAATGTTCAAATTTGGACACAGAGATGGAAAAAACCCTTGGTCATAGCACCCTTATCAAGTGGCATAGACCTGACTAAATTGACATAGACCATCCGCTTTTGACAAATAACTTCTTTTGGTCATTGGAAAGCTAATCTAACAAGAGGCCCAAGAGGGCATATATTGCTCATCTGAGTACCTAGATTATCAGTCAAGCAGGAAGGAAGAAGTTATTCAGTTTTGCATTACTGTGACTAAGTCAACACAAATGTTGAAAATATGTCAAATTTTATTTCAGACCAGAATAAAAAACAACAACAGTTTTTTGCACATCCATTCAGGTGATTTTGATATTAAGCATTTGCTTTGTCTCTGCAAGATGTGATTCAGGGCAACAAGTTAGTTATTTTCTTTAGGTGGGGCCTTTTGTTGACTGATTTCAAGTCTGGGTCATAAATACCAATTGTTTCAAATATTGTCCAAATCCAACTTAAAATGGCCTAATTTCATATGTTGAGTGTTGAGAAACATCTAAAAACTTATTTAGATGTATAAAGAAATGAAAATTTTTTTTACCACAGCTGGATTTGAACCGCTACTCTCCATATTTTAATTAGTAGTATATGTATCACTGTGAGACCTATTTTTTGGACATGGTGGCACCATCTGTTGACCAAGTTGGATGATATGTACAAAATTGATAGAAGACCTATAGTACTTCATGTACACCATGTTTCATTAAAATCTTTCATGTGGTATAACAACAGAAGATAAAAATGTGAAGAATTGTCCCTATACACCCTCATTTGGAAGTCTTAAAAAATTCATAGAAAATCCAAAACTTGAGATATTGACAAAATTCTTTCACAATAATATTCCTTAATATAATTATGATCAAAATAGCCCATAAGAAATCATCATTATCAATTAACTGAAAAACATGAAATTTTCTGCATTGAAATTACTAAGTCCAAAAAATGTCGAAAAAACGTCAAAAATTTGATTTTGGAACAGAACCAAAAATATCAACACTTCTTCACACATCCCTCTAGATTATTCCTATGCATTTGGTTTGTCTCTGTATACCCTCGGTCTGATTGATTGATTGATTGATTGATTTTTGTTTTACGTCACACCACGAATATTTCACGTATATGGTGACGGCATCTGCCTGATGCGGGGCATACAAATTTTGACCTTTGCAACGGACCCACCCGAAGCAGTGAGGGATCTTTAACGTGCCATGCATACCACGACACGGGGCCTCGGTTTTTACTGTCTCATCCGAAAGACAGGACACCGGCATGACCAGAGCGGGACTCGAACCCCGGCCTCCCGATCAGGAGTCCGACGCGATACCACTAGGCCACGCCGGCTTCCCTCGGTCTGAAGAAGTTTGTTAAAGGAGGGTACCCTCAGTTACATACTTTTGCCTGTGGTGGCACCACCTGTTGGCGGATCTGGACGAAAAAGAACAATACTTGTAGGGGACCATGAGTACTTCATGCATACCAAGTTTCATCAAATTCTGTTTGGCTGTTCTGAAGCAGAAGTCGAAAATGTGAAAAGTTAACAATGAACAGACTGACGAACGACGGACTACGATTGATCACAATAGCTCACTTGATCCTTCAGCCCAGGTGAGCTAAAAATCAAGCATGAATTTCGTAAATGTGGTAAATAACAGTTATGTATTTTGTGCATTATGTTAGTGTAACAGTTAGTGTACTCATGTGCAGAATATCATTTGTTATTCAAAATTACAGTTAAACATGAAAAATGACATTGAAAAATAAGTCTTTCCCATTGGAAGTTGGTAAAGACTGAGAGGATTTGGTGTAGATTTTGTCTACTGGTCTACGGATCAATGCAAACACTGGGTTTGAACAATTGACCTTTGTCTCCTCAATATACTACTGCACACAGTGATCCAGATCTTTACTCCACATTTAACAGAAACATTTTAATACCATTAGCATACCATCAACATTCATGCCTGTCCGTCTTTCTTACCTGTGCTGCAGCTTCCTCATAGCCAGTCGTCCCATTTATTTGTCCAGCGAAGAAAAGATTCTGGATCCTCAGGGTCTCTAAGGAAGGTTTCAGTTGACGTGGATCTATGAAATCGTATTCCACACCATATCCTGTCAATATTCAAACTTATACTATAAAACACTCAGTCAGAAACCAAGTTGACCTACTGGGAATATAAATCACATTCCACACCATAACCTGTCAACACACAAACTTATATTATAAACAACACAGTCAGAAGCTGAGTCAGCCTACTGGGAATATAAATCATATTTAGCATTTCCAAATAACTATGAATTAAAATTTCAAAACCAATTCAAAGAAAATTGTTTTAACAAGATGTGTTTGTAAAACACTATGCCCCTGGTGGCAACTAAAATTTAGCATAAAGGTAATGAGACACTGAGCTTGATGTAACTTGACAGGGTTTTATAGTTGGAGTATGCATGCCAAATATGAAGTCTCTTTTTCTCATTGTTCAAAATTTATGGCAAAGGTTAAAGTTGACAACAGTCAAGCAAACAAACAAACAAACAAACAAATAAACAAACAAACAGACAGACAGACAAGACATAAAAATATGCCCTGATCTATCGATCTGGGGGCATAAAAATGGATGATACTACATTTTGTATAAGCTCAAATTTAAAACCAAACTCAGAGAACATTGTTAATGGAGATAATTACACTTATTATAGAATAGGACCCTTTTAGTACTCTAGAGGCAGAATACGAATTGTTCAGGTAAACTTATTACAACAAGTTTGCCTCTATAATACTTAATTTTTTAATTCTTAAAAAGACCATACTGTCTGACAGTATGAATCATTTAATTTCATCCAATACTTAACTATATACACTCAATGACCTCCCTGTTATATCATCACCATAATGTATTATATGCACTCAATGACCTCCCTGTTATATCATCACCATAATGTATTATATGCACTCAATGACCTCTCTGTTATATCATCACCATAATGTATTATATGCACTCAATGACCTCCCTGTTATATCATCACCATAATGTATTATATGCACTCAATGACCTCCCTGTCCTATCCTAACCAAAATGTATTATATGCACTCAATGACCTCCCTGTCCTATCCTAACCATAATTTATTATATGCACTCAATGACCTCCCTGTTATATCATCACCATAATGTATTATATGCACTCAATGACCTCCCTGTCCTATCCTAACCATAATGTATTATATGCACTCAATGACCTCCCTGTTATATCATCACCATAATGTATTATATACTCTTATAGACACTGTATTACATTCCTATTAGTGACACTTTCAATAGTTGAAACATTGTGTATCATCTATATGTTTAGGACTTTGTGTATCATCTGAATGCGGAGGACTTTGTACAATGTCTGTCCTGTTTAGGGCACTGTGTATCATTTGTATGTTCAGGACATTGTGTATCATATGTAAGCTCAGGACATTGTGTATCATTTGTATGCTCAGGACATTGTGTATCATATGTAAGCTCAGGACATTGTGTATCATATGTATGTTTAGGACACTGCATGTCATTTGTATGTTTAGGAAATTGTGTATCAAATGTATATTAATTAAAATGTATATTGTCTGCATGTTTGCGTTATTGTTTTTCACCTGTATGCTTATAGTATTGTATATCATGTGTGTTTGCAATATTGTGTATTGTGATGTGTATCGTATGTATACATAGCAGCCAAGCAGAAGCAGGCACTTGGTTTCACTTATGATTTCTCAGTAGTACATGAATAACATGTACTTGTACACATTAATTCACCTTGTTGTATTACTTACACACATTATCTGACCTGGTTATGTTATTTCCATGCATTATCACACCTAGTTGTATAACTTGCACACATTAACTCACCTGGTTGTATAACTTGCACACATTAACTCACCTGGTTGTGTAACTTGCACACATTAACTCATATGGTTGTATAACTTTCACACATTAACCTACATGGTTGTATAACTTGCATACATTAACTCATATGGTTATATAACTTGCACACATTAACTCACCTGGTTGTATAACTTGCACACATTAACTCATATGGTTGTATAACTTTCACACATTAACCTACCTGGTTGTATAACTTGCATACATTAACTCATATGGTTGTATAACTTGCACACATTAACTCACCTGGTTGTATAATTTGCACACATTAACTCATATGGTTGTATAACTTTCACACATTAACCTACCTGGTTGTATAACTTGCACACATTAACTCATATGGTTCTATAACTTGCACTCATTAACTCATATGGTTTTATAATTTGTACATAGTAACCCACCTGGTTGTATTATTTTAGCTTTCTCCAGACCCTTGATACATCGCACTAAGCAGAGCTGATGCTCCTCTGGCATTGTACAGGAAATTCCATTGGGGTATATCACATCACTGCTGAAACCTGTACATAATCAAAGATCAAAATTATCTTCACACATGTAACATTAACTGACTGATCATCACATGCTCTACATCGCACCTTTTGGAACGCTTTTTCATTATGACATCATAAATATATGGCCTGTGAAACATTAATTTAACTACAACATCAAAATGAAACTACAAATTAAAGTTGAATCTGACGATCCCTCAATTGTTAATATATACCGAGTGTCTGACCAACAGTGGAAATGGAAGACATGCCTCAATATCTACCAATGATATTCAATCTTTAACCTCGTCCTGAAAAATCACTAAGCATTACATTAAAGCTTCGTTTTTCTAGATTTATTTCACTACCTGTCATAATCTGGAAGAATCCATCACATCAAAATCTAATTCTTATCGATTGTTTTTAAATATCAGCCTGATGTTAAGTATGGTGTCAATGTTTAAAATAATTGAAGGTACAGGTGCTTCCTGCTAAACATCAAGGTGATGTGGCTCAGTTTATGAGGTGCTCCCCTCCTGATCAAGATGTACTGGGTTTGACTCCCACCGTGGGAACATCAGTGTTCTGTATTTCAAATGGGACAGTAAAAATCGATGTCCAATGTCATGGTAGACATGGGAGGTAAAAGATCAATTTCTGCTTTGGGTGGGTCTGTTTCAAAGGTATGCATTAATGCATCACGCAGATGCCATCACCAAATACCTGATATAATGGTGGAGTGACATAAAAAATAAAAATCTTTTTTCATATGTTTGACTCCTTCCAGATGAAGCAATTCCAATATGCGGTGCTTGACAGGCGATACAAAGATCAGTTCACATATTGAATACAGGTATGTGGTAATCTGAGAGATAACCACATATGGTGATCTGAGAGATGACCAGATGTGGTAATCTGAGACATGACCAGATGTGGTGATCTGAGAGATGACCAGATGTGGTGATCTGAGATGACCACATGTGTCGATCTGAGAGATGACCAGATGTGATGATGTGAGAGATGACCAGATGTGGTGATCTCAGAGATGAAAAGATGTAGTGATCTAATGGATGACCAGATCTTGTGACCTCAGAGATGACAAGATGTGATGATCTCAGAGATGACGAGATATATTGACCTCAAAAATGACTAGATGGGGTGATCTCAGAGATGACCAGATGTATGACCTCAGAGATGACCAGATGTGATGATCTCAAAGATAACCACATGTGGTGATTTGAGAGATGACCAGATGTGATGATCTCAGAGATGAAAAGATGTGGTGATCTAAATGATGACAGAGATGACCAGATCTGGTGACATAAAAAATGACCAGATGTTTTGACCTCAGAGATGACCAGATGTGGTGATCCGAGAGATGACCAGATGTCATGATGTCAGAGACGACCAGATGTGATGATCTCAGATATGACCAGTTGTAGTGATTTCAGCAATGACCACATGTGTTTCTTTAAAGCCAAACAAACAGTCAAACCTGACAATGTAACAGAAAGTTTAGTTTCACTACCTTTGACTTCATTTCTTGGTCGTGCGAAAGACAAACAGAGGACAATTCAGAAGACCAGCATGGATCTACATGTCTTTATGTTTTAGCATGGATAAAAACAGGAGTCTGAATCTGGTGCATAAACTGCTCACTAAACATCCGACATGTACCACCGCTAGAGTTACATGTATCTTTCTTCTTTTTGTTTTGTTTTTTTTTCATCATTTATCCATGTCTATATGAGATTACAAGACACTTCAGTGCCTTTCAGTGAAAGTTTGAGAAATTCAGAATAATCGAATTTGCTCAAGATAAACTATGTCTCCTAATCTGCCATTATGTGCCCTGATTATAGCACACTATTTCAATTATGGAATTACAGTGCTGATTCTAAAATTTAATGAATAAATTTAATGTAATTCATGTTCACTTTTTTCTATAGCTCTCACGAGCAAAATACTCTGACCTATTCCCAACAGCAAAACCTGTATTTGTCCTAATATGTGTCAACCAATCAGAGCCAATGGCGGCCATCTTGGATTACGGATCGGCATGAAAAACACAAACTTGGTAGAGGACCTTGAGTACTTACTTCCTATGAGGTTTAGTGAAATTCTGTGCAGCGGTTCTGGAGAAGAAGTAGAAAATATGTCAACAAATCAGAGCCAATGGCGGCCATCTTGGATTACGGATCGGCATGAAAAACATAAAATTGGTAGAGGACCTCGAGTACTTACTTCCTATGAGATTTGGTGAAATTCTGTGCAGCGGTTCTGGAGAAGAAGTCGAAAATGTGTCAAACAATCAGAGCCAATGGCGGCCATCTTGGATTACGGATCTGCACGAAAAACCAAACTTTGTAGAGGACCTGGAGTACTTACTTCCTATGAGGTTTGGTGAAATTCTGTGCAGTGCTTCTGGAGAAGAAGTCGAAAATGTGTCAACCAATCAGAGCCAATGGCGGCCATCTTGGAATACGGATGGGCACGAAAAACACAAGCTCGCTAGAGGACCTTGAGTACTTACTTCCTATGAAGTTTGGTGAAATTCTGTGCAGCGGTTCTGGAGAAGAAGTCGAAAATATGTCAAACAATCAGAGCCAATGGCGGCCATCTTGGATTACGGATCGGCACGAAAATTCAAACTTTGTAGAGGATCTTGAGTACTTACTTCCTATGACGTTTGGTGAAATTCTGTGCAGTGCTTCTGGAGAAGAAGTCGAAAATGTGTCAACCAATCAGAGCCAATGGCGGCCATCTTGGAATACGGATGGGCACGAAAAACACAAGCTCGCTAGAGGACCTTGAGTACTTACTTCCTATGAAGTTTGGTGAAATTCTGTGCAGCGGTTCTGGAGAAGAAGTCGAAAATATGTCAAACAATCAGAGCCAATGGCGGCCATCTTGGATTACGGATCGGCACGAAAATTCAAACTTTGTAGAGGACCTTGAGTACTTACTTCCTATGACGTTTGGTGAAATTCTGTGCAGTGCTTCTGGAGAAGAAATCGAAAATGTGTCAACAACTCAGAGCCAACGGCGGCCATCTTGGATTACGGATGGGCACGAAAAACACAAACTTGGTAGAGGACCTGGAGTACTTACTTCCTATGAGGTTTGGTGAAATTCTGTGAAGCCGTTCTGGAGAAGAAGTCGAAAATGTATCAACCAATCAGAGCCAACGGGAGCCATCTTGGATTACGGATGGGCACGAAAAACACAAACTTGGTAGAGGACCTGGAGTACTTACTTCCTATGAGGTTTGGTGAAATTCTGTGCAGCGCTTCTGGAGAAGAAGTCGAAAATGTGTCAACAAATCAGAACAACGGCGGCCATCTTGGATTACGAATCGGCACAAAAAACACAAACTTGGTTAAGGACCTGGAGTACTTACTTCTAATGAAGTTTGGTGGAATTCTGTGCAGCCATTCTGGAGAAGAAGTCGAAAATGTTTTAACCAATCAGAGCCAATGGGAGCCATCTTGGATTACGGATGGGCACGAAAAACACAAACTAAGTAGAGGACATTGAGTACTTACTTCCTATGAAGTTTTTTGAAAATCTGTAACGCGGTTCTGGAGATGAGGTCGAAAATGTAGAAAAGCTAACGACGGACGAAAGACGACGGACGACAGACGGTGATTGATCACAATAGCTCACTTGAGACTTCGGCTCAGGTGAGCTAAAAATATACTCAAAGGGACTTCAGTGTTTGATTTCAATTTTAGTGAACTGTAAAAAATAGTATATGTTTTATTGTGTTATTTGACTCGGTTAAGCGATAAAGGATATATATACATATATATATATATATATATATATATATATATATATATATATATATATATATATATATATATATACAAGCTTCTGTTTTAACAATTACATTATATATACAATTCATTAACAGGAACATGCTCATCAACTTATACATGCAGATCTAATCTTTTTTCCTATATCTGTTGAGGAGAATTTTACTGCTGACCATAGAGGCTTATTTCTATATAAACATTGTTACAATTTGAAAAGTTTCTCCGTAAATCTTTCCTGAATTGTAAATTTATTGATAATTTTTTTTACTAAACATGTCTAATTTCGCGATTAAAAATTTAGTCTGCATCTTTTCCCAACGTTTGTAAATAAGGTGTGGTCTCTGAAGAAAATATCAGTTCCCCTACCTTTGTTGGAAATACGAGCAATAGTTTTTCTGAAGTCTCTTTACTTTTTTGACACTTTCCGCTTAACACGCATCATATGAAATCCTAATACGTGCAGATATCGATAAATGACCACTAACCTTCCGGTTCTAGCCACACCACGTGTTCTCGCTCCCTGTAACGTAAAACCTTAGTTTCCAAAGATGGACAGTTCCTGAAAAATACAATAATGTTATTGAATCATACTGCTGAGATGGATTTCATTGTGATCAATCTACCAGCTAAATACGTGTATCTCTACCAAATCACACACTTTATATTATGTATACAAATCAAAGTTGAGAAACAAGAACGTTTTAGTATACACTCTAGGAACACTTCGTCCATCCCCTATGACCACATTCACCCCCTACCTGTTGCTATACACTCTAGGAACACTTCGTCCATCCCCTATTACCACATTCACCCCCTACCTGTTGCTATACACTCTAGGAACACTTCGTCCATCCCCTATTACCACATTCACCCCCTACCTGTTGCTATACACTCTAGGAACACTTCGTCCCATTCCCCCCTACCTGTTGCTATACACTCTAGGAACACTTCGTCCATCCCCTATTACCACATTCACCCCCTACCTGTTGCTATACACTCTAGGAACACTTCGTCCATCCCCTATTACCACATTCACCCCTTACCTGTTGCTATACACTCTAGGAACACTTCGTCCACCCCCTATTACCACATTCACCCCTACCTGTTGCTATACACTCTAGGAACACTTCGTCTACCCCCTATTACCACATTCACCCCCTACCTGTTGCTATACACTCTAGGAACACTTCGTCCATCCCCTATTACCACATTCACCCCTTACCTGTTGCTATACACTCTAGGAACACTTCGTCCACCCCCTATTACCACATTCACCCCTACCTATTGCTATACACTCTAGGAACACTTCGTCTACCCCCTATTACCACATTCACCCCCTACCTGTTGCTATACACTCTAGGAACACTTCGTCCACCCCCTATTACCACATTCAACCCCTATATACACTCTAGGAACACTTCGTCCATCCCCTATTACCACATTCACCCCCTACCTGTTGCTATCAACACCACCAATAATCCGTGCTCCCAGTTTTCCAACAATGTTCTCCATAAAAGTATGTACTGGCGCCGTGCCTTATAGACTTGCTCAAGTCTCTATGTTTAGAATATATTTAGTCATAAGGTCCCTTATATGAAACTCTGCTCTTTGTCATACCGCATTCTTTAAATTGTAGGGAGCACAGAATAGCGAATAATTATTAATGAAAACATAACATAGAGACTTGAGCAAGTATACGTTGCAGATTAACGTAATATCTGCACTAAACGTAAGTACACTACAAAACGAAATATGATAAATGAGGAGCAATTAACCATTTATAAATTGGTCGTAGCTAGAGGATAATTACAGTGGCAGATCCAGGATTTCCGAAAAGGGGGATGGGCGCATGTTTATTTGCCGAACTACTCAGCAACTGGTGCAACATTTGGATTTTTACAAGTAAATATGTGGCCAAAAAAAGGGGGGGGTCCGGGTCCCGGGGCCCCACTCTAAATCCGCCACTGAATTATCCTCTGATGATGTCTTCAATGATACCTCAAACCTGCCATCTTCAGGCTAATTTGAACTGAGTGTGATTTGTTATTGTCTTATCGAACTGAACTGAACTGCATTTAATGTGGCAAAAAAATTCTACGTGTTTCTATTCATAGTACAAAAAGGGAGAAAATACAGATCAGGATACTGGCAAGGGGCTAACAAAAACACGAAGAAATACTCAGTGAGGCTGTTGTAATATGTTTAAGAGCGATTTCAATAAAATGAGAAAGTCGAAGTTGTTTTAAGCTGACTGACACAATCAATACAGATTCTAGTTTATGAAATTTAGGCCAATGACAATACTGTTTTGATAAAAACTTTTTCCTGATATCAGTGTATACAGGACACACCAATAAAAATCGTACTCACTTTCAATCAACTTTATGTTACAACAGTTACACAATCTATTTTCTCTGGAAATAATATTATACACCCTCTCTTTATTTAATTTATGTGCACTTAAGTTATTTTTGTTTCAGATAAGAGACTACGTAAATTTTTTATTATAATTTACATATACTTATATATTAAGTCTAAAATGAGGTAACAGTAGAGCACTTGAAATAAATGGGAAATCTGCAGTTATCAATTTCATGTTCTGAACCCAAAATTTCAATTTTTGTGGTACTTCTTAACTATATTTTTGATAAACATATACATCCAACTGCATCGACTGATAATACTGTTGTATCAATCCCCACCATTCCCTCTCGCAAGATGAATTGAATGATGTAGTTGGTTGGTTGGTTGATTGGTGTTTTACGTCGCTTTCAACAATATTTCAGTTATATCACGACATGGAAGCAGGAGGTTACCAACCTCTTAAACATAATGGCGCAACCCGGGAATCGAACCCGGATCGTCGGCGCCGCAAGCCAAGCGCTTAACCACTACACCACGCCTGCCCCTAACTGAATGATGTAAATAACTATGAAGAAATTATCTTAGTTAATTTCTAAATGTTTTAGTACTGTTCAAATCAATGAGCCTACTTTTTTCTTAAATGTACTGAACGGTAGAGCTTACATTTAGTGTCCAAGCTGTCATTTATTTAATATCGATTTTTTGAGAAAAGAAAAGAAAAAAAAAAACAATAACCCCCCCCCCCAAAAAAAAAAAAAACCCAACCCCAAAAATCTAGAAGTCAAGATAGAACAACAACAACAACAACAACAAAAAATTTGTTCACCTTTGTTAGCATTCATAAACAACGAAAGTCAGACAAATTACTTGCAATTGGTAACCAATAAGCCGTTCAGAGTTTTTCGACAGCTATTTCTAGCATTAGACAAAGGCGACAATAATAAATCACTACTGGTACCATAATTAACGAAAGTGATAAAAGGTTAAGTGAGAACCACGGGGACTATTTGGATGTCAGCGAGTGTTCGAATGGAATCTAGATGACTTGAACATTGAATTCTCCTAAATCATCCTCATAGTGTCCTTTATAGTGTCCTTGATAATCAATGTCATTTGCCTATTGCATCATAAGCAGATTACAATGAAATAAAGTGTGATGTTTGTATAGGAAAGACAAAGGTCTAAAGACTGGCAACACCTTGTGCAGTTCCCTTTTCGTAGCCTTAAGATGAAGCGAGCGACAGCTGCGGGAGTCTCCCATGGTAGGCCCCACGCTACAATACATGCAGCAGCTGTTATCATTGCAGAGAGAAATGCATATCATAGCGAGATACACAAACATTCTTCGCTTAAGGTGATGGAGAGGATCCCGATGGGGAAAACAAACACAAGAATTATACGCTTGTACAATCGTATCTCATCATTACGTATCGTTACTTAAGAAACTTTCCGTCCCGCTATTCTTTAACAAAATACGCACCGGCATATTTAAGCAGTGCTTTAACCTGTTTTGCAAATGGTACAACTTATATATCCCATTTGTAACCCCAACTTTTTGGACGTTAGCTAGTCGAAGGTGCTAAGAAAGTGTTATACAGATAAACAATTGAAAAAAGAGGACTATTGGAATACACGCTATACCGAAGGACTTGTAAAATTACAGACAATATTTTTTTCTAGGTGAGTAGAAATCTTATACTCTGTTCTGTTAGGAGAATGTTGCGTGGAATTATGCAAAACACCTGTAAGGTGTCATTACGGACTAAACACCTGAAAGGTGTCATAACGGACCAAACACCTGGAAGGTGTCAAAGCATTGAAACAAATACGTCAAATGACATAAATGTATTAGGAGGGCGAGGGAATGGGGTGGTCATGTCTGTTAAACTTTATTATTTTTATTGTAGGTTCAAATATATACTGGGGGCAGGCGTGGTGTAGTGGTTAAGCGCTTGGCTTGCGGCGCCGACGATCCGGGTTCGATTCCCGGGTTGCGCCACTATGTTTAAGAGGTTGGTAACCTCCTGCTTCCATGTCGCGATATAACTGAAATATTGTTGAAAGCGACGTAAAACACCAATCAACCAACCAACCAAATCAAATATATACTGCAAAACGTGATGCACGTAAAAATCGAGTGTTTTTAAATGAAATACATAGAGTCAACAGTAATTCAAAATCATGGGCAAATCCCACCAAGTCTGTGAGATCCTCGTCCTGTATGTAATGTCAAACATTTACGGCAGGGTTTAGGCAAAGGGGTACAGATCGAGTTCTTTCATGTAAAGCAATTCACTGTTATGTAAAAGATGCAGAGGTTTTAGATGAAAATGAGATTTCCCACTGCTATATAAGTGGTGACATGTAACATGCTCTGGGAATGCATGTGATATGTAAATTGCCCGGAGTACTACAGCTAGAAGAACGAAATCAGGTATCTTCGCTATAATCCGAGAATGTATACACAAGCTTTTGAGATTTTATATGATAGGTTTTACGACTTTATTGCAATAATTGTCGGGATATGCTACATATGTTGGTGAGCTTTCACTTCCGGTAATCGTGGCGATGCCAGTTTCTCTCATCCCGAAACTGGCACGTTTGGCTAATGGTCTACCTCTGACTCGCACCCTTTTCAAAATTTATTTTGAGACTTTACAAACCGTAGTAAATGTGTACCTCTGGATGTATTCAACACAACAGAAACTTTTCTAGATCCCTGAGGCAAATTTTGACCCTTGAAGCAATACCAATCCTCTTTAGACCCCTGAAGTAGGTGGTGAAACTGCCAGTATCCTTGCTGAGCTTGCACTGGACTATACCAACACTCTTGAAGTATGCTGCAACCCAGTGACGGATTTAGTGGGGGTCCACTTTTTCATGTCATGGCATGTATAGATTACAAGGTTGAAAACACTCAAATAATATGGCTAAAACTCCAAATCTGGCACCCCAAAATGGCTGAACATTTTTACTAATACTTGCCTTTACTATGTGTCCCTCTCCCTTCTTTTCCAAAATTCTGGATCCGCCACTGCGACCTTTGAAGCAATACAGACCTACTCATGTACACTAACGTATGCTGTGTTCAGACAATAAAGACAATATGAGCCATGTCCAGACTTTCGGGAGACTCGAACACTCTCAAATATATGTTGTCACTGATATGCTGACACGCCAAGGTCCTTTAAGTATGTTGCCAGTGATATACTGACATACCCAGACCCTTCAAGTATATGTTGTCAATGATATACTGACACGCCCAGACCCCTCAATTATATGTTATCACTGATAAATGTGTGTACTGACACGCACAGAACCTTCAAGTATATGTTGTCACTGAAATGCTGACACGCACAGACCCTTCTAGTATATTTTGACATTAAAATGCTGACACGCACAGACCCTTCAAGTATATGTTGTCACTGAAATGCTGACATGCACAGACCCTTCAAGTATATGTTGACATTGAAATGCTGACACGCACAGACCCTTCAAGTATATGTTGTCACTGAAATGCTAACACGCACAGACCCTTCAAGTATATGTTGACATTGAAATGCTGACACACACAGACCCTTCAAGTATATGTTGACACTAAAATGCTGACACGCACAGACCTCTTCAAGTATATGTTGTCACTGAAATGCTGACACGCAAAGACCCTTCAAATATATGTTGACATTGGAATGCTGACACGCACAGACCCTTCAAGTCTATGTTGTCACTGAAATGCTGACACCCATTTACATTTGATGGAATTAAATTCTGTGATTATGTATTCCAGTAAGGAATATGTGAATCGTGTTTGTACGCTCTGTATGAATGCCACACATTAACACTCTGTAAAAATGCCAGACATTAACATTGTAGGAACGCCACACATTAACACTGTAGGAAGGCCACACATTAACACTCTGTAGGAAGGCCACACATTAACACTCTGTAGGAGCGCCACACATTAACACTCTGTAGGAACACCACACATTAACACTCTGTAGGAACACCATACATTAACACTCTGTAAAAACGCCACACATTAACACTGTAGGAACGCCACACATTAACACTCTGTAGGAACGCCACACATTAACACCCTGTAGGAACGCCAGACATTAAAACTCAGTAGGAACGCCAGACATTAACACTCAGTAGGACCGCCACACATTAACACTCTGTAGGAAGGCCAGACATTAACACTCTGTAGGAACGCCAGACATTAACACTCTGTAGGAACGCCAGATATTAACACTCTGTAGGAACGCCAGACATTAACACTCTGTAAGAACGCCACACATTAACACTCTGTAGGAAGGCCACACATTAACACTGTAGGAACGCCAAACATTAACACTCTGTGGGAAGGCCACACATTAACACTCTGTAGGAAGGCCACACATTAACACTGTAGGAACACCACACATTAACACTCTGTAGGAATGCCACACATTAACACTCTGTAGGAAGGCCACACATTAACACTGTAGGAACGCCAAACATTAACACTCTGTGGGAAGGCCACACATTAACACTGTAGGAAAGCCACAAATTAACAACAGTAGGAAGGCCACACATTAACACTGTAGGAACGCCACACATTAACACTCTGTAGGAAGGCTACACATTAACACTCTGTGGGAACGTCACACATTTACACTCTGTAGGAACGTCACACATTAACACTATAGGAACGCCAGACATTAACACTGTAGGAAGGCCACACATTAACACTCTGTAGGAAGGCCACACGTTAACATCTGTAGGAAGGCCACACATTAACACACTGTAGGAACGCCACACATTAACACACTGTAGGAACACCACACGTTAACACTGTAGGAACGCCACATATTAACACTGTAGGAACGCCACACATTAACACTGTAGGAACGCCACACATTAACACTGTAGGAACGCCACACATTAACACTCTGTAGGAACGCCACACATTAACACTCTGTAGAAACGCCAGACGTTAACACTGTAGGAACGCCACACATTAACACTCTGTAAGAACGCCATATATTAACACTGTAGGAACGCCACACATTAACACTCTGTAGGAACGCCATACATTAACACTGTAGGAACGCCACACATTAACACTCTGTAAGAACGCCACACATTAACACTGTAGAAACGCCAGACATTAACACTGTAGGAACGCCACACATTAACACTCTGTAGGAACGCCATACATTAACACTGTAGGAACGCCACACATTAACACTCTGTAGGAACGCCATACATTAACACTGTAGGAACGCCACACATTAACACTCTGTATGAACGCCAGACATTAACACTGTAGGAACGCCAGACATTAACACTGTAGGAGCGCCATCCATTAACACTGTAGGAACGCCACACATTAACACTCTGTAGGAACGCCAGACATTAACACTCTGTAGGAACGCCATACATTAATACTCTGTAGGAACGCCACACATTAACACTCTGTTGGAACGCCACACATTAACACTCTGTAAGAACGCCACACATTAACACTCTGTAAGAACGCCACACATTAACACTATGTAGGAACGCCAGACATTAAGAATCTCTAATTACATAAGTTTAATAGCAAGCTATCATGTAGTGTAAATGTTTTATCTATTGGGAGTGACTTAAAAATATAACAGATACTACAGAGTAGTGATGTCATTCATAGTGATTTGATGAAACTTAAGTGGCACAACAGTCTAACTCTACACTAGCATTCTCAGCAACCTTATCATATCCACTCAGTTACACTCCTGGTAGCACTGTCAGCAACCCTATCATATCGATTCTATCACACTCCATAGCACCATTGTGAGCAATCCCATCGTATCCACTCAGTCACATTCCATAGTATCAATGTCAGCTACCCATTGTATCCACGGAGTCACAACAACCCCATCATATCCACTCAGTCACACTCCATAGTAGCACTGTCAGCTACCCCATCATATCCACTCAGTCACATTCCACAGTAGCACTGTCAGCTACCCCATCATATCCACTCAGTCACATTCCATACTAGCACTGTCAGCAACCCCACCATATCCACTCAGTCACAATCCATAGTAACAATGTCAGCTACCCATTGTATCCACGGAGTCACAACAACCCCATCATATCCACTCAGTCACACTCCATAGTAGCACTGTCAGCTACCCCATCATATCCACTCAGTCACATTCCATAGTAGCACTGTCAGCTACCCCATCATATCCACTCAGTCACATTCCATAGTAACAATGTCAGCTACCCCAATGTATCCACGGAGTCACAACAACCCCATCATATCCACTCAGTCACATTCCATAGTAGCACTGTCAGCAACCCCATCATATCCAATCAGTCACACTCCATAGTAGCACTGTCAGCTACCCCATCATATCCACTCAGTCACATTCCATAGTAGCACTGTCAGCTACCCCATCATATCCACTCAGTCACATTCCATAGTAACAATGTCAGCTACCCCAATGTATCCACGGAGTCACAACAACCCCATCATATCCACTCAGTCACATTCCATAGTAGCACTGTCAGCAACCCCATCATATCCAATCAGTCACAATCCATAGTAACAATGTCAGCAACCCCATCATATCCACTCAGTCACAATTCATAGTAGCAATGTCAGCTACCCCATTGTATCCACGGAGTCACAGCAACCCCATCATATCCACTCAGTCACAATCCATAGTAACAACGTCAGCTACCCCAATGTATCCACAGAGTCACAGCAACCCCATCATATCCACTCAGTCACACTCCATAGTAGCACTGTCAGCTACCCCATCATATCCACTCAGTCACATTCCATAGTAGCACTGTCAGCTAACCCATTATATCTACTCAGTCACATTCCATAGTAGCACTGTCAGCAACCCCATCGTATCCACTCAGTCACATTCCATAGTAACAATGTCAGCTACCCAATTGTATCCACGGAGTCACAGCAACCCCATCATATCCACTCAGTCACACTCCATAGTAGCACTGTCAGCTACCCCATCATATCCACTCAGTCACATTCCATAGTAACAATGTCAGCTACCCCATTGTATCCACGGAGTTACAGCAACCCCATCATATCCACTCAGTCACAATCCATTGTAACAACGTCAGCTAGCTACCCAATGTATTCACAGAGTCACAGCAACCCCATCATATCCACTCAGTCACACTCCATAGTAGCACTGTCAGTTACCCCATCATATCCACTCAGTCACATTCCATAGTAGCACTGTCAGCAACCCCATCATATCCACTCAGTCACATTCCATAGTAACAATGTCAGCTACCCCAATGTATCCACGGAGTCACAACAACCCCATCATATCCACTCAGTCACATTCCATAATAGCACTGTCAGCAACCCCATCATATCCAATCAGTCACAATCCATAGTAACAATGTCAGCAACCCCATCATATCTACTCAGTCACACTCCATAGTAGCACTGTCAGCTACCCCATCATATCCACTCAGTCACATTCCATAGTAGCACTGTCAGCAACCCCATCATATCCAATCAGTCACAATCCATAGTAACAATGTCAGCAACCCCATCATATCCACTCAGTCACAATTCATAGTAGCAATGTCAGCTACCCCATTTTTATCCACGGAGTCACAACAACCCCATCATATCCACTCAGTCACACTCCATAGTAGCACTGTCAGCTACCCCATCATATCCACTCAGTCTCATTCCATAGTAACAACGTCAGCTACCCATTGTATCCACAGAGTCACAACAACCCCATCATATCCACTCAGTCACACTCCATAGTAGCACTGTCAGCTATCCCATCATATCCACTCAGTCACATTCCATAGTAGCACTGTCAGCTAACCCATCATATCCACTCAGTCACGCTCCATAGTAGCACTGTCAGCTACCCCATCATATCCACTCAGTCACATTCCATAGTAACAATGTCAGCTACCCTATTGTATCCACGGAGTTACAGCAACCCCATGATATCCACTCAGTCACAATCCATAGTAACAACGTCAGCTACCCATTGTATCCACAGAGTCACAGCAACCCCATCATATCCACTCAGTCACACTCCATAGTAGCACTGTCAGCTACCCCATCATATCCACTCAGTCACATTCCATAGTAGCACTGTCAGCTACCACATCATATCCACTCAGTCACATTCCATACTAGCACTGTCAGCAACCCCATCGTATCCACTCAGTCACATTCCATAGTAACAATGTCAGCTACCCCATTCTATCCACGGAGTCATCGTAGCCCATCATATCCACTCAGTCACACTCCATAGTAGCACTGTCAGCTACCCCATCATATCCACTCAGTCACACTCCATAGTAGCACTGTCAGCTACCCCACCATATCCACTCAGTCACAATCCATAGTAACAATGTCAGCTACCCCATTGTATCCACTCAGTCACAACAACCCCATCATATCCACTCAGTCACACTCCATAGTAGCACTGTCAGCTACCCCATCATATCTACTCAGTCACATTCCATAGTAGCACTGTCAGCTACCCTATCATATCCACTCAGTCACATTCCATAGTAACAATGTCAGCTACCCCATCATATCCACTCAATCACAATCTATAGTAACAATGTCAGCTACCCCATTGTATCCACGGAGTCACAACAACCCCATCATATCCACTCAGTCACATTCCATAGTAGCACTGTCAGCTACCCCATCATATCCACTCAGTCACATTCCATAGTAGCACTGTCAGCTACCTCATCATATCTACTCAGTCACATTCCATAGTAACAATGTCAGCTACCCCATTGTATCCACGGTGTCACAGCAACCCCATCATATCCACTCAGTCACACTACATAGTAGCACTGTCAGCAACCCCATCATATCCACTCAGTCACAATCCATAGTAACAATGTCAGCAACCCCATCATATCCACTCAGTCACAATTCATAGTAGCACTGTCAGCTACCCCATCATATCCACTCAGTCACATTCCATAGTAACAATGTCAGCTTCCCCATTGTATCCACGGAGTCACAGCAACCCCATCATATCCACTCAGTCACACTCCATAGTAGCACTGTCAGCTACCCCATTGTATCCACTGAGTCACAGCAACCCCATCATATCCACTGTCACATTCCATAGTAGCACTGTCAGCTACCCCATGCTATCCACTGAGTCACAGCAACCCTATCATATCCACTCAGTTTAAAAAATAATGCATTCGTCATTTTCTATGAAAATAAATAAAGAAAACGTCCTCCTATCCCGCCAAAGTTATGCATTTTAAAGAGGTCGTAGCGACAGATATGAAAAAATT
This sequence comes from Pteria penguin, assembly GCA_035048485.1. NCBI lineage: Eukaryota > Metazoa > Mollusca > Bivalvia > Pterioida > Pteriidae > Pteria > Pteria penguin. The sequence goes on along the minus strand of CM068590.1, from coordinate 7,794,535 downwards.
ATTCTACATGTGTAAAACAAAGGACTCCATGACACACAAGTCAACAATAATACCTAAAGCACCACGACCTTAAATGGTACACGCACGAACAAGTCCTTACACGATAATAAGACAAGGCCTGAAGTAATACACGAATCAACAAGAACTTAAAAGATAGCCGAGTCAGCAAGGACTTAAATGATACACGAGTCAATAAGTACCTAAATGATACACGAGTCAATAAGAACCTAATTGATACGCGAGTCAATAAGGACCTATATGTAAATGATACACGAGTCAACAAGGGCTTAAAAGACAGCCTATGCAGCAAAGACTTATAAATGAAATACAAGTCAATAAGAACTTAGATGATAAACGAGTCGACGAGACCTTAAACGAAAAATGAGACAACAAGGCCTGAAATGATACACGTGTCAACAAGGACCTGAATGATACACGAGTCCACAAAGACCTGAATGATACATGAGTAAACAAGTATAAATTCTGATACGCTATAATCATCGCAAACCTCTTCATTGATTATATGGTGTAGATTGCAAACAAGAAAACAAAAATCATTTTTAAAATAAATAGAAGAGTGAACATTCACAGCTGCACACTGAAATCATTAGGTAACTCGCAATACATACATTTCAATTAAACGCGTTAGATCACCGATAATAGAAATACGGTGATATCAAACAGGTAAACAGCGGTATTCCTTCACCAGACAACACTGGTAAATATTACCAGATGTTACAACTTGAAGATAGCTTAATCGTAATTGAAATTCACAGTTAAATCAAGGACCAATTAGGCAGCAGCGTTTGCCATGAAATGATTAAAGTACAAAAACTTTGCTTTAATGTGTGATTTATTGAAAATCACACAAGCTTTCGTGTGGGGAGAATCCTGGGAGAAAGGAAATGTTTTCTTTCTGGTTGTAAAGGATGTAAAATCACAATACGACCCTTGCAATGTATTAAGTCAGCATCACGTGATAATGGACTTAGATCTGCTAAGTTTCTCTGTTATTTTACGGAATGTCTCACACACGACATATAGTAGCTACTTTATAAACTACAGTGAATCAAGCGGCGTAGCTCAGTCTGTCAGTCTGTCTCGTGATGGAGAGGTCCCGGGTTCGAATCCCAAAGATGTTTTGCCTTTCATATGCTTCTAAAACTAAATTTGTACAATATACTTCCAATTCCGGAGTTTGCTAAATGGTCAATATTCATACCGAGTACTGAGGACAAAACACAAGTAATGGTCTGGCACTGAGCAATTTCATTAATATGACAATCGAAAGCAAGATAAGTACCCTTCAGTGATCTCGTGTCTCTGAAAAAGGAGGGAGAGTGTTTCGACACGTAGGAGAGATTGCCATAAGTGTGGACCATATCTCTGTAGAAATGTGTTGATGAATGACTGAGATAAGACTAGTGCGACTGTATCGAGAAGGGCCGAGACAGGGTTAGTAATACTGTATCGAAGGTTGAGACAGGATTAGTAAAAATGTATCGTGGTTTTAAACAAGGCTACTATGAAGGTATTGAACGTTGAAATAGGACTAGTACTAGTTTATCGAAGTATGAGATAGGACTAGTGAGAGTGTACCGAGGGCTGAGACAGGACTAGTGAGAGTGTACTGAGGGCTGAACAGGACTAGTGAGAATGTACAGATGGTTGAGACAGGACTAGTGAGAATGTACCGAGGGTTGAGACAGGATTAGTGCGACTGTATCGAGTATTGACACAGGACTAGTGGAACTGTACCAAGGGTTGAGACAGGACTATTGCGACTGTGCCGAGGGTTGAGACAGGACTAGTGCGACTGTATCGAGTATTGTCACAGGACTAGTGCGACTGTACCGAAGGTTGAGACAGGACTAGTGAGACTGTATCGAGGGTTGAGACAGGACTAGTGAGACTGTATCGAATATTGACAGGACTAGTGCGACTGTACCAAGGGTTGAGACAGGACTAGTGCGACTGTACCAAGGGTTGAGACAGGACTAGTGCGACTGTATCGAAGGTTGACACAGGACTAGTGCGACTGTACCAAGGGCTGAGACAGGACTAGTAAGACTGTATCGAGGGCAGAGACAGGACTAGTGCGACTGTATCGAGTATTGACACCGGACTAGTGCGACTGTATCGAGTATTGATACAGGACATACAGGACTAATGTGACTGTACCAAGGGCTGAGACAGGACTAGTGCGACTGTATCGAGGGCCGAGACAGGACTAGTGCGACTGTATCGAGGGCAGACAAGGACTTGTGCGACTGTATCGAAGGCAGAGACAGGACTAGTGAGAATGTATAGAGGCTGAGACAATACTAGTGCCACTGTATCAAAAGCTGAGACAGGACTAGTGCCACTGTATCAAGGGTTGAGACAGGACTAGTACGACTGTATCGAGGGCAGAGACAGGGGTAATTCGACTGTATCGAGGGCAGAGACAGGACTAGTGCGACTGTACCGAGGGTTGAGACAGGACTAGTGAGAATGTACCGTGGGTGGAGACAGGACTAGTGCGACTGTATCAAGGGCAGAGACAGGACTAGTGCGACTGTATCGAGGGCAGACACAGGACTAGTGCGACTGTACCAAGGGTTGAGATACGACTAGTGCGACTGTACCGAGGACTGTAACGTGCGTTGACATGATCTGAGACGTAGGAGTATCAATTTACGGTGTAATCTGCATCAAGCTTAAGCACCTGTACATTTCCATCACTTTTATTAGCGACCAACCGATCCCCAATCATTCTGAGTTCGCGCCCTGCATTATGCACACGCCATGTTTCACTCATTTGGCTGGTCCCTCTTGTGCAGTACGCTGGGAACAGTACTCACTTCTGTCCTAAAAATTCTACTGTTTCAAGGTAATCCTATACAGGACATACTCCATGCCCTAGTAATAAATCTGCTTTATATAGGCCTTCACTTATTACATACCAGATATTGTTCAATTTCGCGAACATATATATCACGTATCTCTTGTCATTTGAACTCGCTTTATGTAGGGGGTGGGGGGGGTGTAATAGATACGACTAGGCATGAGATATGTTATTCAGAAAGAACTTCTGGTGTTTCTGTACTGTAGTGGGGATTGGGAATATTTGACATGTTATTATGTAACGCTGGAATTTTCATTACTATGTCTGTTTTCTGACATAGCCATCGGTAAAGCAACGCTGTGAAAATGATTAATTACCCCTCACGCCTTATTGTGTGTGAGCCCGGAATTCAAGCATTTCTATACAAAATATGACAAGCAACTCCCCAATATTCATGTCGACTTTGGGATTTTTCGAACGAATATTTTTTCTATGTCAAGGATACTTAGTCCGATAATGTGAATGTACTATGATGCCACTTAGTCCCGAGACGTGACTGTACCATGTACCACTTAGTCCCAAGACGTGACTGTACCATCATACCACATAGTCCCAAGACGTGACTGTACCATCATACCACTTAGTCCCGAGACGTGACTGTACCGTCATACCACTTAGTCAGGAGACATGACTGTACAATCATACCATTTAGTCTCGAGATGTGATTGTACCATGATACAACTTAGTTTATAGATAAGACTGTACCATGATACTACATAGTCCCGAGATGTAACTGTACCGTGCACCACTTAGTCTAGAGATGTGACTGTAACATGTTACCACTAAGTCTAGTAATGTGACTGTAACATGTTACCACTAAGTCTAGAGATATGACTGTAACATCTGTAACATTTACCACTTAGTCCCGAGATGTGACTATAACATGTTACCACTAAGTCTAGTAATGTGACTGTACCATACACCACTTAGTCTAGAGATGTGACTGTACCATGATACCATTTAGTCTAGAGATATGACTGTAACATGTTACCACTTAGTCTAGAGATATGACTGTACCGTGATACCACGTAGTCCAGAGATATGACTATAACATGTTACCACTAAGTCTAGTAATGTGACTGTACCATATTACCACTTAGTCTAGAGATGTGACTACCATGCACCACTTAGTTTTGAGATATGACTGTACCGTGATACCGCTTAGAGATATGATTGTACCTCGTACCACTAAGCCCACAGATATGATTGTACCATGATACCACTTAGTCCCGAGATAATTATAGAGACATGACTGTACGATGATACCACTTAGTCTAGAGATGACTCAGATATGACTCTACTATAATACCACTTGCCTTTACTATGCTCAGTTCCAGATCTTGATGGTTTGTCACTAAAGTTAGAAGTCGATTTTCTATAACTATACTATGTATTTTGTCTATACCATGTCTTGTCTACATTTTAGCCGCAAACAGCATCTATTGATTGTAAGAGGATCAACTAATAAAAACCAAGTCAAGCGCAAAAATCTATACTATGTACGTAGATGTATCAACAATAAGGTCACGTATTACTTACCCCATTGTTGCAATTGTACTTTTGTGTTTGATTTATTCCACAATCCTGAAAATGACTTGAAGATTGTCGGTGTACACCTGTACATACACACATCTCAGTCTGAAATGTCAGACCCAAGCATTCGCTTAGTCATTCACTTGTTTTATTCAAAATATAATGCTTCCAAATCAGATAGTTCGATCAAAAAAAGTTTTAAATATCCTTCGGCCGATTTTTCCCCACTATCTCGAGTTTTAGATTATACTAAATTCCAATTCGAATGCAGTATGAGGAAATTCGGAGGAAGAATGTTGAAAATTACTTGTTACAGATTTTTATCGAACTTCGGATATAAAAAGCATTATTGTTTGGATGTAATCGTGTAAATGACCAAGCGAATTGTAATTAATAAAAAGTTTCGATTTTGTTCATTTCTCGTCAATATATGATTGGGTGATTGTGTCGGAAAGTTCGGACTAATGCACTTCTATGAAGAGAGACCAGCTAACAGCAAGTATAGTTCTATTTGTGTAAATGATAGATATTGAAATAAAAAAAAAACTGATATAGCCATACAGAGCCCACTCTTTGACCTTGCCCTTTGATTTCCGATGCCCATTCTTCTATCATTCTACACTAGCGTATCAAATATAAAAACTGTCTATTGAAAATATCCTGAGTTATCGCATCACAATCAGAGTGTTGACAGACAGACTGACGTCGTGATTCCTATAAGGCACATTGTAGTAATGCCGGATCTTAACAAATATATTGTGTGCCAGCGACTACTTCTACGTATAATACATCTTTATAATTCGGAGAGCTAGATTTTCAATAATTCAGGAAGTAATATCGACAGTGGTAGTCTACACAGCTAGTGTTGGATTTATTGAAACTGGCTCTCCTCTATTCAAAAATCTTTAACTCATGCACAGGTTACTTTCCATGCAGTTGGCAAGACCTTCATTTGTTTAACCCAAAACATCCCAAACCTGAAACCTTCCATTCACGTACCTGAAACCCTCTACTCACGAACCTGTGTCTTTCCATTTAATTATTCGTAACTTTCCAATCATATACCCAAACAATTCCATTCATTCACCATTACTTATCTCAGATTTCTCATCTCTAAATATTCCATTTACACACCCTAAAAATAAAACTTCGTATCTTGAGACGGTCCCTGCTGACCAGGGACCTTTGTGACCGCCAAGCCGGGTATTCCTCGTAACTCAACAATAACCCTTCCGATCTTGAGACGGACCTTGCCGACTAGGCAATTCTTTGAATTATAAAACTTTTATGTAACATTTCTGACAACCAAGTCGGGCATTCCTCGTAAATTAACAATAACCCTCTCGATCTTGAGACGGACCCTGCTGACTAGGGACTTTTGTGACCGCCAAGTCGGGTATTTCTCGTAAATCAACAATAACCCTTCCTATCTTGAGACCGACCCTGCTGACTAGGGACTTTTGTGATCGCCAAGTTGGGTATTTTTCGTAAATCAACAATAACCCTTCCGATCTTGAGACCGACCCTGCTGACCAGGGGTCTTTGTGACAGCCAATCCGGGTGTTCCTCGTAAATCAACAATAACCCTTCCGATCTTGAGACTGACCCTGCTGAACAGGGGCCTTTGTGACAGCCAATCCGGGTATTCCTCGTAAATCAACAATAACACTTCCTATCTTGAGACGGACCCTGCCGACCAGGGACCTTTGTGACAGCAAATCCGGGTATTCCTCGTAAATCAACAATAACACTTCCGATCTTGAGACCGACTCTGCTGACCAGGGACCTTTGTGACAGCTAAGCCGGGTACTCCTCGTAAATCAACAATAACCCTTCCGATCTTGAGACCGACCCTGCTGACCAGGGACCTTTATGACCGTCAAGCCGGGTATTTCTCGTAAATCAACAATAACCCCTCCGATCTTGAGACGGACCCTGCTGACCAGGGACCTTTGTGACCGCCAAGTCGGGTATTCCTCGTAAATCAACAATACCACTTCCGATCTTGAGACCGACCCTGCTGACCAGGGACCTTTGTGACCGCCAAGCCGGGTATTCCTCGTACATCAACAATGACATGTATAGTTACATGTTTATGTAGATAACCAATGCATAATTATAGCATATTTCACAATACACTAAGTTGATGTAGCTTAATGGATAAGGTGCTCGGCTTGTGACAAAGAGGTTCAGGGTTCGATTTCGCTGTGAGCACAACGGTGTCCAATTATCCGCATCAAACCCGAGGTCCCCTGTCACGGTAGGCATAGCATGTAAAAGATCCCTCACTCCTTCGGGAGGGTTTCTGCAAAGGTATAAATTTCCATGCAATGCATCAGGCAGATGCCGTCACAATATACGTGAAATAATCTTTGGGAGACGTAAAACAGTAATCAATCAATCAATCAATCAATCAGAGATAAACTGATCTCTCAATAACTCTACAGTAAAGAGATCACCGTCTCTCTTACGACTGAAGATGCTGAATTACTTGACCTGTCATGTGAGACTTAACTGAAGCTCATAAAGCATGATGACCACTATATCATGCTGACCTTTTCTCATCTTAATGATAATCTGTATGTATAGACGTTTGTCTCTTTCCTTCCATAAAACCCTGGACTGTTGAAACCGCTTTTTTAAGGAAAAGATAATACTGGAGCACTTATTAGGAGATTGTACATGTAATTCATAAAACAGAGAAGTTTCTGAAAACTAAATACATGTATTCGGGTTCCCTGCAATGGATTATTACTCCGCTTTAAAAAAGTGTGTGTGTGTGTTGGGGGGGTGGGGGGGGGGGTCAAACCAATCTTATCGTTTCGGTAGCTAGACCGGCGGTTGAATGTTTTCATGTAACTTTTTATTTTTAGAAATCAGCCGAAAAATTTTGTGTGAGCAAGACGAGGTGTTGTCAACCTGTTTTCCTGTTTCAATGTACTCCACAGTTCCTTGATGTTACTGTACGAGAGTCAGAGATGTACGCATTTGAGAAATTCTTCTTGAGTGGATTTCGAACACTCCCACCTTATTTGTTATTAACCATTCACCACGATCCTTCCATCATGACATGCACCACAACATTCTTCTCTACTGTAAACGTCAACAATAAAATATTCGTATATCCAATCCTCTTTTCATGTACATATAATCTAGAGTAGTGTTTAGGCGTCTTTAACATCTCAATATATCTCCTTTATTATACAACAGTACCAGCTACAAAACCCTCCCTATCACACCAAACACACTGCACCATTCATTGTACTAGGACAGCTCCCGTCTGCTATTTTACTCCCTATTTGATATAGTTCAGACAACTTCAGTATGAAGTCTTAATGGCACCATTCATAATGCCACTTTGGTGATATTGATTTTTCGTTCCCCATTATGTTTTCTTCCAAACACAGACATGAAGTCTTACCGAATGGCAAACAATAAAATTCCCGAACAAGCACTTGCAACAGCTAGGCGAATGCTGTGATATGTTTTGACTTGTGTACACTCTACGACTACCTGCTAGCAATCGCAGTGGAGTTTCATGAACGCAAGGTTAGTACATTACTGAAATCTTTTTTTTTCTTACAGGAATGTTGATCTCCGTTTCTTCGTGGAAAATGGGAGGGGGGGGGGGGGGTTGTTTCAATATGATTTTTTTCTTTATATGTACATACCGTTTTGATTATCCGTCGGAAACGATAAAAATTCTTAATTTCTTATTATGTTATCATGCGTAAAATACAATATTCTTGGACTGGTTTTTTATTAATTGAAACATATATAAAGGATTCTAAGTAAATTTTCCGGAACACTGATAAACTTTGTATCAATAAATACATAGGTTTCCCACGCAGTGAACGACCATGACGCGTTTCTTGTGTAGATACACAACACAAAAGTTTATACGAAGAAATGTGAAGAATCTGTAAACTCCACGCGTGGATCCAGAGGGATGGACCGTGAATCTGGACCCACTCTGTAAACTCCATGCGCAGATCCAGAGGGACAGACCGGGAATTTGGACCCACTTTATAAACTCCATGCGCGGATCCAGAGGGATGGATCGGGAATTTGGACCCACTTTGTGGTCAGGCCAAATTACTTATCTTATTTTTCGATGTGGAATAAGTAATTTTACACATTACATCATGGTTGAACACCCTATCGAAAATTGGGAGTTGGAAACCCTCTCGACAAAATTTCTAAATCCGCACCTGAACTCTTTCGGTAAATGTCACACTTTTTCCCGCAATGATCCGCGATTAGCTATTATATCCTAATAACGTCAAGACATATCGACATACGGCTCTTTTGCCAACAACATCGTGACTTCTGTTTAAATTTGTATTTCTCACTTTCACACACTATGTTTAGAATGGTTGATTTTTCTTTGAGCTGTTTACATTCTTCAGATACCCACATACATTCATTGTATATATTCACCAGGTATAGGCGTCAATGCCTCGAAAAGCCGAGAACGTGGTGTACGTAACAGTATTTACAAATATACATGTACAATAGACCATATTCCGGTTTTGATAATTGCTGTCTTTTTGTCCGAGCTAATACATTTTGGCATTGTTTTTCATAGTGACTTCATAACGCATGACATAGATCCATTATAACGTCATTATAAAAACAACGCCAAAAGGTATTAGCTCGGACAAAAAGTCGTCATTTATCAAAACCGGAATATGGTCTATTGACTCTTCATTTTACGCTCGAAAACCTGTTAAATCAGATGACGTCACAATATTTTACACCTCGGCCATACCTCGGACAAACATTGAAAATATATTGTGACGTCACGCAATTCGACAAATATTCCGTGAAATGGAAGGGTCAATTCTATCTCGTTCAAGTTAACCTTTGACATTGACACAATCACAACCGATTAACGGCAGAGACGAAATCCGTCATCATGCTTAGGAAATAAAGACATAACTTTAGTCGTACTGTTCTTTGCAATATTGCAATCCATGATATGTTATTGAAAATATTTATAATGATTACTCTACGTATTGGCGTGACTTTCTCATATTTTGAATTTTGAATTTACCAGCCCCAAGTAAATACACATTTTAAAACATGTCAACCATCTTAATGCCGACAAGTACGTAAAACGGTTGCCAGGGGATTCGATATTATGCTCTAAGACACCATGGACCTCGAGATCTGGAATATTGAAAATTTCAAGAAAATTTGAAGACTGGTAGGACCGCAAACAGACACTAGATACTGTATTGTAGCCCTTAATGGCACGGCGGAAAAAATGATGAAATCCTCTTCCTCAGCAGGAACCCCCCATTTCCCTATATAAGCCCAGTAAATTTCTTCTACTAACCGTATCATTTACCATGTTTATTACTTATGTCTAGACTTGCATGTGTAATGGTGTTTAAATGGATTACACATGTTCAGACATCTTATCAAGGAAGATAAATCATAGTGAATCAATCATCATAATCGCTGCAAACTGAAAAAACTCCGAGTATTCTGATTATTAATTAACTGACTATGGTGTGGATGTGTTTGTTGGATTTCGTAAGAAGAACATTCATGCACGATTTCATCAGAATCGCTCTAGAAAGATTCCAAAAATCATTGTATGGGAAAAGTGACAACGCCCCTCATCTGGTAATTGAACAAAAACCGCATACACATAACTAAACCGTGAAGGTGACAAATTGAACTTAAAGTTCAATTTCTGGGATTTCAGCGACACCCACAAAACACAACCGCGGACGACGAGGTATAGACCTTTCCACAATAACTAAAGACTTACAATTTGTGTCTGCGCAATAGCCCTTCCGGAGGTTAGCAACACCGCAGTTATCCTGAAAAGGTCTATTATTGAATGAGTTGAACAGTGACAACATCTCAGTCTGACCACAATGTGTGTAGAATATACTTCGATTACATAAGTCAATCTTAAAAGATCAATAGCGAAGCTAAGTCTGAAAATGTGTGTGTGTGTGGGGGGGGGGGGGGGGGGGGGGGGGGGGGGGGGCAGACACATCTTGCAAATCTCAAACGAAAAGAAAAGTCCTGTCCACTCCATACCGCGACTGTGGCACGCCTCTGGCGTCAGTAAAGTTAGAGTCAACCACTGATATATTCAATCTGGTCGTGATCCTCTGGTCTCTCCTAGGACCCTAATGATTCCTGTCTCTCCAGACTAACACAGTGACCTTGACTTACTGCAGGACTAAGATGTACTCTAATCACGATCACTGAATGGAATCGACCAATAGATGCACACAGGGAGATCCTCCATTTAGGTATAAAAACTCCTTTACACAATACGTGGAATACATTCAGAATAAAGGACGGAAGAGTTTGATTTCATTTAGCACAAGCTCATTTAACCCGGTTCCTCTGTTTACCGACGTTTCGTAATTCCTTTGCTGTACGAGGTACCTGAATGCATGATATATCTGGATGAACAATAAACCTGTATAAACTATATTTCTGGATGAATGATGTATCCGGATGCACGATAAATCTGTATGAAGTATGTATCTGGATGTATTGTGTATCTGGATGCTGAACAAAACAGATATGAACTATGTATCTGGATGCATGGTATATCTGGATGCAAGATAAACCTGTATGAACAATGTATCTGGATGCATTATAATAAATCTGTATGAACTATGTATCTGGACACATCAAGTATCTGGGTACACGATAAACCTGTATAAACTATGGATTTGGATGCATATTGTATCTGGATGCACAATAAACCTGTATGAACTATATGTCTGGACGCGTGATGTACCTGGATGCATTATGTCTCTGGGTAAAGTACGCAGTCATCCATGACAACACTATCGATCCCGCTTGATAGTCTGATTGATTATTGATTCTTGCAATGGATATATCTTTTCAATTGTGATTGATTGGTTGGTTGTTTTTACGTCGCTATCAACAAATTTTAAATATATCGCAACAAGAAAGCCGGAGGAAATCAACTACTCAAACAGTGAATCAATCAAGAAATCGAACTCGGGTCGTCGGCGCCGCAAGCGCTTAACCACTACACCAAGCCTGCCTACTTTAAAACTGTGATTGCGCTTGTCTGGTACAAATTTGACTTATATCACAGACTGAAAGGAAGCTGCAAGATTCATTTTTATGCCAACAGTAACCGTTATAGAATCCCTCGGGTTTTATAGTATTAACCACAACATAGGACAATGAAAAAACTTCTACAGGATTCCAACCAAGGACGTTCTGACCTTGTGACGAGCATCTAAACCGCATGAACAAAGCTGATTCTGGCTTTATAAGGAAATAAAATTTATTGTGACTAGAACATTGACAAAGTCAGAAAGGACACCACTGTAAGGCTTTCCGACAGCGTTGGGAAGGTTCTTCCCAATTCTCACAGCGTCGTAACGAAAAATCCAAAAAATAATTAAAATAGGAGTTTTCCACTGCTTTATCCTAATATTATATGTAAATTTACAAAAATATTCTCATGTAATCTCATTTCCTAATATAATCCCTCATGCATAGCTCTCCCTCATGCATAGCTCTGTCCTTAGACCAATTCTTTGGTTCACTTTTCGGTCATTTTGGCTTCAACACTGCTCTTCATATTTTATATATTTTGAGAATTCCAATCATTCGGCCACAAGCATCACTGAGGAGACATAACTTGTCGAAATGCGCATATGGTGCACTAAATTAAAAGGTATATATGTTCTATATTTATTCATAATATCAAGTTATCGCGTGTATTAGACAATGTTGTAATTCAACTTCTAAGACCAAAAACAAAACAAAACAAAAAAAAAAAAAAAAAAAAAACCCACCACCAACTCGCCTAAGTCCAATAATTCTGTAATAACAAGTTCGATAAGTTTAAAACATCGAAAGGGGTTTCTTATGTCTTCTTCGAATATCATGTCATGTATTAAATTTATGAAAATCTTCAAGGGTAAACTTAATTTATCAAGTGCCATTAAAATGCTGACGGACAAACCGACGGACGGACAGATACACATAATTAGTGATGAAGAAAATATGCGTGAAAATAATTCTAATAATGTCTATATCTTCACAATAACTTCAGAACTACTTAATAAGATGATTATAAGTATTTGTTTTTCTTCTGTTGCCATTGATTTTTTTGTTTTACGTCACACCACGAATATTTCACGTATATGGTGACGGCATCTGCCTGATGCGGGGCATACAAATTTTGACCTTTGCAACGGACCCACCCGAAGCAGTGAGGGATCTTTAACGTGCCATGCAAACCACGACACGGGGCCTCGGTTTTTACTGTCTCATCCGAAAGACATGACACCGGCATGACCGGGACTCGAACACCGGCCTCCCGATCAGGAGTCCGACGCGATACCACTAGGCCACACCGGCTTTCTTCTGTTGCCAAGCTCTGTATCATGTATGTTAGTACTGTCCTATGACATATTTGAAATATTCCGATATTTAAATATGCATAATGACTACTATTTATTTATATATCAGAATATTTCAAATATGTCATAGGACAGTAAGGAGACAGAAACCCACGTGACATGACCTATGTACAGTACGGAGACAGATACCCACGTGACATGACCTATGTATAATCCACGTGACATGACCTATGTATAACGACATGGTAATGCGGTCCTTAAACATTGATAGTGAATTGGAATCTTCAAATGTGCACATGTAGATAAAAAGTAAAGACTTTTGACTGATGGATTGGTTGATTGATTGTTATTTTACGTCATTCCACGGTTATTTCTAGAATATGGTGACGGCATCAGTCTGATGCATTGCATAGAAATTTATACTTTTGCAACATATCTATCCGAGCAGTGAGAGATCTTTTACGTGCTACGCCTTCTGCGACACGAGACTGCGGATTTTAATATCTCATCAGAAAGACAGAACACCGGTGTGCCCACGGCGGGAATCGAACCTGGGACCTCTAGGTCAAGAATCAAACACCTCATCCACTGGGCTACAACCGCTTAAAGTTTAGAATAAGCCAGTGAGGTACGAGCTGAAAATAAACACAGTAAACAATAATATAGATTCGATCGATTTTACAATAATAGTAATATAAATCCCATCGACCTCCCTATCCCGAGGGTAGAGAAGGGAAATATTCCAGAAAGCTTAGATGAGATGTTGAAGTAAACAAAGCGAGGACATTGCACTCTGCAGTGGGATGCTGTAACACTTGTCACAGTAACATTCTCTCAATCAATAATAATCTAAGTATTAACAGAACATTACCACCACATAAATCAAACCAATATCTAGCTTACTATGTACGATATATTGATTTCTCGTCAATCTCGCGAGATCTCTCCCGAGAACGAGACTGTAAAAAGTTATGAAATGATTGTTTTGTACCCCTCTAGATTTCTGTTCGCAATAAATCTATAACTGTCCTAAAATTTGTACATCTTCTCCCTACGATCACTGGTGTCCGTTTAGCCTTTCAATGCACAGATATCCCCTCATGTCTTCCCTACAATCACAGATATCCTCTCATGTCTTCCCTACAATCACAGATATCCTCTCATGTCTTCCCTACAATCACAGATATCCTCTCATGTCTTCCCTACAATCACAGATATCCTTTCATGTCTTCCCCATAATCACAGATATCAATCATGTCTTCCCTACAATCACAGATATCCTCTCATGTCTTCCCTACAATCACAGATATCCTCTCAGCTCCCGTCTACAATCACAGATATCCTCTCATGTCTTCCCTACAATCACACATATCCTCTCATCTCTTCCCTACAATCACAGATATCCTCTCATGTCTTCCCTACAATCACAAATATCCTCTCATGTCTTCCCTACAATCACACATATCCTCTCATCTCTTCCCTACAATCACAGATACCATCTCATCTCTTCCCTACAATCACAGATTTCCTCTCATCTCTTCCCTACAATCACAGATACCCTCTCATCTCTTCCCTACAATCACAAATATCCTCTCATCTCTTCCCTACAATCACAGATATCCTCTCATCTCTTCCCTACAATCACAGATACCCTCTCATCTCTTCCCTACAATCACAGATATCCTCTCATGTCTTCCCTACAATCACAGATATCCTCTCATGTCTTCCCTACAATCACAGATATCCTCTCATCTCTTCCCTATAATCACAGATATCCTCTTATCTCTTCCCTACTATTACATATATCCTCTAATCTCTTTCCTACAATCACATATATTCTCTAATCTCTTCCCTACAATCACAGATATCCTCTCATTCTTCCCTACAATCACAGATATCCTCTTATCTCTTCCCTACAATCACAAATATTCTCTCATCTCTTCCCTACAATCACAGATATCCTCTCATCTCTTCCCTACAATCACAGATATCCTCTTATCTCTTCCCTACAATCACAGATATCCTCTCATGTCTTCCCTACAATCACAAATATCCTCTCATCTCTTCCCTACAATCACAGATATCCTCTCATGTCTTCCCGTCAATCACATATATCCTCTTATCTCTTCCCTACAATCACATATATACTCTCATCTCTTCCCTACAATCACATATATCCTCTCATCTCTTACCTACAATCACAGATATCCTCTCATGTCTTCCCTACAATCACACATATCCTCTCATGTCTTCCCTACAATCACACATATCCTTTCATCTCTTCCCTACAATCATAAATATCCTCTCATCTCATCCCTACATAGATATCTTCTCAGCTTTCTACGGTCACATTTTTTACTCCCATAAATCACAGATATCTGTTAGCTTCTCCTTTCAATTACTGGTATTCTCTTAATTATATCAGAAGTTTTGACCTACCATAATAATATCAGATATTTAATTTGCCAAAACGCGGAGTTATGCATCCAATGATAGACAATGTCGAGCCATTGATGGGACTGGCGGTCCGGACGCCCGCGAGACGTGAATATACTTAGTCTTAATCTCATAGATTCAACGTCTACAATGTCTTGATCCTTTTGATTCAATATCTACAATATCGTAATGCCATTGATTCATCATCTACAATATCGTAATGCCATTGATTCATCATCTACAATATCGTAATGCCATTGATTCATCATCTACAATGTCGTAATGTTATTATGGGCCGGTGTTATATGGTAGTTTTCCCCTATAGTAGTTTTCCCCCGGAAAAATGGCCATATAGTAGTTTTCCCCCATGGCGGAAAAACCAGTATATAGTAGTCTTTCCCCCATATTAGTTTTCCCCCTTACGTAACGGTTTGGAAATTATACACGTTCGTTCTGTATCAGTCAGATAACATTTGAAATACAAAGGTACTATAGTAATAGCCTGTGGATCAAACCGATGGTGTTATGGTTAATGGGTTTCTATATACTGTTAAGTGTTCTGTTTGTGCGTGTATGTGTGTGTATATATTTTTTGTTTTATGTATTTATTTACAAGTCTTTCTTTTTATATATTTACCATAGAATGCTATTTTCTTCTATCATATCATTGTAAAAATTGTCGTTTACTTGCGTATAGATGTCAATCATGACGTCAGGCTGTGACTCAAGAGTCGATGCCAGGAAACTTTTCGTAATACAACATAAGTAAAATAGAAATTTATCAATCAAAATGTTCCAATGACAAATATAAGAATAGAACGTGCAAGAATTCCTTGAACACTCAATTCCTAAATAAATTAAGACTGATGCATGTTATATATCACAATATACAATATGAACATGAAAATAATACAAGGGAATTCCACCCAGGTGTCCACGATTTGCAATCTACGACAAGGTTTATCTAGTTGCAGATGTTGTAAATCATGATCACAAGAATGCGATTTCCTTGTCCCTTACGCAAAGTATGAAAGGTTTCATCTAAAAGTATCTATATGCTGTTTCAAAGCTCTACACCCTTTTGTGTAGAAGTTATAGTCAAGGTTAAAGTTTTTGAAAAGTAAGTCACACTTCAAGAATAAGGTCATTAGGTCAAAAGTCATGGTCCCAAATTAAAGATCTTATCACAAGTAATCTATATATGAAGTTCAAAACCCCTTCTCCTTTTGGTACAAAAGAAACAGCCAAAGTTTAAGTTTTTGAAAACGTAGAGCACCAAGGTCAAAGTCACTAGTTAAAAAAAATCATGTTCCCAAATAAAAGGTCATCACAAGAAAACTATATGTGGAGTTTCAAAGCCTTGCACCTCTTGGTACAAACGATATAGTCAAGGTTTTTGCCACAGGCGAAGAGTCACAGACAGGCCAAAAACTAGATGCCCCCGAACTTCATTCCGGGGGTATAAAAACGAACTTGTTTTTCATTTTTTTTCCATTTGTATATATATAGATTTCTCGGATTAAATAGAGATATCTTGAATGAAAGTCTAGTATATAAATCTCTGTTCTAAATAAATGCATTTGTATTTGGAAAAGAGATTAAAATTGAGGACATTTCTACTTAAGAAAATGAGATACATGTATCTTTAAATTAATTGGATATGTCTCCGTATAAAAAATTGAGAAATCTCTATTTTAAATAGAAATCTATTTATTTTTAACAAGGTAACAAGCTGGATTTACTTGCATGTATGTGTGAAAAGAAAATCCGGAATTTCACATTGGGGGGAAAATCCACTATATAGTAGTTTTTCCCCGGGTCACCTAGCCGACCCAGTTTGATAGATTTATGTAAGCGTAGTATCTTCGAGACTTTCTCTGATTTATGTTACAGCAGAGGATCATCGGACGGGTAGTTTAAAAATTTGTTGGAATATTTTCGGGGGGTGGGGGTGGGGGGTTGTTACATTACAATTTTAGAATATTTGACGCGCTAGATTCTACAATTCTTTCTTTTGGACGAAAAACCTTGATTATTGTTTATAAATTAAAACGTGAGAATAAAAAAGACTGCCAACCAGCAAGGCTACAGCACTACCAAAAGTTTAACCAGTAAAGGGATGGTTACCCCCAGCAAACAGCCAGTTGCTTATAGATTGGTTATGTCTTGTTCTTAAAAATAGATAGCAGATTGATTGATGGATTGATTGATTGATTGATTATTGTTTTACGTCACTCCACGATTATTTCACGTATATGGTGACGGTATCTGCCTGGTGCATTGGATAGAAATTTATATCTCCCGAAGAAGTGGGGGATCCTTACCTGCCATACCTACCTTGACACGGGACCTCGATTTCTGCTGTCTCATCTGAAAGACGGGACACCGATGTTCCCACAGCGGGAGTCGAACCCAAGACCTTTCGGTCATCTCATCCACTGGGCCCACTGGTTTAAAACAAATAGTAAATGATATGGCTAGTACTTTTAAAAGTACATTTCCATATCATATGCAGGCTAATCCGTAAGACGATAAACTCGCTAATGCTTTAAGTACTGAATGGGTCTAAATGATACCAAATATATTTCCTGAAATATCAACGGATAAGATATTGGAGATTTATACGTCTGTGGTCGATCATCATGGTCTTTATATGTCTGCTAATTAACAGTCACATGGCTGTACAATACATATTTTAAAACGTTATTTTGTTTAAAAAATTGTTTACGCTTTTATCAAACATCCCATTCCGGCCCACACTTTGGCGTTTGCACCATGGTGTTTTTTGTTGATTCAATATCTGTTTTAATCACACAGATTCAACATACTGATACTACTCGTATACCTCACTACTCACATTCTGACTCTACTCGTATACTTCACTACTCCGATACTGACACTACCCGAATACTTCACAACTTACATACTGACACTACTCGTATACTGCACTTCACACATACTGACACTACTCGTATACCTCACTACTCACATTCTGACTCTACTCTCCGATACTCACTCTACTCGTATACTTCACTACTCCGATACTGACACTACCCGAATACTTCACAACTTACATACTGACACTACTCGTATATTGCACTTCACACATACTGACACTATTCGTATACCTCACTACTCACATTCTGACTCTACTCTCCGATACTCATTCTACTCGTATACTTCACTACTCCGATACTCACACTATTTGTACACCTCACTACTCACATACTGACACTACTCGTATACTTCACTACACCCATACTGACAATACCCCAATAATTCACAACTCACATACTGACACTACTCCCATACTTCACTGCTCACATACTTCACTACTCATATACTGACACTACCCACATACTTCACAACTCACATACTGACACTACTCGTATACTTCACTACTCAAATTCTGGGGCTCTGGCGACTGTTACGCTACGCAACTTATCCAGAGGGTAGGGGACCAGGGGGCAAACTACCCCGGAGAGCCTGCAATTTGACGGCTTTTAGAGCCTAAAACTTAAGTTATATATAAGCTGCCGTATTATCGAAGCTTCTTGTGAAGCTATCCATGCCTTTTCTACAGTTGATCTCATCATACCCGATTTTCTAATAAATATGTCTCTCAAAATTCACCATCATCTTTGGTCTTTTCTCTTGTACATTATTTCTGCTGGAGAGTTCGGAAGCAGCCATAGAAGATGATTTTCGGAAAAAGGAGTTAGAACCTGTCATGAACGCTTTTCAGTCAGGAAAGCAGAGAACTTTGGGTTGGAACCCTGAACCTAGTCAATATGACAAAGTTAAATCAAATAGATACACGATTATCGGATTCATGCTAGTCCGCCGCGTAAACAATTAGAGATGATGGCCTCTCTCTCTCTCAATCCGCCACTGACACCTATACTACCTATACTTCTTTACTCACACATGTATACAACAAATATGCCAGAAATCCAACTAACATAAAATGTTGACGCCGGACGGACATACAGACGGACAGATGGACCTCGCCAATTCATAGACCAGACTTGCTTTGTTGGTTAGTAATACTAAAGATTAATGATAACAGATGTTCAGGAAAACATCAGAATCAGAAGACCCTAATGTCGGGTGAGTACAAAAGCACGTAAAACATACACGTTATTTGCTAGTCTATAAACGTGCATTGATTTCACAATAGAACACTACACATGTTTCTACTCATGGTTTTAGTTTATTTATATATAGAGGTTTAAGAAACAAAACCCAGGTGCAATACCTATATCGACTAGTTTTGGTCGTTGGAGATTAAGTTTTTATGTGATATTATTATAAAAAGCAACCGAACATGTGAGCCCCCCCCCACCCACCCACTTCTGGTCCCTTTATTTCCATAGCTATACTTATATCTATTTTTATAGGCATCAGAACGGATGTCTTAATGTAAAATAGGACCCTAACATAACGATGCTCCTGATACCAACTCGGATGAAATCCCGTAAATGAAGTAGTAGACAATTATATTTTAGTGAACGTTTTTTTGCCAAGAGATATGGTTCTATTCAATGAGTGAAAAGTTAAATGGGAATATATTTGTAAGTCTGAAACGAAATGCTTGAAGAAATGGAAATGTACCGAGGTAAATAGAAAGCAATCAGCACATAGTCACCTCTAGGTCAAGAAACCTATAACGTCTGGAAAATTCTCGGGCTTATATCTGGTGACATAACATGGGAATATAATGTTTTTGGCACATCATCCATGGCGCGTGGGTGCTTGTTATTAGATTCTCATTGCACTAAGCACGGATGTACTTGACCCAAGACAACAAGGTTAAGGCTGTATCATCATTCAGTACAGATCGTGTCATACCAATATAAACATCATCAACAGAGAGAGAAAGACAGACAGACAGTACAGATCGTGTCATACCAATACAAACATCGTCAACACACACACACACAGAGACAGACAGAGGCAGACAGACAGACAGTACATATCGTGTCATACCAATACAAACATCGTCAACAGAGAAAGAGAGAGACAGAGAGACAGAGACAGATAGAAAGAGAGACCGAGATATATAAATTGACAACCGATTCTTTCTTTCATTTAAAACCTTTGGGTCAAAGTAATTAAACATGAAGTAGGACACTCATTTATGAGTTCACTTCGTAATGGAAAAAGAAGAACATTCAAACATTAAGCAAATCTTTCAGACTGTTTAAATTGTTTGTATTGCCATTACTTTTTCCAATAGATATCATTAATTATTTGTCACCTTAAATGTCCTTAGATTATTCTGAATTATGATTTCGTTCACATGTCAATATTTATTGCTTTCCATTTCTGTTATTACGGTATCATTCAGAATTTGTTATTCTCTTTATCCACTCCAAGTCCTATTAAGTTGTTAAAGCTTTGTTATCTATCAGTAGAATCATCATGGGGATGGGAACAAAATAGGGAAAATAAGATTTTACTGAAAACTGAAAATAAATCCCGAGGGGTATACCCTCCTAACAGTCACTTGTCTGGATCGTCTCAGCACTTGAGAAATGAACCCCATACCTTAAAGTCCTGCTTCATCATGGGGATAGTTGGAGTTATGAGATAATCTTGTCTAGTCTATTAGCATCTCATGGGATATTTTACATAATCAAAAAGAGATGAAAGCATTGTGAATGTGATAAATAGGTCGCACTGTGATCAATAGAAGTGCATTTGTTTGAATGGAGGCCAACTTATTCCTTCAGTGTATTATACAGATCTGTACGTGACCTTGTATACCTGCTACCGTCATGCCAATGCCAACAATATCTATGAAGCTTTTATTTCAGGACTCCTGGAGAGTCATAAATCCATTAAGAGTTTTTGTGTTGTCAATAGCCAATATTTCAAGACAACTGCTTGTCCCAGATCTGGATAGTGTGATTATATATTATACAGCTCTTTTATCATAATATCGATTCCGTCTCTCTAAGGCAGCAAACAAACTGATTTGGCAAAACTGAGATTGTAGTGGAACCAACCATTTATTTTAATTATGGTTATGACGATGTCTGTAACACTGTGACTAACACAGTCACTTCCTTAGTTTACACAGTATGGCAGTCGTCACACTGACTAGATACAGTCACTTCCTTAGTTTCCAGTGTGTTGCAGTTGTCACACTGTGACTAGATACAGTCACTTCCTTAGTTTCCAGTGTGTTGCAGTCGTCAAACTGACTAGATACAGTCACTTCCTTAGTTTCCAGTGTGTTGCAGTTGTCACACTGTGACTAGATACAGTCACTTCCTTAGTTTCCAGTGTGTTGCAGTCGTCAAACTGACTAGATACAGTCACTTCCTTAGTTTCCAGTGTGTTGCAGTCGTCAAACTGTGACTAGATACAGTCACTTCCTTAGTTTACACTGTATAGTAGTCGTCACACTGTGACTTCATACAGTCACTTCCTTAGTTTCCAGTGTGTTGCAGTTGTCACACTGTGACTAGATACAGTCACTTCCTTAGTTTCCAGTGTGTTGTTGCAGTTGTCACACTATCGCTAGATACAGTCACTTCCTTAGTTTCCAGTGTGTTGCAGTCGTCAAACTGACTAGATACAGTCACTTCCTTAGTTTCCAGTGTGTTGCAGTTATCACACTGTGACTAGATACAGTCACTTCTTTAGTTTACACTGTATAGTAGTCGTCACACTGACTAGATACAGTCACTTCCTTAGTTTCCAATGTGTTGCAGTTGTCACACTGTAACAAGATACAGTCACTTCCTTAGTTTACACTGTATAGTAGTCGTCATACTGTGACTTCATACAGTCACTTCCTTAGTTTCCAATGTGTTGCAGTTGTCACACTGTGACTAGATACAGTCACTTCCTTAGTTTCCAGTGTGTTGCAGTCGTCAGATACAGTCACTGCCTTAGTTTACTATATATATGATAAAAATTTATACAGGGATTCACCGTATCGTTAATGGTTAACTTAAATACTGAATTCCGTCATGCCCACCGAGAGAAACCCCAATCTTGTGACTAAACCTCACGCACGATACACGTGTATTGTCATTAAGAAGTTGCATCGGTGTCTTGCAAAAGTCTAACAGATTTCGACGATATCCCCATATTTTACTTAATTCTACATCTTATGCATCTATATGCAGATTATCAACAAACACTGTCTACAAAAGTTGTCTAGAGATTAAACAATAGAACTACTACGATGAGTATTCTCATTCATGTTTTGTTATATTTTCATATCCAGGTAACTGTTGATAAAATATCGAGAATGGTTAAAATAATTTTTTGTTCTCTCTCTCTCTCCTCTGTGTGTATGTGTGTGTGTGTAGGTGTGTGTGTGTTTGTATGTGTGTGGGTGGGTGTATAACTTCATGTCAATGTAACCAAACTAGTGTGTAATATCAATGTTCCTCAAAGAACAGTATGTCATAGCTAAAAAGATCCATGAAAGAAGCTTCTAAAATCCTCCTTCCTCACCTATATACGAGGATTACAGGAACCCTCACGAAAAACGTAAAAATCATATGAAAGAAATCACAAGTATGTCTTGTGACGGCGCCAAATCTATCGTGGAAATAGGGCAACCTCTTCAAATTTATTGCCTAATTTTAAAACAAGTAGCAAACAAGTGGGTTTCGTCTTTGTTTTAAAACAATTAAATAAAATGAAAGAACAACATAAATTGCCTTGAACAAAACCTGTACACCTCAATTACATTAGAAGCCAAAACAGACAGAATACCAACGCTTCAATACCCTGCTAGTGTCCCATGTAATACAATGCAAATATATAGCTTCTTTGTAACACCGTTTTATTTCTTTTGCAGTCAGCATAAAGCGCATAGCAGAGAGCACCAGGAAAGAGAATGACACACGGCATGGTATATAACCATGGCCAATTACAATAACACCTATTTTGCTGACCGTCCCAAATACGATTTTTCACAGAATATAAGACGTGACGACTTCCCTGCTAACGGGGTACCTTTACGGCAGATACGTGAGGAGAGAACTCGGATCACGGGCGATACGTACCATCAGGAAGCCTACTACCTCTATTTTGTCGCTGTATTGGGGATTTTACTGAACATCTTGGTTGTCATTTTTCTCTTCATACGGCGCTCTATGCGTAAGCTGACAAGTGCGTTTCTGATTCACGCCTGTTTTCTGGACGGTCTGAAGTCGGCGTACTGTATACCCATTGCTTATAATCTCATCACGCAGAAGAAACCGACTGATTGTGATTTCTTTGGAGCTACTTACGTCCTCATCATAACCGCATCCATATTCAACCTGGTCGCCATGGTGTGTACAGAAGCGTACACATTTGGCGAAGAAAACGTTGGCGGCAACTCGCACGGTTCCATTTGTTGCATTATATTTGGGATAATTCTCGTATATATAGCTAGTACGATCTTACATCTTGGACCTACACTGATTGGCGGATATTTCGACTTTCATCCACAGATCGGTAGCTGTTCGTTCGTTCTTGGAAAGCAAACTGGTTATGTCGCCAACGTCATGTGGATTTCCATAGTAACATTGGCCGTCATCGGCGTCATACATTTTATTTGTAAACTTTACAAGGAGATACAGATGAACCACCCTAACCGAGTATCCATGTTAGTGCGGTCGTCCATTACCATTGTAGATAACCCACGTACGTCTGCTTGTAACGTCCGGTCAATGATCAAAGACTCCGGACATCGCGCGAAAATGTTCGTCCTTACTACACTTGCGTTTGTTGTGTGTTGGTATCCGTTATTTTTCTTAATTGTCATAGACAGAAACTTTAACGTGTCACCAAAAGTATATCAAGCTTTTAGTTTCATTGCCTGGACACAGGGCACAATCCAACCCATTTTGTATATTTGCTTTGATCGTCATATCAACTTGCTTGCTCGATATTTTTATTGTGATCATTATCGACAGCAAAGACTTAATGAGTTTGCTAACTGGATAACTCAACAACATGCTGCAACCAATCCCGACACAGTATTTCCTGACGCTCAATGCCAACACCAAGACAACAGGCAACGGATGTATCAGTTTGACCAATCAGAACATCACGAAATAGATGATGGCATGAGTGCACATAGTTCACGTGGTACATATAGGTCATATAAGATAAGTCACGAGGACAGCCCCGAGTCGATCTCGGATAAGAATTCCAGCGCAGCGCGCCATGATCCAATTGTCGATATAGGGGATTCCCCGACATTACGAAGAAGCAACCCCCATCTACACTGTAATACAGTCTCTGCCATAGCAACTCCCAATCCTGGGGTTACGGTTCATGTACCTGAGCGAAACTTCGAAACCGATGTCAACTGACAATGTATGAAAGTATTACGTATACATGTCACACTACAATATGATGTGTTTACCATAAATTAACCGAACTCAAATCCAGAGAAACGTATACTTAATGACTTTAAACATACAACGACTTATAACCCTGAATAAGATATATAGATCTTGGCTAGCAAGTGCC
This sequence comes from Pteria penguin, assembly GCA_035048485.1. NCBI lineage: Eukaryota > Metazoa > Mollusca > Bivalvia > Pterioida > Pteriidae > Pteria > Pteria penguin. The sequence goes on along the minus strand of CM068590.1, from coordinate 7,769,800 downwards.
ATGCATATCACGTGACATGGTCGACAATGTTGCCGTAAAATTTACAAAATAATCGGTGGGCATTTCAGATTTAAATGCACATAGGTATCATACTGCAAATGTATCGAGTATGTAACGTTAAGCTGTGGATTATGAAATACAAATGTGCCATTCGCTTGACTTCCGAACTGTGAATAGAGCTGAGATCACAAATGCGCATGTGCTAACCGCCTCATGTACTGTTAAAGATGCATGGATCATTACTGGATAGATACACCTTTAATGAACAGGTATGACTGATATATCTCATGTCATACAAAGTGAGACTTCTTAATGTATTGTTCTCACATACAAAGTGAAACTTCTAAATGAACAGGTATGACAGTCATATCTCATGTCATACAAAGTGAGACTGCTTAATAAACAATTATGACAGCCATATCTCATGTAACACAAAATGAGACTTCTAAATGAACAGACATGGCTGACAAATCTCATGTCATAAAAGTGGGACTGCTCAGTCAGCAGGTATGACTGGCATATCTCATGTCATACAAAGCGAGACTTCTGAATGAACAGGTATGACAGTCATATCTCATGTCATACAAAGTGAGACTGCTTAATGAATCCATGGAAATATGTACAACGACTCCTATTTTACTTGTGTCATTATTTCTCATTCTGAGTATCAGGTAACATTATCGCACTAAATACACTAGAAAGATAGGCTAATAGTTCCATAACGTACGTACGAAATAAAACATATTATGCCTATAAATGTTTACAAATTCTTATAAGTCTATTAATTTCGTAATACAATACACTTTTCTTATTGATTGAAACCTCTGAATGTATGTTGAAAAGTCATACAAATGGAATCTCTAGATAACTACACGATAAGCATTTGGTGACAAAGACATTTTCCTGAACTCAAAATCACAGAAATACTTATTTTGTAATTTTTATCACATTCATAATATAAGTTCGAACTTGAACACAGAGAGGAATCACTGTTGAATAGGATAAGTAAGTGATTCCGGGAAGAGTTAATTATCTGTTCCGTGTAAGACCGACTTTTTTATCCGAGTGCTCTCGTAAAACTCGTTTATGAATCAACCAAACATTATACTTACAAATTATGGTATCATTGTGTGCCAAAACACTTCTAGTGTGTCAAAGCATAACCTGAAAATAACCACAAGACCTTGTATGTTCAAATGTTACCTTGAGTTTTTTCTATGTTAGTTATGACATAAGACATTAGAACATGAAAATAAATGTATTCGCCTAGAATTCTTGGGTTCCATTGGGGTAAAGATTATCTTCATTTTCTTATTATTTTTTTATCATTCGATTTATGAGGATTTTCACATTTTTAGACTGTATATGTAGTTCCATTTTTGTTTAAAAGTTATATTTGCTTTTTGAGACAATCTAATACCCAATTCAAAAAGAGTTTTGAAAGTTTTCGAAAACAAAAATTTAAAATATATGGAAGTCTGTCCTTGTATATGCGTCTAATACCTTATTACTATTCATTTCTTCGATTCAATTGCTATTTGTTTATCGCAATCATAGAAGTCAGTAGTTTTGGCCCACTCTTTAAGTTTAATAAGATCTTAATAATTTGGATAGGCTTTAGTGTTGTTTAATACTTAGTATCCGTTTCACTTTAAAATGGTCTTTATTCAGTCAAATAAAATCACTATAAAATAAGGTTCAATCATCCTCCTTTATTAGTTAACTTTCTACACGTCGTTAATCTCAATCGGGTGAGTGGTATCCCACACAGCGTTAGTCTGTATCTTGTTTTATCTCAGTTTTAGGGTTTGTCTCTTGTTTTATCTTAGAAAGGTTTAGGGTCTGCATCTTGTTTTATCTTAGACAGCTTTAGGGTCTACATCTTTATTCATCTCAGACAGGGTTAGGGTTTTCTCTTGTTTCATCTTAGACAGCTTTAGGGTCTGCATCTTTATTCAACTCAGACAGGTTTAGGGTTTATCTCTTGTTTTATCTTAGACAGCTTTAGGGTCTGCATCTTTATTCACCTCAGACAGGTTTATGGTTTGTCTCTTGTTTCGTCTCAGAAAAGTTTAGAATCTGTATCTTTTTTTCATTTTGGACAGGGTTAGGGTGTCTATTTTCGACTTTAGGGTTGATATCTTGAAAAAGGTGTGATCTTCATGTCTTTGTCTTATCCAGACAAGTTAAGGTTTGTATCTTGTCTCATCTCACAAGTCTAAGATTGATATCTTGTTTTACCTCAAGTTAAGGATTAATATCTTGTTTTATCTCGGATAGGTTTAGGATTGTTATCTTGTTTTCTCTCAGATATGATTAGAATAGACAGTTTGTTTTATCTCAAATAGATTGATAGCTTGTTTTATCTCAGATAGATTGATAGCTTGTTTTATTTCAGGTTTAGGATTGAGGTCTTGTTTTATGTCCGATATGTTCAGGATTGATACCTTGTTTTATCTCAAAAAGGTTTTTGGTTAATATGCTTTAGGTATCAAATTACGTTAAGGGTTAATGTCTTGTTTTATTTCGGATAGGTTTAGGGTAGATATGTCCGTCTCATCAAGACATGTTTGGCGTTGGTATCTTGTTTATCTCGGACAGATTAAAGTTAGCATCTGTTATACCAGATAGAGTTTGGGTTACCAGCATTTCTTTTTTATCATAAACAGAGTAAGTGTTGATGTTCTTTTGCCAATTATCTCAAAGTTTACATTATATACAATGTTGACTTATCCGTTTGATAGAGGTTTAGTGGTTTATAATGATAATGACAGGGTCATATCGCTTGGGGTCCACGGCATTTGATCCTGCCTCTGTTTCTCCAAAGGTCCATGTTTGGAATCATGGAGATGTGACTAGTCAGCCAGAAATGATCCAAAGCACTTGATCCTGCCTCTCCAAAGGTCCATGCTTGGGCTCATGGTGGATGTGACCAGTCTGCCAGAAGTGCTGCTCAACGGCACTTGATGCCGCCCCTGTTTCTCCAGAGGTCCATCTTTGGGCTCATGGTGGGTGTGACCGGTCAAACAGAAGTGCCAAGGTCCTGCCTGCTTCTACAGGTCCATATTCACTTTTATTCCTGTTTTGTAATATGCACATGGATACTGTTCATATATACGTACCTATTGTTTCACATTGTTATCCTCCTCTGTCCTCCTATTCGCATTGTAAATCTGATTTTATACGTAAGATATATATATATATATATATATATATATATATATATATATATATATATATATATATATATATATATATATATATATATATATATATATATATTGTAACTTAATTTTTAGGAAACATTTCCGTTTAATGAAATGTAGTTTCCCCTTAAAAATGTAATAAAATACTCGCTGTAAGACAAACGAAACTTGCTTCATGCAATTTCAATTTGAGGATTAATGTCGTTGTCTACATGACTGACTTTGAAAAAAATACGACCTTATACATAACCAATATATATCATATAAATAGGGGATTATATGAACAATTATGATAAGGATTTTTTGCAGATCTATGAGAAAATGCAGTGAAATTTGTTTGGACATCCTTTACTCAGTTAAGCAGAGAAAAGATGATGTTATCAAAACAGTGCTCCTCTCCTATGTAGGACTATATAGTACGGTATATTTTTGTTTAAGGTGGGGTATCAGTTCGTGTTAGATGTGTTAGATAGCGTGTCGGAATGATATATCCACAAGTCAGATTTATTCAGTAAACAGTGCAGAAGAAAGCTCTTATCATCTTAGTCTTTTCTACCTCACGATACATAACAAACACTCAGGATTTACTGATAAAATAATTAATTAGGAAAAAGGTAGGCTTTGTTTACGTCTCGAAAGATCAAATTTACGACATTTGTACTGCTATTTCCTTTAATTAGTGTATATTCTATTGGCATTTTGCGCACGTGTATAAAGCGATTATTACAAATCGACATAGTTATCTCAAAGATTTATTACTACCGCAAAAAATGACCAGTAACATCCGCAGTATTTTAATTTTTATCCACTATTTACTAGAGGATCAATAATTTGGCTATGACCGTCAGATGTAGCCCTACAATGCCCAGATTGTGTGTGTGTGTATGTGGGGGGGGGGTCAGAGGAGAAAGTTGGAGTCAGTAACTTCCTTTTACGAAATGAATTCTATAACTTCTCAGCCTCGATGACCTCTGATTAATGTGATTTATATCGACTTGAATTTTGTGTAAAACTAACTTATAACTCTGATATTTCCCCTTATCTAACAAAACCACAGGAACATCTGCTTCACGTAGTTACTATTCTATAGGACGGAGATTTCTCTCTCACAAAAATTCCGATGTCGATCAATTATTTAGACTTGTTTGCCATCATTATTCAAATTGTCAGTAAAGTATGGCTAAGCACTGATAAATCTTTACTCAAGCATGGTACTAACAATACGTAGCGTACAATGCGGCAGAATCCGGCCTTCCTTTGATGGATTGAACACGTGTCCCAGCTGCCCAAGCCTAACTACTTTGTATTTTGGCATTACCTTGCGTTCTCGAAAACCTTTGACCAAAAACAGTTAAGGCATCTGCTGAAGGCATCAAAATGATAGAAGTTATTCTGAAGGGTGTAACATGATTTTTTGGACAGTGGATACGTTGATGAGTACGAATGACTGTCAGCTGAGTGTGACATTCGGATCTTAGATTATGGATAAGCAGTACATATATCTTATGTACCAACCCAATAAATATCGAGATCTAAGTCTATAACATTCTCATCTTGAATGCGAATTCTATAATAGAAATCATATTTAGTAAAATCTAGCCCTGATCTGAAATGCACCATGGACGTGATAGTCAGAGTTATCTTAGAAATTATTCAAGAACACAATTACACTTTAATCAATCACAAGATTTCTTCTGATTAACTCTGCATAAATCGGACACCACACTACACAATATAACAATACATAATTAGTTTCTTATACACTCTACAAACACATTGTTATACGTTGTTTGTATAGTTTTGTTCCAGATGATCACTTAGTGAAAGTTTGTTGGATTAAGAATTCAATAAAAAAAATTATAACAAAAGAAATGAAATTGTTTTGGGGTAGACGAAAACATAACTTAACGAATTTACTATAGCCATATGCTGATATATGAATCAGATTATAAAAAAGAATTGAAGTTAGGAAAGATTCATGAATCTTATAATTGTATAAGATTCATGGATAACGATAAGTAAAGATACTTATAAAGTCGTCATGCTCGCAGTTATGACACTTAAAAAGTAAAACAATATAACATAAAAACAAGAGTTTTTATGAGGAAGGCAATAAAGCTCACCGGAATGGCATGTCTTTCAAATTGTAAAAATTATCAGAAATGATTCCACAATTGGATCAAGATAATATTGAAAGGGTCCTATATTCAGGGATTACAGATGAGTTTTAACAAGAGAAAACTGAAGACACTTGACAAAGCTGTATAACAAAAATCACCAAAGACAAGCACACAAAACATGAAAATAGTAGAATATACACGGAAAAACGACATTACAATAATATTTGATTGTGCTGCGGTTACGATACCGACTTAGGACGGTCAATTGAAGTAACAAACGTCATTCAATTGGTGTGGTTAATACTATTACAAACTAAAACGGGGGTCATATATAAAGGTCAATGTCACTAAATCAAAGATGTCAAATGTATGCCAGTGTCATATTGCATCTATAAAATGAAATACGGTTCATGATTAACAGTTGGAATGACGTTCATCTCTTAATAGTTTACTCTTTGTACAATTTACATTTCCACATTACTCATTCACAGCAGCAGGTCTGGGATCACTACATATGCCTATTACATATACCTATCTAAATATTTTAATGCTTTATAAATAATTAAATTAGCAAAATTTTACAGATTATCAGAAGATACAACTTCTGAGAACTACTGTTTTCACTAAGTTTTATTCGAAAGAAATAATCTAACTTATAACCGACAAGAACGAAGAGTTGAAAAGACCATTTTACAAGGGAAAGGGAAAGACATCTGACTTAGCCTTTAGGCAGAACTCGACAACAAGTAATGCAATACATGCAATGATATAACAAAATAGTGATTGCACGACAGATGTGTTACCGACTTGGGACGATCAACTGAGTAACAAGTGGAACTCAATTGGTGTGACTAAAATTACATGACACTATAATCGTAAACATTGATTCCTCTCGTGTTATTTCATTAACTGACCCGTATCTAGGCCACATTAGCCTCTTTTATCTCCGCCTTTCTTTTCAGAATACACGGTGGTACTTTTCATCGTTGTCATTTATTTGAACAAGAACGACAGAGATATGTTTACTGAAATGTAGTAAGCGGATCTTGCAATGTAAATAATGAAGCATGTGTTGTTTTTATCTTTTAATTTTTTTCTTATTATTTTTTCTTTTGTCGACGCACAATACACTTTCCTGTAATTTTACATGATGTAAGGGGCAGAATCCGACATATGAAGTTTTGCGGCTCAAATTTGCGTCAAACTACTGTGACGTCACGCTCAAAGTACTGACGTCATGATAAAAATCCTGGCAAAAGATTAGGTCGCTCACATCAAATAAAATTGCAATAAGGTACATTTATTCATATTTGGTAATGACTTCACTTAGCATAACCCATTGTCATCTACACTACGTTCTGGTAATAATGATTTTTGTAGGGGTAGATATTTGGAAATTGTCTGGGAGATTTTGAGATGTGATTGCATATCTGTCGGGCAATAAGTTTATGTATCTCCTTTTGTGTCATTATTCCCCTTTGGTTTTTACTTTTTGTCTGAAAATTGTTCTTTATGCGAAAAATCAACTAGTTAACTTGGTACATTTTAATTGAGAATTCAGAATGGCCTTGTCAGCTGTTGTATTGTAAGTGGTATGTTTTATTTATGTAGAAAAATGTAGTTTCAGATAATATGTGATGTTATACATTATGCATAATAATTGTATATGATATGCAGGGTCTGAGAATACTACATCATATTGACGTTGATGTTCTAGACATTATTCCTTATAAGGATAATATTTCAATATTGTAATCATGTATTATAATAATGTACATTACCATTTGATGTTTATTTCGTGTAATGATCATGTGACCATTTGATGTTTATTTCTTGTAATGATCATGTGATATTTGCTATATATTTTATGATACCAAAATACAAATTATTCTAAGTGTTATATACGTCCTAGGTGTCATTAGGTGTTATATAATGTGGTACAAGGGCATCACCATAGATATAAACCAAGTAGTTTTCATATTCTGTGTTACAAGGGCTTTACCCTATTATAAACCAAGCAGATTGTACATACTGTGTAACAAGGGCTTTTCACCGGATATAACCCTACTAGGTGTTACATAAAAATATAGAACATATATACCTACTGTGTAACAAGGCCTTCATCACCGGATATAACCATACTAGTTTATTCTTATTTCTGTGTTACAAAGTGTATCACTGTAGATATAAACCTTTTAGGGTCCGGCGCCATAAACTAAGAATATACTTAAGTCAAATATTTCATTTCAATTTATTTCATTATCAAACGTTCAAACAAATTTTAATGCAGAATGGTTTAATTCTATTTACCAATAAAATAAAACTCAATAAAATATAAATACCAGTTATTAATTCATTGATGAACAGAAGAATATGAAATTATAACTTAAGTATATTCTCAGTTTATGACGCCGGACCCAGGTGTTATACACTGTGTTACATGGCTGGTATTAATAGTTTTAAACCTATTTGGTGTTATATGCAGAGTTACAAGGGCTTCAGAACAGACATAAACTTACTTGGTGTTATAAACATGTAAACATCTTAGGTTTGATATTCTGTGTTACAAGAGCATCACCACAGATAAAACCCTAATAGGTGTTATATACTATGTTACAGGGGCATCACCACAGATATAACCCTAATAGGTGTTACATACTATGTTACAGGGGCATCACCACAGATATAACCCTTATAGGTGTTACATACTATGTTACAGGGGCATCACCTCAGATATAACCCTAATAGGTGTTACATACTATGTTACATGGGGCATCACCACAGATATAACCCTAATAGGTGTTACATACTATGTTACAGGGGCATCACCACAGATATAACCCTTATAGGTGTTACATACTATGTTACAGGGGCATCACCTCAGATATAACACTAATAGGTGTTACATACTATGTTACAGGGGCATCACCACAGATATAACCCTAATAGGTGTTACATACTATGTTACAAGAGCATCACCACAGATATAACCCTTATAAGTGTTACATACTATGTCACAGGGGCATCACCTCAGATATAACCCTAATAGGTGTTACATATTACATTACAGGGGCATCACCTCAGATAAAACCCTAATAGGTGTTACATACTGTTACAGGGGCATCACCACAGATATAACCCTAATAGGTGTTACATACTATGTTACATGGGCATCACCTCAGATATAACACTAATAGGTGTTACATACTATGTTACAGGGGCATCACCACAGATATAACCCTAACAGGTGTTACATACTATGTTACAGGGGCTTCACCACAAATATATTCCTAATAGGTGTTACATACTATGTTACAAGAGCATCACCACAGATATAAATAACCCTTATAGGTGTTACATACTATGTTACAAGAGCATCACCACAGATATAAATAACCCTGATAGATGTTACATACTGTTACAGGGGCTTCACCTCAGATATGGCCCTAATAGATGTTGTAAACAGAGTAATCAGGGCAAAACAATAAATATGAATCTACTTGGTTTTATATATTTTGTGACAAGGGCTTCACCACAGATATAAATCTACAATGTGTTATAAATTGTGTTAGAATAGTTTCACCATAGATATAAACCTATTTGGTGTCATATCATGTGTTACACTACAGGAGTTTTGACACAATGTAATATAGTGTGTTACATTACAACAGCTTTGACATATTGTTATATGCTGTGTTGTATTACAAGGGTTTTTACACAGTGCTATATACTGTGTTACATTACAGCAGTTTTGACATAATGTTATATGATGTGTTACATTACAACAGTTCTGACATAATGTTACATACTGTGTTACTTTTACAACAACTTCGATATAATACAATATGCTGTGTTACAAAGGCTTCATCATAATTATCAAGTTGAGCTCTTGTGTGAACACAGATCTGTAGATAAGTAGACATAATTGCTGTGAGATGTTCCCAGAGTATGATTTGTTATTCAACAACGGGAATGAGACCTCCAGGAAATGCCAAATTCTATGTATATATGTAATACACTAAGTACTTACTATGTGATCACAAATCATCATTTCAATCAGGGATTGACAATCTATCTTCTCCTTTGATTGCTTAAGTTTATGATCAGTTATTCTCAACAAGTAAAGCAATATCGCAAGCTGTCTATGATAGAGGCAAGTAATATATCTAATGATGAATTCTGTATCATTCTTTGAGAGTGTGTTTAGGAATTCTGTATCATTCTTTGAGAGTGTGTTTAGGAATTCTGTATCATTCTTTGAGAGTGTGTTTAGGAGTTCTGTATCATTCTTTGAGAGTGTGTTTAGGAATTCTGTATCATTCTTTGAGAGTGTGTTTAGGAGTGGAAAATGCATGATGACGTATTGTATCATACATGATACATTATAAATATCAATTATTTATATCAACATTCCATGATCTCATTGGTTTTATATAATACAAGAATTCATGTTTGTAGGGCGTGGTATCAGAGATATCAACACCTGTCAATCATTGTCGAAAATTAAAATTGATACAAACACACAAGAGTTGCCTTTCTTCCTTGTAATACTTATTACTTGCAAAAAATATTCTGCATTAACTGTATTTTGTTCAAATTTGATTTTGCTGCAAATAATTCTTGAAAATGCCAGCTAGATATTATTAAATCTATATATGACACGAGTTTGGGATTTCTAGTCATCAAGCATGTACACGGCTTTGTCAGATCAAAATCAGGAGTGAGTATACATGTATAACACATCCAACGATGAACATCCCAAATTCTAAGATACAATACTCCTGTCTCAAAGTACATATGAGACCATACATCAGAATATGGATAGGACTTTTTGATTTAGTAAGATATTATAACATCTGAAATCAGATAGCCTCCAAGTCTGAGTAAGATGTAATTTTAGTACTGATTGTAAAATCAGATATATTGTAAAATCTAACTGATTGTAGAATCTGATTGACTGTAGAATCTGACTGATTGTTGAATCTTATTGAATGTAAAATCTCACTTATTGTAAAATCTGACTGATTGTAAAATCTCACTTATTGTAAAATCTGACTGATTGTAGAATCTGACTTACTGCAGAATCTGACTGATTGTAGTACCTGACTTTCTGCTAAGAGTGGCCTCATTTATACAAAACAGCAAGCTGCCTAAAGGGTCTCATTTCTGATAATGAATTTCAAAATCATTATGCTGCAGTGCTGTACTAAAACTTTAACATCTGGGTTACATGTAGGGCTTTGGTGTTCTGGATCCTAGCATGTGACAAACGACCATGCTATACAGGACTTTGGTGGCCTGGACAGTGACATGTAATGAAGGACATAAGTGGCCTGGATAAGTAGCATGTGATGAAAGACATTAGTGGCCTGGACAAGAGCATGTGATTAAGGAACAATATGGCCTGGACAGCAGCATATGACAAAGAGCCTAGGTGGCATAAACAGTAACATGTGATGAGGGGCCTTGGTTGCCTGAATAATAGCATGTGATAAAGGGCCTTAATGGCCTGAAGTTTGAACAAGTGCAAGTGATAAAAGGCCTTGGTGCCAAAATAGTCTATATGGATATGTAGTATACTATCATTGCCATTCTGTGCTTCCTACATTATTGATCTACCTAGGGTAGTCTACGATAAATTTCTCAGTATCTTCAACCATTATATAAGTCAAATATTCCCAAGTGTAAAGTTAAAAACAACATATTGAGTCTGGACCATCCTCATAAACTGTTAGTCGTTTGTTGTTTTCCAACCAATTGGTTAAAATAATAACTAACTGGTCAAAATAATAACCAACAGCTTAGATAATAATCAACTGGACCAGGTCAAAAAAATAATCAACTAGTCAAAAAATGATTGATTGATTGATTTTCGTTTAACATCACACCACGAATATTTCATGTATATGGTGACGGCATCTGCCTGATGTGGGGCATACAAATTTTGACCTTTGCAACGGATCCACTCGAACCAGTGAGGGATCTTTAACGAGCCATGCATACCACAACATGGGGCCTCAGTTCTGTCTCATCTAAAAGACAGGACACCTGCATGACCAGAGCAGGACTCGAACCTTAGCCTCCCGATCAGGAAGTGAGCGCAATACCACTACACCACGCCGGCTTGGTCAATAATAACCACCTGGTCAAAATCATAACCAAATGGTCAAATAATTACCAACTGGTCAAAATAATAACCAATAGAATTTTTCATCACTATTATCCAAAAAGCCATTTTCCCAGGAATTTTCAAAATGCAAAAGTTTTAATTTTCTCTGTTATTATCTTCCTTGTTGATGACTATATACCATTACCAATCTTTGTTTACTTCTTGTGGGGTTTTGTTTAAACGAAGAGCTTAAAAAGCATCTATAATAGTAAAAATGCAATATGAATCAACAGGCCTGAAAATAAAGAAATGCCCAGGCCAACTAGCCCATCCACTCTGCAAATAGTAAAGATGATTTTTGGCATTGTTTCAATGGCCGTACATGGTCACAAAGTGCATGTTATGAAAACTACTCACCTTGGGCCCGAGATTTCTTCCCTCACATGGTTGTTAAGGTGAAGTGTTTCCATGACGATTTTACTAACTTCTTCATTTGTATATGTTATATAACAATCCAGTTGTTCTTCTGCCTGAAGAAATAAACACATAGAGAATAACTGTTCACAACATTTATCATTACATTAAATAAGATTTTACTTAAAATCTATCACAGAAGCTTCAAGTGTGAGAACAGACTTGACAGGTTTTACACTCAAAACTCACTGAAGCCTCTTGAAGAGATGAAAATATATTAAATGATTAATGAGATTACCAGCAACTTCTCCAGATGACCTTACCACCAAATACAAGGCTTCAAACATAAACATGACATACTGTGCAAGTGTGCACCGTAAATCTAGGTCAACAAAGACAAAAGTTGAACTTTTGGGCTCCTACCATCCACTTTTTTGGCCGATCATAAACCAGTTTTTTTTTAACATATTAAGAAAAGAAGTAAAACCAAAATTTTAAAATACCTCCTGCTGCCCTGTGAACATTTTAATTTTTCATTAGCTCCAAAATTAGGAAGCCCCCATTCTATTATCTATAGATTTATATATATCACTCAAAATCTTTTGAACTTGTACTGTAATTTACATTAACCCCTCAAGTAATTGAGAAATATGTGCCTTTACTTTGTATTGAGACATAGCTGTCAATAAAATTACAGAGCTATTAACAGAGAACAAAAGAGAACAGCGTCAATATCAGCATTCTGTAATATAAATTTTTTTCTGTTTTTCTAACATTTTAAAATTCACATCATCTTCCCGAACCAGGAGTCCCACATGGACCTATATTGCTCACCTGAGCATCAAGAGCACAAGAGAAATTTAGATCTTATCAAATGCTCAGTAATGAAAGCATTCCTGTTTCATAATTTCTATTTAAGAAAAGACCAAATACAACACATCTTCATTTGAAAATACTCTCCTACATTTAGTTTTTCACTTTAAGTAACCCATCTAAAGTATCTTCTTCATATCAGATAATACCTCCTGAGACCTCCGTTACAACACCCTAGACCAATCCATGAGCAGATCAAACAAAAAGAGCAATACAGTTCTCATGAGGTACATTGATCACTTCACTCATGCTAAGTTTTATAAAAATTCCTCTATCTGTTCATACGAAAAACTCCCTCAAAGCTTTATACAAATATAATATATAATTTTGCAAACTCAACTCTCCCACCCTTGCAGTTGTGTTAAGGCAATACATAATTATAAAATGTTGCAGAAAACCTGCCAAAACCTAATATGACATCATTGTGACGTCACTATGGCCCAATGTACTTTATAAAGCGGGATAAACAGCAATCAACATGCCAAGAAAATGCTGTAGTGCAACTTTTTCCTCAACTCCATTTGTAGTGTAATTTCACATAAAGACTATTCTACATCTATTTGATATGCGTCTTGTGGGCCTAAATTTTATGTTTTAAAATATCAACAGAATTTTAATTAAATTAGACCATTTCTTGTATCATCGCAGTATTTATACACAATTACCCCTCTTATAAGGTGGGCACAGCTATAAATATTATTGATAGGCCTCCATTAACTGTTTACAACAAAATTTGATTACCAGATTTGGCAATATATTTTTGCACTTTTTGAATGTTTGTTGTTAATACTACATATGCTATATATAGCAGTCACGTGATTGCGAATAGATAGGGATAAAATTTTAATGTGTAAAAAAAATTAGACTTGTTAAACAATTTGCATTTTTGCCATCTTTGCATACATAACCTTTACTTATTATGCAGTTTTCAGTAGACTATAATGTCAATGACGTTGTGGATTGCCTTAACATTACTGCGTACCCCGAGACCTGAAACTTTTAGAACAAATACAACATAAAGAGATGCTGATCATTATTATTTGAGCTGGCACTATATCTACTTATCATTTAATTTTCTTTGTGTTGATGGTCTTGCGGCAAATGTGATTGGTTAAAAAATTGAGTTGATTTCCTCATCAACAAAATTTTGATTGAAGATATGTCACAATGGCCAGATCTACTTTCCTCTGTAATGCAAAACCAGATCTATTTAAGAGGAAAGTGATTCATGTGTTGTTTATCTATTACATAACACTGTTTCATTGTACATAACAAAATCAAAGTACAAATGAAATTACACTTCACTATAAAAAGCTGTGAATAAAAGATATAATTTCTTATCATTATTCAATGACAAAGTAAAATACAACTAGATCTATCATGATCATCTAGTCTACGGTATAGTTTAGAAATAATATACAATACAACACTTGTCTGCTACTAGTCGGTCACTCGAAATGGATGCTAATAACTGTAATTTCTATGGTGTCATGTCCGACTAGGAAAACTGAACAGGAATATCCACCAGAGCAGGTGCTGCCTCCAATCCAAGTCCCTGAACCTACTCTTTCCACCTTGTGGCATGCACGTGCACCAGTCAACAATGCATTGCATTTCTAATAATACTAATAACATTCAAAATACAAATCCCTTTGTAACAGATTGTCATCCGCATACGCATGTTTCATTAATTCGTGCTTTTAATAATTGTTTGTTCTTTCATTTCTAATCCTTTAAAGGGGGGCCGTCAGTATTAATAGAAACTGACGTGGAAAAAATTAGAAAATGACCATTTTCTGTGCACGTTCATCTGACAAGAAGAAAATTCTTTTTATCAAGAAATCTAGAATTTTTGTAAACCTTGAAATTTGACATGGGTGTTCATTCTGGTTTCATTTCTAATGTACCAAAATATTGTTCAAATTAAATCTTTGATTTTAGTGAAATTACGTACTGAACAATCTAAGCGAACGAAATTCAAACTAGACCTCCTTCTGCTTATGGTAAATCTGACCTTACTAGGGTCAGAACAAAGAATGTAAACAAAACAAAAGCACTTGCTTGTTCAAAGTCAAAGAAATACGAAATAACAAAACTTACTATAACATGTATGATTTATATTCCGAATTGTTTGGAAATAAATACATGAATGCAAGAAATTATTTATTGCATTATTCCACTTCTAATTTGCTTACAACATATTATGCATGAATGTTTTAAATTTGTCACAGTATTTACAGAATATTTCATAGATATTTATTATGCCCATCGATGTCCCATGTATTCCCTGCCATCTGGATTAGGATACAGATCCCTAACAAGTCCCAATACAAAGTCAGGCATTATTTCTCTCAGTGTAGAAACTTCTCCGAGGTCACAAGGTTGGAATTCCCAGAGGAGACGCGTCTTCTTTACAATATAATGTGGATGAATCCAACCACCTGAGTGTGAAATTAGTGACCAGAATTTTCGGTACTTTGTTTTTCTAATGTCTGTGTTGCATGAATGAGGAGGAGCGCCATTCCCAAACCAAGACTGTCTGTGCAATGTTACGCATGGATTACAAAAACAAAATTCACAGACACTATGGTCAATCACATTCCCATTTACTGATTCAGGGTCATTATTTCCATTGTTGCGATTATCGTTATCATTGCAAACATCATCCTGCTGATTATTACTTTTCGGGTCTGTTATTATGGTACCAACTGTAAATTCTTCAGGTACTGATACTGTAGAACTTTCATTTGGAATCCTTGACCATTCATTGCGAATCAAAGATGCACTAAGATCCCAGTTATTGAAGTTGATGAATTCGCATATAATAGAAAGTTGTTCTTCGGTCAGAGCAAACACGATCTCCCTTTTCTCAGACATAGTCAAATAATGCAGTATGTAAGCGCTGGATGTAGTCAGAAAGGGGGTGGCAACTTTTATAATGGTATTATTTTAAAACTCATCTTTGATCATTCAGATGTTCAAATACTAATGGTCCTATATTTTCTTGAAATTGACTAAACCGGTAAATCAGGAAATCGAGATGAAAGTTATGAAATGTTTATTTATCAGAAATAACTGCACGAAAAAAGATTCGCTACTGCAGCATTCATGACATCGTCACAAATTATCAACAGGTGCATGTAAGCATACTAAATTTCTGAAGTCCCATTCCTGATCTCCCAGGTATTAATAATTTACTTGAAAGGAAAAAATTCTAAGGTTAGAATAAACAACCATCAGTATATATTCTACGTTTGTTTTATTTCCTCTCAATTTCCTCATGGTGATAGATCAAATAACATATATAGAAAAATGAAAAGAATGAGAGATGAATATTGTGATACAATTGGACGTAAAAATCGAAAAATATTACCGTATATATACATTTTATGTTTACAGTTTACATTGTGGTCATTCTAAGAGCAGAAGAGACTATTAATAGAAGCATGATATCTATCACTGTCACTGATAACAAGAGATAACCACGCCTTCACTAGGTTGGTAGAATCTACCGCAAAGCTGGATTTGAACCGCTACTCTCCATATTTCAATTACCAAGTGGTATATGTACCATTGTGAGAACTGCTTTTTAGACATGGTGACATTATCTGTTAACCAATTTGGATGAAATTTACCATATTGATAGAGGACATTTAGTACTTCATGTATTCCATGTTTCATTAAAATCTTTCATGCGGTATAACAGCAGAAGTGAAAAATGTGATTGAATTGTTCCTATACACCCTCATTTGGAAGTCTTAAAAAATTCATAGAAAATCCAAAAATTGAGATATTGACAAAATTCTTTCAAAGTAACAATCCTTACCATAATTATGATCACAATAGTCCATAAGAAATCATCATTATCAATTAACTAGGAAATATGACACTTTTTTTCTGCATTGAATCACCAAGTCCAAAGAAATGTCGAAAAAAAATTCTAAAATTTGATTTTGGAAGGGAACCAAAATGACAATACGTCTTCACTCATCCCTCTAGATCATTTCTATGCATTCTGTTTGTCTCTGTATACAGCCCGTATGAAAAAGAATATTGTTAAAGGAGGGAACTCTTTTGTGACCTACTTTTGACTATGGTGGCGCCACCTGTAAAGAGGTCTGGACAAAAACAACAGAATTTGAAGAGGATCATAAGTGACTTATTTCTAACAAGATTTATTAAAATCCTTCGAACAGTTTTGTAGAAAAAGTTGAAAATGTGAAAAATGGCCTCCCCCCCCCCTTTTTTTTTGGAAGTCTTAAACGTAAAATTCCTAATTTCATATGTTGAGTGTTGAGAAACATCTAAAAACTTATTTAGATGTGTAAAAAAAGAAAAAAAAATTTTTTTGACCACAGCTGGATTTGAACCGCTACTCTCCATATTTCAATTACCAAGTGGTATATGTACCATTGGGAGACCTACTTTTTAGACATGGTGGCATTATCTGTTAACCAATTTGGATGAAATTTACCAAATTGATAGAGGACTTTTAGTACTTCATGTATTCCATGTTTCATTAAAATCTTTCATGTGGTTTTATAGAAAAAGTTGAAAATGTGAAAAATGGCCAACACCCCTCCCCCCCCCCCCCCACCCCCCCTTTTTTCTGGAAGTCTTAAAAAATTCATAAAAAATCCAAAAATTGAGATAACGACAAAATTCTTTCACAGTAATATTCCTTACCACAATTGTGATCAAAATAGTCATTAAGAAATCATCAATATCAATTAACTGAAAAACATGACACTTTTCTTCATTGAAATGACTAAGTCCAGAAACACGTCAAAAAAGCGTAAATTTCTATTTGACGGATCTTAACCCCGAACACAATTTTTAATAACCCATCTTTATAAATTGTTGAAATGCAATTAGTTTCCCCATTTATGTAATGGTTCTGGAGAAGGAGATGTTTGAAGAGGGGTACCCTTTTGGGCACTTTTGGTCCTGCCCTGAATCCACCCCTGAGGGAATCTGGATCCCGAACACAAACTTGGTAGAGGACCTTGAGTACTTACTTCCTATGAGGTTTGATGAAATTCTGTGCAGCCAATCTGGAAAAGAAGTTGAAAATGTTTCAACCAATCAGAGCCAATGGCGGCCATCTTGGATCACGCACTGGCATAAAAAACACAAACTTGGTAGAGGACCTTGAGTACCAACTTCCTATGAAGTTTGGTGAAATTCTGTGCAGCTTTTCTGGAGGAGAAGTCGAAAATGTGTCAACCAATCAGAGCCAATGGCGGCCATCTTGGATCACGGATAGGCATAAAAAACACAAACTTGGTAGAGGACCTTGAGTACTTACTTCTTATGAAGTTTGGTGAAATTCTGTGCAGCGGTTCTGGAGGAGAAGTCGAAAATGTGTCAACCAATCAGAGCCAATGGCGGCCATCTTGGATCACGGATCGGCATTAAAAACACAAACTTGGTAGAGGACTTTGAGTACTTACTTCCTATGAAGTTTGGTGAAATTCTGTGCAGCAGTTCTGGAGAAGAAGTCGAAAATGTGTCAACCAATCAGAGCCAATGGCGGCTATCTTGGATTAGGGATCAACAAAAACAACATAAACTTGGTAGAGGACCTTGTGTACTTACTTCCTATGAAGTTTGGTGAAATTCTGTGCAGCAGTTCTGGAGGAGAAGTCGAAAATGTGTCAACCAATCAGAGCCAGTGGCGGCCATCTTGGATCACGGATCGGCATAAAAAACACAAACTTTGTAGAGGACCTTGAGTACTTACTTCCTATGGAGTTTGGTGAAATTCTGTGCAGCAGTTCTGGAGGAGAAGTCGAAAATGTGTCAACCAATCAGAGCCAATGGCGGCCATCTTGGATCTTGGATCGGCATAAAAAACAAAAACTTGTAGAGAACCTTGAGTACTTACTTCCTATGGAGTTTGGTGAAATTCTGTGCAGCGGTTCTGCAGGAGAAGTCGAAAATGTAGAAAAGTTAACGACGGACGACGCTGCACTATGACAATAGCTCACTTGAGCTACGCTATTGTCATAGTGTAGCTCAAGTGAGCTATTGTCATAGTGCAGCGTCGTCCGTCGTTAACTTTTCTACAATAGCTCACTTGAGCTACGGTGCCGGTGTGGCCTAGTGGATAAGGTGCTCGGCTCGTGATCGAGAGGTCGCGGGTTCAACTCCCGCCCGGGGCACACCGGTGTTCTGTCTTTCGGATGAGACAGTAAAAACCGAGGTCCCGTGTCACGGTAGGCGTGGCACGTAAAAGATCCCTCACTGCTTCGGGTGGGTCCGTTGCAAAGGTCTAAATTTGTATGCAATGCATCAGGCAGATGCTGTCACCATATACGTGAAATAATCGTGGAGTGACGTAAAACAATAATCAAACAAACAAACAAACAAACACTTGAGCTACGCTCAGGTGAGCTAAAAAAAAAAAGAGGGGGGGGGATTATTAACATTTTGTTCTTTATCTTCAGAACTGTGTGAAATAAAGATGCATCAACAGGTGGTGCCAACACAGGCCAATTTTTATAAATTTTATTCGTTGCAAAAGGGGAAAGATTACTACATCATTGCAATTTGCATTGACTTCTTCCAGTAAATGCAAACCATACAGATATTGATATATTTTCAATATTTAACATTTATAATAATTGTGTGAAATATGAAATCATCATTCATTTAATCATATTACGGGCAAAGAATGCCACAGTAAAAGTTTTTTGTCAATATCTTAATTTTTACATGTTTTATGAAGATTATAAGATTGTAATATTTTTTGGTAATGAAAGGTTTAAAGGATTCTTAAGGTCGTGGGTTCAAACCCCACTGGGGACAATTTTTTTTAATTGTATGAATAAAAAGAGCTTTTATAGTGAGAAATTTTATTTCAATATCTCAATTTCTAGATTTTTATTTTATTATATTTTTTCTTAATTGAAATAAAAGGTGGGGGGGGGTTATTCACATTTTCTTCTTTATCTTCAGAACTGTGTGAAGTTAAGATGCGTCAACAGGTAGTGCCACCACAGGCCAATTTTTATAAATTTTATTCTATGCAAAAACGGAAAGATTACTGCATCATTGCAATTTGCATTGACTTCTTCTTCCAGTGAAGTGCAAACCATACAAATAAGTTTTACCAAAATTCACTCCATCAAGTCTTTTGACTTTTCGACTCTGTATACAACGATCCCTCATCAGAAATTAAAAGACAGATTAGCGGAAATTATTCAAAATGCATTTACTAGTAAAAACGGAAGCCGCAAATTCAAATATATAGTAATAGGCCACGATAAAACTTACTTTGTTAGGGAAAATTCAGATTCCAAAAATAAATACACTTAAACAGCTGTCATTCAGATGTTGAACTTTCTTATCGATAACATTTTTGTGGTGTTTGGAGGTAAGGTTTTTCAACAAATTGTCGGCATTCCAATGGGCACTAACTGTGCTCCGCTTCTGGCTGACATATTCCTTTATTCATACGAAGCTGAGTTCATTCAGTCTTTGCTTTCGCAAGGAAAAAAACAATTGGCTCTTGGCTTCAAGTTTACTTACAGATATATAGATGACTTGCTTTCAATTAATAATCCTTCATTCGCGGATTACCTTAGCATCATCTATCCAAGTGAACTGGAGGTCAAAGAAACCACAGAAACTAGTAATTCTACTTCGTATTTAGATATTATGTTGTCTTTCGACATTAATGGTCAATTGAAGACCTCACTCTATGACAAACGTGACGATTTCAATTTCGCTATCACAAACTTTCCTTTCATAAGTAGCAACATTCCATCATCGCCCCCATACGGCGTATTCATATCTCAGTTAATACGTTATTCCAGAGCATGTGCAAATTACAATGACTTTGTTCTGAGGGCTAGGCGACTTTCAGTTAAGCTGCTCAACCAGGGTTATATATGTGCTAGACTAGCATCGTCACTGAGGAAGTTCTACGGTCGTTACGAGACTCTTATTACTCCATATGATATCTCGTTATCCAGACTTTTAAATGATATTCTGGACTGAGACCGATTCCGATCACTTTACACAGATTTGACACCTTCTATACTAGAAGGTTACCTACTTCGATTTCTCCATATATAGATACATATGGAATTCACACGATTTGACTCTTTCTACGGGGTATATGTGACGGGTGTTGCTAGCAAGCAGGAGATGCTCACTCTCCCCGGGCACCTGATCTCACTCCATCACAGGGGTTCACATATGCTCTTCAAGTAGACATATTTTGTTATTTTCCATTTCACTGATTTTGTATGTCCTATGGTTTCATGATTTTTGGACTTGTGGTTTGGATTTATCCATCATCTTTACATTGATAAATTTTCAATATTTATTTAAAATAATTGTTTGAATTATGAAATCATCATGTTCTTTCATAAAAAATTAAAAACACCTCCTCCTCTTATCATTTTTGAGAAAAAAGACCGGCTCAAGATACTGTATCATTTTTCACGTCACAAGACATGATAGCAGGTGATTTTCTCCTCAAGAAATTTTCACGTCAATAGCTTTGTATGTATGTCTTTAAAGAATGAAAGTTTTTCTTTGATTATGTTTTGATTTAATTCCATTGAAATCAATAGATCAAGAATTTAGAGAGGAAGCCACCTTTCGATTTTCAGGTTCATGTGATTTGTAGTTACAGAGTTATGGCTCTTTAATTTTGAGCTCACCTGAGCCGAATGTCATACCAGATTGTCTGTCGTCTGTCTGTAAACTTTTTTATATATTCAACTTCTACTCTTAAACTACTGGGCAGAATTCAATGAAAAATTTCATGCTTGTTCCTCAACATATTATGCACAAATTTTGCACTTCGTTTGATCTAGATGTTCAGGTGAGCGATATAGGCCCACTTGGGCCTCTTGTTTCTAATTAGAAACTAAATTAAGTGTAACAGTAGATGAAAGACATCACAAACAGCCATATTTCAATATAAATATCATATTCTTCATTCTGGTGCACAGTCATTCATACCTTGATCCATACAGTCTTATTGAGGAAAGAGAACGGTAGAGGAGGGTTGTCTCCCTTGAAGACTGTTGTTTTACTGAAGTCTATTGTATTTCTGTCTAGTCGAGGAGGTGTACCTAACAAAAGACAAAGTTATAAAATATATCATATATCAAGGTCTTCTACATATCAAGAAGATATAACATGCTCAGTAGATAAAGTAATGTAAAGTTTTGTTGGTTATTTGGTTGGCTGGTTGGTTGGTAGTTTGCTTTACGTCACTTTCAACAATTTTATATCCAGACATGGAAGCAGGAGGCCACCAACCTCTTTAACATATTATGGCATACTTGTATTTTGAATCATGTTTTCTGCGACAGTACTTTATTGAGTCATTAACTATTCACATGTATTTTGGTTGCTTCATAGTCGATATGTTTGATGAACAAGAGGCCCAAGTGGGCCTATATTGCTCACCTGAGTACCTACATTATGAGTCATGCAGGAAGGAAGAAATTATTTATTTTTGCATTACTGTGACTAAGTCAACAAAAATGTTGAAAATATGTCAAATTTTATTTCAGACCAGAATAAAAAACAACAATTTTTTGCACATCCATTCAGGTGATTTTAATATTCAGCATTTGCTTTGTCTCTGCAAGATAGGATTCAGGGCAATAATTTAGTCATTTTCTTTAGGTGGGGCCTTTTGTTAACTGATTTCAAGTCTGGATCATGAACAACAATTGTTTCGAATATTGTCCAGATCCAATCTAAAATGGTCTAATTTCATATGTTGAGAAACATCTAAACACTTATTTAGATGTGTAAAGAAATGAAAAATAAATTTTGACCATAGTGGGATTTGAACTGCTACTCCCTATATTTTAATTACCAAGTGCTATATGTACCATTGTGAGACCTAGTTTTTAGATATGGTGGCACCATCCGTTGACCAATTTGGATGAAATGTAAAAATTGATAAAGGACCTATAGTACTACATGTATACCATGTTTCATTAAAATCTTTCATGTGGTATAACAGCAGAAGTTAAAAATGTGAAGAATTATCCCTATACACCCTCATTTGGAAGTCTTAAAAACTTCATTGAAAATCCAAAAATTGAGATATTGACAAAATTTTTCAAAACAACATTCCTTACCATAATTATGATCAAAATAGTCCATAAGAAATCATCATTATCAATTAACTAGGAAATATGACACTTTTCTGCACTGATTTCCAAGTCTAAAAAACATCGGAAAAATTTATAAAATTTAATTCTGGAATGGAACAAAAATGACAAGATTTCTTTACTTATCCCTCTAGATCATTTCTATTTGCATTCTGTTTCTCTGTATACAGCCAGTATGAAGAAGATTGTCAAATGAGGGTACTCTTTTGTGACCTACTTTTGACTGTGGTGGCGCCACCTGTAAAGAGGTCTGGACTAAAATGACAGAATTTGAAGGGGATCATAAGTAATTCATTTCTACCAAGATTTATTAAAGTCCTTCAAACAGTTTTGCAGAAAAAGTTGAAAATGTGAAAAATTCAGAAAAAATCCAGAAATTGAGATATTGACAAAATTCTTTCACAACAATATTCCTTACCATAATTATGATCAAAACAGTCCATAAGAACTCATCATTATCAATTAACTGAAAAACACTACACTTTTCTGCATTGAAATTACTAAATCCAAAAAAATGTCGAAAAAACGTCAAAAATTTGATTTCAGAATGGAACCAAAAATAACAACACCTGCTTGACTCAAGATAAAAGGTCCTGAGTTTGACTCCTGCTAAGGGCACAATGCTGTTCTTTCTTTCAGATGAGAAAGTAAAAACCACGGTCCTGTGTCATAGTAGGTGTGGCACATAAAAGATCTCTCACTGCTTTTGGAGAGTCTGTTGCAAAGGTATAGATGAGTGCAGTCCTAATATAACATACACGTTAACACAAAAAGCAGTCACGACGACTGCTTTAACACATGTGCCAGGCCTGCTCAACAAGACACAAATGCGCTACTCACATAAACACGGCAGGAAATTTGCCTCAACACAATTTATTCCCATGTATATGTACACTCGGTCAAGTTGCACATTCTCATGACTACATTTGTAATTCTGTCTATGCAGTGGTACAGATAAGGAAAAATGGATCTCATAAAATCACTGAGAATGTCACCATATATATACATGTGTTAAATGTAATGTTAAAATGGCACCCTGCATTAAGGGTTTCATATGTGAAATTACCGCGTAGATATGCAATAAGATATTTATGAAAAACTTCGTCAGTTTATACTATAAGGAAATTAGCATAATTACTCTTTAATTTTCTTCAATTATTTATTCTTAATTAATTCATTTATGTATTTATCTATAATTTATTTATTTATCTATAATTTATTTATTTATGTAACTATTTCTTATTTATGTACTTATTATTATTTTTTTTGTAGTTTAGCTATTTTTTATTAGACTAGTATTATCATTATTATTTTTATTACTATTATTGTTATTATTATTTTTTTTTATTGTTATTATTATTATTATTATTATTATTATTATTGTAAACTAAGAATAACTTCATTATATTCAATGTACAGATATTGCATTTTATATTCTTGTAATTCATCCCTTAACTCATAAGGGTTTTATTTAATTCAAAATATTTTATTTACACATTAATATGTTTTTATATTTAAATATACAATGTATATAGCAATTCTCCTTCAAATCCCTCTATATGTACATGTTAATATAAGTTTTAAGTTGTAAGCAAGCAAACACGGCTGTCAAGCATGTTCACACTGCAATCAAATGCGTTAACATGGTCTAGAAATTAAGTTCACAAGGCAATTGCTTGTGATCAGCAGTCCTAAACACACGAGGAAAGCAAACTTCACATTTACACAACGTTAACATAACGTTATGTTAGGACTGCACCTTACAGTATAAACTTCTATGCAATGCATCAGATAGATGCCGTCACCTATACGGAAAATAATCATGGAGTGACGTAAAAAATGGTTGTATTGGTAGCTGATTTAGTATTGTGTGTAGGTGTCAGATACTGGACTTGATGCTCCAGGGATGGTATAGATTTTGTGCGATGCCAACTGTCACAACAGATTGTTTGTTAGTCCAAGATTCTCTGACAATAAACCCAATTTTTATATAAACATTGTCAGAGCAAATTCATTCTTAAAAACATGAGATTTTTCCGACACTGCCTTGGGATCACGGTACAACTGCTTCTAACAACAATGAAATATTTAATGCACAACAAATTCGTGACTTATATTTGAATGAAGAGATCATTTACTTACCCAATTGTATCAATAATTTCCTAAGATTAGATCTATTACATCTACATGCAGCTAAAGTTCAGACTTTTTTTTATTTTTTGCTGTTGATGTCGATGTAATAGTCATGGCCAATTATTCAAAATTTGCAGTATGTAAATGATCACTTCCTTAAAATATATCATGAATTCACTGTGTGAGAGTTTTACTTGTCAGAAATGATTGAACCATGACTCAGCGAGAAAATTCCATGTTTTCATCAATGAAGTTGCTCTTACCAAAACCCCATACAAGGCCAATATTAAAGACAGGTTTATGGTCACAGAATCTTGAATTTGTGTCTGTGTAGTCTGGGAATACACAAACCTTTGGTTGTTTGTTTCAATTTCTATGTATGAAAACCATCGGTAGGGGAGCAGTGTTACCATTTGTGTAGTTGACCTTCAATACTGAAGGTTAGACATCCTTTTCCTAGCCTGATACAGATTAATCACGAAACAGAGTGTATCCGTAAAGCTGTACTTCAAAGCATTAAAATGCTAATTATGATTATGATTAGCCCTGACAGTGACAAAGGTAACCTTGTATGTATTTTGAGATCAGCCATGAGTGAGGCTTGTAACCTTGTATATATTTTGAGATCAGCCATGACAGTGAGACATGTAACCTTGTATGTATTTTGAGATTAGCCATGACAGTGAGGCATGTAACCTTGTATATATTTTGAGATCAGCCATGACAGTGAGGCATGTAACCTTGTATATATTTTGAGATCAGCCATGACAGTGAGGCATGTAACCTTGTATATATTTTGAGATCAGCCATGACAGTGAGGCATGTAACCTTATATGTATTTTGAGATCACTTTGTATATGTTTTGAGATCAGCCATGACAGTGAGGCATGTAACCTTGTATATATTTTGAGATCAGCCATAACAGTGAGGCATGCAACCTTGTATTTATTTTGAGATAAGCCATGACAGTAAGGCATGTATCCTTGTATGTATTTTGAGATCAGCCATGACAGTGAGGCATGTAACCTTGTATATATTTTGAGATCAGCCATGACAGTGAGGCATGTAACCTTGTATATAATTTGAGATAAGCCATGACAGTGAGGCATGCAACCTTGTATATATTTTGAGATAAGCCATGACAGTGAGGCATGTAACCTTGTATATATTTTGAGATCAGCCATGACAGTGAGGCATGTAACCTTGTATGTATTTTGAGATCACTTTGTATGTGTTTTGAGATCAGCCATGACAGTGAGGCATGTAACCTTGTATGTATTTTGAGATCAGCCATGACAGTAAGGCATGTAACCTTGTATATATTTTGAGATCAGCCATGACAGTGAGGCATGTAACCTTGTATGTATTTTGAGATCAGCCATGACAGTGAGGCAAGTAACCTTGTATATATTTTGAGATCAGCCATGACAGTGAGGCATGTAACCTTGTATATATTTTGAGATAAGCCATGACAGTGAGGCTTGTAACCTTGTATATATTTTGAGATCAGCCATGACAGTGAGGCATGTAACCTTGTATATATTTTGAGATCAGCCATGACAGTGAGGCTTGTAACCTTGTATATATTTTGAGATCAGCCATGACAGTGAGGCTTGTAACCTTGTATGTATTTTGAGATAAACCATGACAGTGAGGCATGCAACCTTCTATATATTTTGAGATAAGCCATGACAGTGAGGCATGTAACCTTGTCTATATTTTGAGATCAGCCATGACAGTGAGGCATGTAACCTTGTATATATTTTGAGATCAGCCATGACAGTGGGACATGTAACCTTGTATGTATTTTGAGATCAGCCATGACAGTGAGGCATGTAACCTTGTATATATTTTGAGATCAGCCATAACAGTGAGTCATGCAACCTTGTATATATTTTGAGATAAGCCATGACAGTAAGGCATGTATCCTTGTATGTATTTTGAGATCAGCCATGACAGTGAGGCATGTAACCTTGTATATATTTTGAGATCAGCCATGACAGTGAGGCATGTAACCTTGTATATATTTTGAGATAAGCCATGACAGTGAGGCATGCAACCTTGTATATATTTTGAGATAAGCCATGACAGAATGGCAAGTAACCTTGTATATATTTTGAGATCAGCCGTGACAGTGAGACATGTAACCTTGTATGTATTTTGAGATCACTTTGTATGTGTTTTGAGATCAGCCATGACAGTGAGGCATGTAACCTTGTATGTATTTTGAGATCAGCCATGACAGTGAGGCATGTAACCTTGTATATATTTTGAGATCAGCCATGACAGTGAGGCATGTAACCTTGTATGTATTTTGAGATCAGCCATGACAGTGAGGCAAGTAACCTTGTATACATTTTGAGATCAGCCATGACAGTGAGGCATGTAACCTTGTATATATTTAGAGATCAGCCATGACAGTGAGGCTTGTAACCTTGTATATATTTTGAGATCAGCCATGACAGTGAGGCATGTAACCTTGTATATATTTTGAGATCAGCCATGACAGTGAGGCTTGTAACCTTGTATATATTTTGAGATCAGCCATGACAGTGAGGCTTGTTACCTTGTATGTATTTTGAGATAAGCCATGACAGTGAGGCATGCAACCTTCTATATATTTTGAGATAAGCCATGACAGTGAGGCATGTAACCTTGTATATATTTTGAGATCAGCCATGACAGTGAAGCATGCAACCTTGTATGTATTTTGAGATCACTTTGTATGTGTTTTGAGATCAGCCATGACAGTGAGGCATGTAACCTTGTATGTATTTTGAGATCAGCCATGACAGTGAGGCATGTAACCTTGTAAATATTTTGAGATCAGCCATGACAGTGAGGCATGTAACCTTGTATATATTTTGAGATCAGCCATGACAGTGAGGCTTGTAACCTTGTATATATTTTGAGATCAGCCATGACAGTGAGGCATGTAACTTTGTATGTGTTTTGAGATCAGTCATGACAGTGAGGCATGTAACCTTGTATATATTTTGAGATCAGCCATGACAGTGAGGCATGTAACCTTGTATATATTTTGAGATCAGCCATGACAGTGGGACATGTAACCTTGTATGTATTTTGAGATCAGCCATGACAGTGAGGCATGTAACCTTGTATATATTTTGAGATCAGCCATAACAGTGAGTCATGCAACCTTGTATATATTTTGAGATAAGCCATGACAGTAAGGCATGTATCCTTGTATGTATTTTGAGATCAGCCATGACAGTGAGGCATGTAACCTTGTATATATTTTGAGATCAGCCATGACAGTGAGGCATGTAACCTTGTATATATTTTGAGATAAGCCATGACAGTGAGGCATGCAACCTTGTATATATTTTGAGATAAGCCATGACAGAATGGCATGTAACCTTGTATATATTTTGAGATCACCCATGACAGTGAGACATGTAACCTTGTATGTATTTTGAGATCACTTTGTATGTGTTTTGAGATCAGCCATGACAGTGAGGCATGTAACCTTGTATGTATTTTGAGATCAGCCATGACAGTGAGGCATGTAACCTTGTATATATTTTGAGATCAGCCATGACAGTGAGGCATGTAACCTTGTATGTATTTTGAGATCAGCCATGACAGTGAGGCAAGTAACCTTGTATACATTTTGAGATCAGCCATGACAGTGAGGCATGTAACCTTGTATATATTTAGAGATCAGCCATGACAGTGAGGCTTGTAACCTTGTATATATTTTGAGATCAGCCATGACAGTGAGGCATGTAACCTTGTATATATTTTGAGATCAGCCATGACAGTGAGGCTTGTAACCTTGTATATATTTTGAGATCAGCCATGACAGTGAGGCTTGTAACCTTGTATGTATTTTGAGATAAGCCATGACAGTGAGGCATGCAACCTTCTATATATTTTGAGATAAGCCATGACAGTGAGGCATGTAACCTTGTATATATTTTGAGATCAGCCATGACAGTGAGGCATGCAACCTTGTATGTATTTTGAGATCACTTTGTATGTGTTTTGAGATCAGCCATGACAGTGAGGCATGTAACCTTGTATGTATTTTGAGATAAGCCATGACAGTGAGGCATGCAACCTTGTATATATTTTGAGATAAGCCGTGACAGTGAGGCATGTAACCTTGTATATATTTTGAGATCAGCCATGACAGTGAGGCATGTAACCTTGTATGTATTTTGAGATCACTTTGTATGTGTTTTGAGATCAGCCATGACAGTGAGGCATGTAACCTTGTATGTATTTTGAGATAAGCCATGACAGTGAGGCATGCAACCTTGTATATATTTTGAGATAAGCCGTGACAGTGAGGCATGTAACCTTGTATATATTTTGAGATCAGCCATGACAGTGAGGCATGTAACCTTGTATGTATTTTGAGATCACTTTGTATGTGTTTTGAGATCAGCCATGACAGTGAGGCATGTAACCTTGTATGTATTTTGAGATCAGCCATGACAGTGAGGCATGTAACCTTGTATATATTTTGAGATTAGCCATGACAGCGAGGCATGTAACCTTGTATGTATTTTGAGATCAGCCATGACAGTGAGGCATGTAACCTTGTATATATTTTGAGATCAGCCATGACAGTGAGGCTTGTAACCTTGTATATATTTTGAGATCAGCCATGACAGTGAGGCATGTAACCTTGTAAATATTTTGAGATCAGCCATGACAGTGAGGCTTGTAACCTTGTATATATTTTGAGATCAGCCATGACAGTGAGGCTTGTAACCTTGTATATATTTTGAGATCAGCCATGACAGTGAGGCATGTAATCTTGTATATATTTTGAGATCAGCCATGACAGTGAGGCATGTTACCTTGTATATATTTTGGGATCAGCCATGACAGTGAGGCATGTAACTTTGTATGTGTTTTGAGATCAGTCATGACAGTGAGGCATGTAACCTTGTATATATTTTGAGATCAGCCATGACAGTGAGGCATGTAACCTTGTATATATTTTGAGATCAGCCATGACAGTGAGGCATGTAACCTTGTATGTATTTTGAGATAAGCCATGACAGTGAGGCATGCAACCTTGTATATATTTTGAGATAAGCCATGACAGTGAGGCATGTAACCTTGTATATAGTTTGAGATCAGCCATGACAGTGAGGCATGTAACCTTGTATATATTTTGAGATCAGTCATGACAGTGAGGCATGTAACCTTGTATATATTTTGAGATCAGTCATGACAGTGAGGCATGTAACCTTGTATGTATTTTGAGATCAGTCATGACAGTGAGGCATGTAACCTTGTATGTATTTTGAGATCAGTCATGACAGTGAGGCATGTAACATTGTATATATTTTGAGATCAGTCATGACAGTGAGGCAAGTAACCTTGTACCTGTTTTAAGGCGTCCCAATGTAAAGCCAGCATCCTCCAGACTTTTAGCGAGTCCTATTGCAGGTTCATCATCCATCCTTCCTGCTGCACGTACGGTCAGACCAACATTGATGGTACCACGTAGAAATGTTCCCGTTGTAAGTACCACAGACTTGCCATATATTCTCCTATCATCAGCTGTAAAAACAAGTATTACAATCAGCATATCAACTTAAAAATGGTAGTGGCAGAAGTCCATACATGTAATGACAAACAGTCTTAATACAGGTAATACAACAAGATATATTTTCATGCTGACTGCATTTTCTCTATATGTAAGTTAAAAATTTACTTCCGATGTTTACATTGAGGTCATGACCTCATCAGATTTATGTCATCTCAAGTTGTGCAGCTATTGTGTCATTTGACTGGCTCCCCCCCCCACTCCTTGGAATTATGATTCTGACACATAAACAGGGACATCCAGGGGCTCAATTTTTTCATAAAGCAAAATATATATAAATATAAGAATTGATTTTTATTTTGTGTGAAGCATTGGTGAACGTTTGCAGTCCGTCTTGGAAAACAACTCATTGTGCAGCACTTCGTGCAGAAAACAATCCTTAAATGTTTGTGAAACATGGATGTCCTCTCCGGCAATAAAGTCCAAATAAGGCAAATTTTGAAATGTAGGTTTAAGGTCAATGACCTTGAGTAATGTGAAAGGACTTATTAGTGTAGTATGTATGCCAAATATTTCGTCACTATCTCTCGCGGCTCAAAAGTTATGCCGACGTCCACAAATTTTCAGTCTTCATCAAGTACAAACAAAAACAAGAGGCCCAAATGGGCCTATATTGCTCACCTGAGTACAATATGCTTATTTACAATAAAATGACAGCTCATTTCAGTAGAAAAATTTGCTTTTTTTCTACAAGACTTTCTATAAGGTTTGGTGATATTTTGGAGAAGAAGTCGAAAATGTGTCAACCAATCAGAGCCAATGGCGGCCATCATGGATAACGGATGTGCACGAAAAACAAAAACTTGGTAAAGGACCTTGCGTTCTTACTGCATATGAGGTTTGGTGAAATTCTGTGCAGCGCTTCTGGAAAAAAAGTCGAAAATGTGTCAACCAATCAGAGTCAATGGCGGCCATCTTGGATTACAGATCGGCACGAAAAACACAAACTTGGTAGAGGACCTAGAGTACTTACTTCCTATAAAGTTTAGTGGAATTCCGTGCAGCCGTTCTGGAGAAGAAGTCGAAAATGTGTCCACCAATCAGAGCCAATGGCAGCCATCTTGGATTACCGATGGGCACGAAAAACACAAACTTGGTAGAGGACCTTGAGTACTTACTTCCTATGAGGTTTGGTGAAATTCTGTGCACCATTTCTGGAGAAGAAGTCGAAAATGTAGAAAAGCTAACGACAGACAGTCAGATGTCAGTTTGGTAGTAAGTTTGCATTTAAATATGTCTCCTTTGGATTTCCTTATTTCACTCCCCTGAGCACAAATTGCTTATTCACATACAACTGACTGCTTGAAAAAATTCATCATAACACAGTCTATTCTCAAAAAGTGTAACTGGAAGGGATCATATAAAACCGTTTAAGTTGACAAAAGTACAATCATTAATGCACACGTTTTAGGAGTTATCTCTCTTAAAAGTGTATTTATATATATATAGAATATTGATAGTTTTTATTCCTCTTGAAGACATATCAAA
The DNA here is from genome assembly GCA_035048485.1 of Pteria penguin. Lineage (NCBI taxonomy): Eukaryota > Metazoa > Mollusca > Bivalvia > Pterioida > Pteriidae > Pteria > Pteria penguin. Next base: position 7,737,716 of record CM068590.1, on the reverse strand, counting down.
ATGAAGATGAAAATCTTAGTGTTTATGTGTTTAATTTCTTTGTTTGCTTAATATTTACCTTAAGACATTACTTTATTTGTTTGATATTTGCCTTTGCATGTTTGTGCACGGGTTCTAGTTTTCAAGATAAAAATATGAAGGTAATTAAATAATGGGATGTTCAAATTAGTTTGAGTTCTTGAAAATGTTTTATCAGAATGCGAATTATCAGGAAAAAATATTATAATGAATAGGAATTAAAATTGGGACTTTTAGATAAGTTTGCGCTTATGAGTAAATTATTCCATTATTCATGCAACACACATTTTGTTTAAAATTTAGCGGTACATCTCTTCTCTAACGACATAATTTCCCGCATTTTTGTAACTGTGAAATCAATGCATTGACACCACCAGGACAGAATTTTAGAGATGATAAGAAACAGTGCTGACATAACGTACCAATTTCTGAGAATATATAACATGTTTGAATGGAATTAAATGATAAAGAACGAATCTCATTTTTCGGTGGATGGAGGTAGACTTTGAAAAAAAGAATGGAAAACTTGTGCATCATGTGCTACGCACAGTGATGGTATCTGTAGGTAATACCTAACACTACTCCATGGCATGCTTGTATATAATACCTAACACTACTCCATGGCATGCTTGTATATAATACCTAACACTACTCCATGGCATGCTTGTTTATAATACCTAACACTACTCCATGGCATGGCATGCTTGTATATAATACCTAACACTACTCCATGGCATGCTTGTATATAATACCTAACACTACTCCATGGCATGCTTGTATATAATACCTAACACTACTCCATGGCATGCTTGTATATAATACCTATCACTACTCCATGGCATGCTTGTTTATAATACCTAACACTACTCCATGGCATGCTTGTTTATAATACCTAACACTACTCCATGGCATGCTTGTATATAATACCTAACACTACTCCATGGCATGCTTGTATATAATACCTATCACTACTCCATGGCATGCTTGTATATAATACCTAACACTACTCCATGGCATGCTTGTTTATAATACCTAACACTACTCCATGGCATGCTTGTTTATAATACCTAACACTACTCCATGGCATGCTTGTATATAATACCTAACACTACTCCATGGCATGCTTGTATATAATACCTAACACTACTCCATGGCATGCTTGTATATAATACCTATCACTACTCCATGGCATGCTTGTATATAATACCTAACACTACTCCATGGCATGCTTGTTTATAATACCTAACACTACTCCATGGCATACTTGTATATAATACCTAACACTACTCCATGGCATGCTTGTTTATAATACCTAACACTACTCCATGGCATGCTTGTACATAATACCTAACACTACTCCATGGCATGGCATGCTTGTATATAATACCTAACACTACTCCATGGCATGCTTGTTTATAATACCTAACACTACTCCATGGCATGCTTGTTTATAATACCTAACACTACTCCATGGCATGCTTGTATATAATACCTAACACTACTCCATGGCATGCTTGTATATAATACCTAACACTACTCCATGGCATGCTTGTATATAATACCTATCACTACTCCATGGCATGCTTGTATATAATACCTAACACTACTCCATGGCATGCTTGTTTATAATACCTAACACTACTCCATGGCATGCTTGTATATAATACCTAACACTACTCCATGGCATGCTTGTTTATAATACCTAACACTACTCCATGGCATGCTTGTACATAATACCTAACACTACTCCATGGCATGGCATGCTTGTATATAATACCTAACACTACTCCATGGCATGCTTGTTTATAATACCTAACACTACTCCATGGCATGCTTGTTTATAATACCTAACACTACTCCATGGCATGCTTGTATATAATACCTAACACTACTCCATGGCATGCTTGTATATAATACCTAACACTACTCCATGGCATGCTTGTATATAATACCTAACACTACTCCATGGCATGGCATGCTTGTGTATAATACCTAACACTACTCCATGGCATGCTTGTATATAATACCTAACACTACTCCATGGCATGCTTGTATATAATACCTAACACTACTCCATGGCATGCTTGTATATAATACCTAACACCACTCCATGGCATGCTTGTTTCATCATTTCATTATCTGAGTCTGTTGTCTCTTCCAGTAGCAGATCTTCGACTCCTGATGTAAGAACAGTGATGTTCTCTGTGTTCAGTATGTCCTTCTGAAGATGTGACTTATATAGATCTCTATCAATCTGGGCTCTATAACCCTGAAATACATAACAACATATAATTATCTCCTTAATGTCTTCAATCTATAAAATAATATGTCATACGGTAAGACATCTTGTATCATTATACAATGATAGACATAAGTTTTTACATTTTTGACAGTACACAAAGGAAAGTTTCTTGCTGTTTTATGACACATTTATCATCAGAATAATACAGTGACACACTTATCATCAGAATCATACAGTGACACATTTATCATCACAATAATACATTGACACTTATCATCAGAATAATACAGTGACACATTTATCATCAGAATAATACAGTGACACATTTATCATCACACAATACATTGACACACTTATCATCACAATCATACATTGACACACTTATCACCATAATAATACAGTGACACACTTATCATCAGAATAATACATTGACACACTTATCATCATAATAATACAGTGACACACTTATCATCAGAATAATACATTGACACACTTATCATCACAATAATACAGTGACACACTTATCATCAGAATAATACAGTGACACACTTATCATCAGAATAATACAGTGACACATTTATCATCACAATAATACATTGACACACTTATCACAATAATACAGTGACACACTTATCATCAGAATAATACAGTGACACATTCATCATCACAATCATACACTGACACACTTATTATCACAATCATACAGTGACACACTTATCATCACAATAATACATTGACACACTTATCATCAGAATAATACATTGACACACTTATCATCACAATAATACATTGACACACTTATCATCAGAATCATACAGTGACACATTTATCATCACAATAACACAGTGACACACTTATCATCAGAATCATACAGTGACACATTTATCATCACAATAACACAGTGACACACTTATCATCAGAATCATACAGTGACACATTTATCATCACAATAACACAGTGACACACTTATCATCAGAATCATACAGTGACACATTTATCATCACAATAACACAGTGACACACTTATCATCAGAATAATACAGTGACACATTTATCATCACAATAACACAGTGACACACTTATCATCAGAATAATACATTGACACACTTATCATCACAATCATACAGCGACACACTTATCACAATAATACAGCAACACACTTATCATCAGAATAATACAGTAATAAAGCGATGTTTAGCAGATTCTTGATTGTAATGTTTATGATATCATAATCATAGTCTATCTAGAATCCTATTTTTTTTTACTATACATAGCTTTGTTAATATACCTACATAGTTGTATACATTATCAAACAGCTTTCCATTATTAGAGGTTAAACTCACAAGATGTGTTAATGATACAGAATAGACAAATAATTACTATTGCTTGCATGAGGAATCATTATTTTATTAAATAAATAACAAGCAACACACACTGTCCACAAGTATTTGGCTACTTGGCCCTTATCAAGTAGGATTAAAAATAACAAAATTTCATGCCTACTGGTGTTATTTTTGTTTTCCACGTGATAAAGACCAAGTCGCCAAACATTTTTGGACTTTGGGTGTTTCTTGTTATCTATTTAGTTCAAACTTCTCTTTGGGTGTTTCTTGTTATCTATTTACTTCACACTTCTCTTTGGGTGTTTCTTGTTATCTCTTCAGTTCACACTTCTCTTTGGGTGTTTCTTGTTATCTATTTAGTTCACACTTCTCTTTGGGTGTTTCTTGTACACACTTCTCTTTGGGTGTTTCTTGTTATCTATTTAGTTCACACTTCTCTTTGGGTGTTTCGTGTTATCTATTTAGTTCACACTTTTCCTTTTGTGTTTCTTGTTATCTATTTAGTTCACACTTCTCTTCGGGTGTTTCTTGTTATCTATTTACTTCACACTTCTCTTCGAGTGTTTCTTGTTATCTATTTACTTCACACTTCTCTTTGGGTGTTTCTTGTTATCTATTTACTTCACACTTCTCTTCGAGTGTTTCTTGCTATCTATTTACTTCACATTTCTCTTTGGATGTTTCTTGTTATCTATTTACTTCACACTTCTCTTCGGGTGTTTCTTGTTATCTATTTACTTCACACTTCTCTTTGGCTGTTTCTTGTTATCTATTTACTTCACACTTCTCTTTGGATGTTTCTTGTTATCTATTTACTTCACACTTCCCTTTGGCTGTTCTTGTTATCTATTTACTTCACATTTCTCTTCGGGTGTTTCTTGTTATCTATTTAGTTCACACTTCTCTTTGGGTGTTTCTTGTTATCTATTTACTTCACACTTCTCTTCGGGTGTTTCTTGTTATCTATTTACTTCACACTTCTCTTCGGGTGTTTCTTGTTATCTATTTACTTCACACTTCTCTTTGGCTGTTTCTTGTTATCTATTTACTTCACACTTCTCTTTGGGTGTTTCTTGTTATCTATTTACTTCACACTTCTCTTCGGGCGTTTCTTGTTATCTATTTACTTCACACTTCTCTTCCGGTGTTTCTTGTTATCTATTTAGTCCACACTTCTCTTTGGGTGTTTCTTGTTATCTACTTACTTCACATTTCTCTTTGGGTGTTTCTTGTTATCTATTTAGTTCACACTTCTCTTCGGGTGTTTCTTGTTATCAATTTACTTCACACTTCTCTTCCGGTGTTTCTTGTTATCTATTTACTTCACACTTCTCTTCCGGTGTTTCTTGTTATCTATTTAGTTCACACTTCTCTTTGGGTGTTTCTTGTTATCTATTTAATTCACACTTCTCTTTGGGTGTTTCTTGTTATCTATTTAGTTCATACTTCTCTTTGGGTGTATCTTGTTATCTATTTAGTTCACACTTTTCCTTTTGTGTTTCTTGTTATCTATTTAGTTCACACTTCTCTTTGGCTGTTTCTTGTTATCTATTTAGTTCACACTTCTCTTTGGCTGTTTCTTGTTATCTATTCACTTCACACTTCTCTTCGGGTGTTTCTTGTTATCTATTTACTTCACACTTCTCTTCGGGTGTTTCTTGTTATCTATTTACTTCACACTTCTCTTTGGGTGCTTCTTGTTATCTATTTACTTCACACTTCTCTTTGGGTGTTTCTTGTTATCTATTTAGTTCACACTTCTCTTTGGGTGTTTCTTGTTATCTATTTAGTTCACACTTTTCCTTTTGTGTTTTCTTGTTATCTATTTAGTTCACACTTCTCTTTGGCTGTTTCTTGTTATCTATTTAGTTCACACTTCTCTTCGGGTGTTTCTTGTTATCTATTTACTTCACACTTCTCTTCGGGTGTTTCTTGTTATCTATTTACTTCACACTTCTCTTTGGGTGTTTCTTGTTATCTATTTACTTCACACTTCTCTTTGGGTGTTTCTTGTTATCTATTTACTTCACACTTCTCTTCGGGTGTTTCTTGTTATCTATTTACTTAACACTTCTCTTCGGGTGTTTCTTGTTATCTATTTACTTCACACTTCTCTTTGGCTGTTTCTTGTTATCTATTTACTTCACACTTCTCTTTGGCTGTTTCTTGTTATCTATTTACTTCACACTTCTCTTTGGCTGTTTCTTGTTATCTATTTAGTTCACACTTCTCTTTGGGTGTTTCTTGTTATCTATTTAGTACATACTTCTCTTCGGGTGTTTCTTGTTATCTATTTACTCCACACTTCTCTTTGGCTGTTTCTTGTTATCTATTTACTTCACAATTCTCTTTGGCTGTTTCTTGTTATCTATTTAGTTCACACTTCTCTTTGGCTGTTTCTTGTTATCTATTTAGTTCACACTTTTCCTTTTGTGTTTTCTTGTTATCTATTTACTTCACACTTCTCTTTGGCTGTTTCTTGTTATCTATTTAGTTCACACTTCTCTTCGGGTGTTTCTTGTTATCTATTTACTTCACACTTCTCTTCGGGTGTTTCTTGTTATCTATTTACTTCTCACTTCTCTTCGGGTGTTTCTTGTTATCTATTTACTTCACACTTCTCTTTGGGTGTTTCTTGTTATCTATTTACTTCACACTTCTCTTTGGGTGTTTCTTGTTATCTATTTACTTCACACTTCTCTTCGGGTGTTTCTTGTTATCTATTTACTTAACACTTCTCTTCGGGTGTTTCTTGTTATCTATTTAGTTCACACTTCTCTTTGGCTGTTTCTTGTTATCTATTTACTTCACACTTCTCTTTGGCTGTTTCTTGTTATCTATTTACTTCACACTTCTCTTTGGCTGTTTCTTGTTATCTATTTAGTTCACACTTCTCTTTGGGTGTTTCTTGTTATCTATTTAGTACATACTTCTCTTCGGGTGTTTCTTGTTATCTATTTACTCCACACTTCTCTTTGGCTGTTTCTTGTTATCTATTTACTTCACAATTCTCTTTGGCTGTTTCTTGTTATCTATTTAGTTCACACTTCTCTTTGGCTGTTTCTTGTTATCTATTTAGTTCACACTTCTCTTTGGGTGTTTCTTGTTATCTATTTACTTCACACTTCTCTTCGGGTGTTTCTTGTTATCTATTTACTCCACACTTCTCTTTGGCTGTTTCTTGTTATCTATTTAGTTCACACTTCTCTTTGGCTGTTTCTTGTTATCTATTTACTTCACATTTCTCTTTGGGTGTTTCTTGTTATCTATTTACTTCACACTTCTCTTCGGGTGTTTCTTGTTATCAATTTACTTCACACTTCTCTTCGAGTGTTTCTTGTTATCTATTTACTTCACACTTCTCTTTGGGTGTTTCTTGTTATCTATTTACTTCACACTTCTCTTCGGGTGTTTCTTGTTATCTATTTAGTTCACACTTCTCTTTGGCTGTTTCTTGTTATCTATTTAGTTCACACTTCTCTTTGGGTGTTTCTTGTTATCTATTTAGTTCACATTTCTCTTTGGGTGTTTCTTGTTATCTATTTAGTTCACACTTCTCTTTGGCTGTTTTTTGTTATCTATTTAGTTCACATTTCTCTTTGGGTGTTTCTTGTTATCTATTTAGTTCACACTTCTCTTCGGAGCACTTCTCATCATTATTTACATTTTCTTTATTAATTCTCCCCATTTCTTTTTTACACAATCATATACAACAACAAGAATTTGTTCTTACATTTGTGAACAAACCAGACAAGCAGGCTACAAACTGAAAATCATATACATAAAACAAACCACATATAGCAGGCTAGAAGTTGAAAATCATATACATAAAACAAACCACATATAGCAGGCTAGAAAGTGAAAATCATATATATATAAAACAAACAAGATATAGCAGGCTAGAAAGTGAAAATCATATACACAAAATAAACCACATTTAGCAGGATAGAAAGTGAAAATCATATACATAAAACAAACCACATTTAGCAGGATAGAAAGTGAAAATCATATACATAAAACAAACCACATATAGCAGGATAGAAAGTGAAAATCATATACATAAAACAAACCACATATAGCAGGCTAGAAAGTGAAAGTCATATACGTAAAACAAACAAGACACAGCAGGCTAGAAAGGGAAAATCATATACATAACACAAACTATATATAGCAGGCTAGAAAGTGAAAATCATATACATAAAACAAACCAGACATAGCAGGCTAGAATGTGAAAGTCATATACATAAAACGAAACAAGACATGGCAGGCTAGAAAGTGAGTCATATACATAAAACACACCACATATAGCAGGCTAGAAAGTGAAAATCATATACATAAAACAAACCACATATAGCAGGCTAGAAAGTGAAAGTCATATACATAAAACAAACCACATATAGCAGGATAGAAAGTGAAAATCATATATATAAAACAAATCACATATAGCAGGCTAGAAAGTGAAAGTCATATATATAAAACAAACCACATTTAGCAGGCTAGAAAGCGAAAGTCATATACATAAAACAAACCACATATAGCAGGCTAGAAAGTGAAAGTCATATCTATAAAACAAACCACATATAGCAGGCTAGAAAGTGAAAATCATATACATAAAACAAATAAAACATAGCAGGCTACAAACTGAAAATCATATACATAAAACAAACCACATATAGCAGGCTAGATAGTGAAAGTCATATATATAAAACAAACCACATTTAGCAGGCTAGAAAGTGAAAATCATATATATGAAACAAACCACATATAGCAGGCTTGAAAGTGAAAGTCATATACATAAAACAAACCACATATAGCAGGCTAGAAAGTGAAAATCATATATATAAAACAAACCACATTTAGCAGGATAGAAAGTGAAAATCATATACATTAAACAAACAAGACACAGCAAGCTAGAAAGTGAAAATCATATACATAAAACAAACCACATTTAGCAGGATAGAAAGTGAAAATCATATATATAAAACAAACTACATATAGTAGGATAGAAAGTGAAAATCATATACATAAAACAAACCACATATAGCAGGCTAGAAAGTGAAAGTCATATACATAAAACAAACAAGACACAGCAGGCTAGAAAGTGAAAATCATATACATAAAACAAACTATATATAGCAGGCTAGAAAGTGAAAATCATATACACAAAAGAAACCACATATAGCAGGCTAGAGAGTGAAAATCATACACATAAAGCAAACCACATATAGCAGGCTAGAAAGTGAAAGTCATATACATAAAACAAACCACATATAGCAGGCTAGAAAGTGAAAATCATAATATAATATATAAAACAAACCACATTTAGCAGGCTAGAAAGTGAAAATCATATACATAAAACAAACAAGATATAGCAGGCTAGAAATTGAAAATCATATACATTAAACAAACAAGATTCAGCAGGCTAGAAAGGGAAAGTCATATACATAAAACAAACCACATTTAGCAGGATAGAAAGTGAAAGTCATATACATAAAACAGACCACATATAGCAGGATAGAAAGTGAAAATCATATACATAAAACAAACCACATATAGCAGGCTAGAAAGTGAAAGTCATATACATAAAACAAACAAGACACAGCAGGCTAGAAAGTGAAAATCATATACATAAAACAAACTATATATAGCAGGCTAGAAAGTGAAAATCATATACATAAAACAAACCACATTAAGCAGGATAGAATGTGAAAGTCATATACATAAAACAAACCACATTTAGCAGGCTAAAAAGTGAAAGTCATATACATAAAACAAACCACATTTAGCAGGATAGAAAGTGAAAATCATATACATAAAACAAACCACATATAGCAGGATAGAAAGTGAAAATCATATACATAAAACAAACCACATACAGCATGCTAGAAAGTGAAAGTCATATACATAAAACAAACCAGACATAGCAGGCTAGAAAGTGAAAATCATATACATAAAACAAACTATATATAGCAGGCTAGAAAGTGAAAGTCATATACATAAAACAAACAAGACATAGCAAGCTAGAAAGTGAAAATCATATACATAAAACAAACTATATATAGCAGGCTAGAAAGTGAAAGTCATATACATAAAACAAACCACATATAGCAGGCTACAAAGTGAAAGTCATCTACATAAAACAAACCACATATAGCAGGCTAGAAAGTGAAAGTCATATACATAAAACAAACCACATATAGCAGGCTAGAAAGTGAAAATCATATATATAAAACAAACCACATTTAGCAGGCTAGAAAGTGAAAATCATATACATAAAACAAACAAGATATAGCAGGCTAGAAATTGAAAATCATATACATTAAACAAACAAGACACAGCAGGCTAGAAAGTGAAAGTCATATACATAAAACAAACCACATTTAGCAGGATATAAAGGGAAAATCATATACATAAAACAGACCACATATAGCAGGATAGAAAGTGAAAATCATATACATAAAACAAACCACATATAGCAGGCTAGAAAGTGAAAGTCATATACATAAAACAAACAAGACACAGCAGGCTAGAAAGTGAAAATCATATACATAAAACAAACTATATATAGCAGGCTAGAAAGTGAAAATCATATACATAAAACAAACCACATTAAGCAGGATAGAATGTGAAAGTCATATACATAAAACAAACCACATTTAGCAGGCTAAAAGGTGAAAGTCATATACATAAAACAAACCACATTTGGCAGGATAGAAAGTGAAAATCATATACATAAAACAAACCACATACAGCAGGATAGAAAGTGAAAATCATATACATAAAACAAACCACATACAGCATGCTAGAAAGTGAAAGTCATATACATAAAACAAACCAGACATAGCAGGCTAGAAAGTGAAAATCATATACATAAAACAAACTATATATAGCAGGCTAGAAAATGAAAGTCATATACATAAAACAAACAAGACATAGCAAGCTAGAAAGTGAAAATCATATACATAAAACAAACCACATATAGCAGGCTAGAAAGTGAAAGTCATATACATAAACCAAACCAGACATAGCAGACTAGAAAGTGAAAGTCATATACATAAAACAAACCACATATAGCAGGCTAGAAAGTGAAAGTCATATACATAAAACAAACAAGACATAGCAGGCTAGAAAGTGAAAATAATATACATAAAACAAACTATATATAGCAGGCTAGAAAGTGAAAGTCATATACATAATACAAAATAAAGATCACACTGTGCTTATTTCGTCTAGCTTGATAATCCGTAATCATTCTAGATCTATAAATAAATTTTCTCTGACTTGAATGATTCTCTTCCAGGATTTTAGAATTGAATGTTCCTTATTCAGAAGAATAGATAGAATTTAAAAAACATTTTGAGTAATTTTTTAATGAGTGAGGCAATAATGGAAGCCCAAAATTGAAAACTGTATCAAAGAGATACTGTGATTTCATAAACCCTTTCACTATTAATGCGGGGCTGATATTTTGATTGGCAAAATCATATCCGTTCCTGCAAAATGATGTCAGAGACAATAAATTTTACATTACAGCATCAAAACTTTTAAGGGATACTTTATCAAATCAAACCAAAATTTCAGTCCTGCAGTAATAGTGAATGGGTCTATTGCTTTTGTATGTATATAAATAGCACTTTCTATAAATAGATAGCTTATTAATAACTGTGTACACATGTATACACTTAGTTACAGTATATGTAATGTGACTGTATGCATATATAACATCTGTAACATAGAGGTATAGACTGTTCCCATACCATCCTGTTTTCCTAAACTCGAGAAGTATTATCTCCCTCTCAGACTTTATCCATCACTGCCCATACAAAATTGCTTGATTTAACTTAAGTTTGTGATATAATCGCATTGTATATCTACAGTAAATGTTTTATTTAAAACTTTCAACTAAATGATTATATTTACTCAGTAATTGAGACTGACCTGATAATTAGTAAATATCTCATAAATCTAATAAAGTTTACATGGTAGTAACGATAAAAGTCCAAGTGTTGTAATCCAACTGTGCGACTTTGGCAAGTTATATCTTTTATTCAGGAAAATGTGCTAAACCTGAACATCTGTCCCCTTAACAAAATTGGCACTGTAAAGACAATTTTGAATGAACCATCACAATATTCCGTAGACAATTTCCAACAATGCATGGTACATGTATGTCATATATTGAGCAATGGTAGCAAACAAAGTAACAGATGCGAAATGCACAAATAGTGACATTGTAACTATACATATAAGTACAAATGTATAGAAATTTAGCTGATGGTACTCCACAATTGGTTTAACATTTGATGAAATCAAACAATTTACAATAGTGTTGCAAAAACTCACTATAAGTTTTACCCATACATAGCATAAACACGCAATATACATCCCAAATTACTCAATGACTAGTTTGACACAACTGCAGCATGTATGAATTAGTATATGCAAGAACCTACCGACAGTCACTAAAGTCTGTTGATTCCAGTATAAAAGGGAAATAACTCTAAATCAATGTCTCAACTTCTCATACATTTTGAAACAAAAATCAAAACACAAAATCTTGAACCATGAACAAGATACAATTTGAAACATTACCTAAAATTTCTGGGGCAAGTTCATCCCAAATATCTAAATTGAAAGTCACTTGGCTAAATAACTTTATACACAATACCACTTGAAATAAAATATACCTTAAAATATACTGTAAATGTTCATAATTATGTATATTTAACGTAAGATGTAATGTATCCTGCTATAATCTGTATCTTTACTGAAGGATGGGAGGGGGGTTAGACTTGACTACCCTTTTTGTTTTGGCGACAGATCATCCCAAGAAATCCACACTGCATTCTGCACAGGTTCACCAGAAAACTGAACTAGATAGGGGGTCCTATTGTTCAGAGTCCTCTGTTCAATTACACGCTTGACCTTATAGTACTGCCCAGAGTCAGAGCATCCCGAAGTCAGAGAACTAATATGATCTGAATCACGGAAACGAAGTGGTTTCCTACGAATACGGACTGGACGTTTCGGTTTAGTGTCTGGTGACGCTGGCCGCATATTGGTATCAACAGACACAATCTCAGTTCGAACATTTGATGAGTGATGGTCCGTCGGAGTAGCAACATGGACTGTGTCCGTCTGAGTAGAATTATCGGAAACTCTAGGTTTCAAGTCCTTCATTGAGGTAACCGGTCCCATAAGATATGGCAAAGGCGAAGGTTGACGTACATATGCCATTTTGAGTCTATTGATGTGTATCGGATCCTCAGAAACAGGTTTCCTATCTTTGTCCATTAGAAGAATCCTATGATCAGAGATAACAGATTGTACAACATGTGGTCCAGTGTATTTGGGTTGTAGTTTCTGACCTGGTCCCGATGGTTGACTGGCGAGTTAAACATAGTCACCGGCAGTTAAGTGTAACAAATGAGACTGTGTTTGCACGATTCACCATGTTGGATTTGGACTTTTCGACATTTTGACAAACTTGTTGACGGACTACATCTAACTTCTAAAAGTTTTGTACATACTCCTGAACATCTACAGGCTGACCTGTCAAACCCTGCGTAGCTTCTTCAGCTAGAAGAGGAAATTTCGGCCGACATCCGAAGATAACCTCAAAAGGGGAATAACCCGTGCTAGAGTTCACACTTTGATTAATAGCAAAAACCACTGAAGACAGATGAACATCCCAATCCCTCCGTTTCACATCCACATATGGGGTTAACCTCTCTTCTAATGTCTTATGCACTCTTTCACAGCCGTCACCATATACGTGAAATATTCGTGGAGTGACGTAAAACAATAATCAAACAAACACTCTTTCACATGCACCAAGGCAGTGGTGAGCAAAACTCGGCATGAATTGTTGCGCAATGCTCATACATTTGCAAACTTCCCTGGTCACTGCAGCTATATTTTCTGATCCATGATCACTCAAGATGGTATCGCAGACTCCAAATGTTGTGAAAAGGCTATACATTGCCTCGGAAACAGTTATTGCATCTTTGTTCGGAATGGGCACAGCAAAAATAAATTTGCTCAGCATACAAGTTGCGGTAAACACATGCAAGTTTCCCCTGTACGAAAGGGGAAGAGGTCCAAGTAGGTCCGCTTGTAATGCCTCAAACAGTTTCATGGGTGTAGGGTATGACACTATCCCTGCCTTAGTTGGTACCTTTGTCATCTTGCGAGCCTGACAATCGTGACATGATTTGACGTAATCACTGACACGCATAGTCATTCTAGGAAAGAAGTAATGTTCCTTCACGCGGTCAAGAGTATCCGTTATGCCATCGTGAGCAGACATTGGTGTTTCATGATAGATTTGAATCACAGTTTGTATGAGTGATTCTGGCACAACCACTTGATACTGAGTGTGTCCTTGCATGCACTTTGACTTGGGTAGTTTACGATGGAGCAAAATATTGTTTCATACTATGTAGTCCGACACTTGCAGAAGTATTCGCCGTGACAGCTTCTGCGACCGAGGTAAATGATCATCCACAAGGTAGTCTAAAATAGGTCGGATGTATGTATCCATGCTTTGTAACGCAACTATGTCTTTCAAGTTTTTATCACTCTTAGCAAGAAGCTCACGCATAAGATCGGAAACAGCTCTTTCGTCTAAGTCACTTGAACGACTGCTACTATCAATATTACGGATTTCCACAATAGACTCGGAATGAATGGTATCCTCAGTGTGAGATATTGGATGCGCGTTAGTGTCACCTATATGAACAGTAGTGTCTCTATCACTAGCACATGACACGTTTCGGTTGGTTTCACTATCACCAGTAGTTGACACATTTCGGTTGGTTTCGCTGTCAACAGAATATTCACTAGCAGCCTCTAATGTGACATCAGTATCGGGCCAATACAGTACCGTACTAACAGCGGTGTCAGTAGAGCTGTTGTCCAAGCGATCACTATGAGTGTTAGTATTGGAATTGCTTGTTTGAACAAGATTATCACACACTACAGTGTCAGTCTCATTATTTCTAACTGAATGGCAAGATGCTTTGTTAGTTTTATTTTCAACATCACAAACTGAAATGGCATGCGCATTCGGATGTTTCACATATATAGCGGGAGAGCGCATCTTAGATGCATGAGTATGTCTGACAATTTTACAGCATCCTTCCTTCAACGGCACATCTAGGTGTTCATCAGTGTCAGCATCGTATCCAAGGTCACCGTCAAGCTGAGGTGTAATAAGAGCAATTCCATTAACTTCCTCTACCGGTGACTGAAAACATGAAGGAAGAGACTGGCCATCCGGAAGTAATATCCGTCCTGAATGCTCGTTGACATACGAGAAGAACTGATCCTCAGCATCCAGGCTATCAAAATCATCATCATGATTATGTGGTATATTTCGCGACAAAGCGTCAGGTACACACATTTCCTTTGCAGGATTGTACTTAATGTCGAACGTAAATTCCTGCAGTATAGCAAGCCATAGTTCATAAATAGTGCCTTTTAACTGCTTCTGATAGAGCGGTTTTAGCGCCTGGTGGTCACATTCTACAACAAAACGAGTTCCACGTACATATGATGCGCACTCTAGAACCGCATATGTCATACTTAACAGTTCTAACGTTGGTACTTTGATAAACCCTTGGACCCAAATCGAATCACTCGCACTGTGTTGTAGGGTGCAGCTGATATAACATGAAGCCTATGCCCCGGCTAGAGGTGTCGACAGCGATACGGAATGGCAAATCAAATCGCGGATATGCTAGTATCGGCGCACGTTTCAACTGAGACTTAAGGTGTTCGAATGCCATTTGGTGTTCTTTTCTCCACTGAAAACGCACACTATTTTTCAAGAGAAAGTTAAGAGGGTCTGCTATGTCTGCAAAGGCAGAAATGTACTTTCAGAACCACCCTACTAAACCTAAGAAACGTCGCAATTCCTTCTTGGAATTTGGAATGGGGAAATCCTCAATGGGGTTATCTTTAGTAATAAAAATATCTTTGAACCTATACAAAGTTTGCAACAAGTCTGATTTGTGCTCTTCAGTTAAACATGATTCATCAAAGCTAAAATTGTCACAGAAGTTCTTAAAATAAATATTATTCATGCATGCATCATCACACAATTGACTCACATCAGAACTGGCTTCACAATTGTCATTTGATTCCTGTGAATGTGTACCCTTAATATCATGTTCATGACAACAAATATCAGAGTCACTATATTTCAACTTATTACATGTGTGTATCCCAGCATTTACATTGTTACATTGATGTACTCTAAAATCATGATAAGATGTACAAGCAGATTTCATATAATGAACAGTCAATGAATCATTAACAGGTGTGAGCTCTGCTAATTTAAACCCTCTATGTACAGATATCATCTTGTCTGTAAAATTCAGAATTTTGACAGGTATGGTATTCACTACTGATACTGTCGCCAGAGCTCTAGCTAACAACAACAAAGCTTTAGCAAGTGCTGTACTACAGTTACAAATACCTTGAGTACCTATCCTGACAGACAATGGAACTTTCACAAAGTACACATTCTCTGTATTGGGAGATATATCAAATGCATGTGTATTTCTCACAGAATGTTTAAACGAAATAGAATTATCAGCAAAATTTACCTGAACTTTCTTACACTTCAAATATTGCATTCCCAAAATAAGAGGATGTGAAGTGTTTTCCATGACATATACTCTGAGTTTCATTTTACCTGATGGCAATTTCGCTTTTACAAAACATGTACCCAAAATTTCAACAATATCATTATTTGCAACAACAACCTTAGTACCTTCAGTACTTTGAATCAAAGGTGTATGGCAATCATTAGGCAATGAATTGAAAAGTTTGCTTGACATGACATTAATAGAACTACCACTATCTACAAGTGCAGATATTTTTATATGATGAACAGAAACATTTAAATACATAAATTCACAATCAGCATCCTCAGAACAAGCATCATCACTGGTAACAGATTCACATTCTGTTGGATCTTCGAAAGAGTGTTCACTGTCACTTAAACGTTCTGGAGACCGACTGCGATGCCTTGGACGCGTTCCATCTAAAGACTCTCTCGTGGCCAACCGCACCTTTCGACCAAGCCCTTCTGGTCTTCTGGATTGTCTGAGCTTGGTGTCAGAAGCTGTGTGCAATCAGATGCTGGATGTCCATTTTGACGACATATCTGACAACTGGTACCCGGTTTTGGTGCATCCGGTCCTGCCCAGCAACATTCTGCTTTACGATGACCTTTACCTCTACATGAATAACATTCTAAGGTCTGGGATGGAGGTCGGTTATCTACACGAGGCTGATCCTGACGATTGTACTGCAAGCGTGTAGAAGCGAGGCTGTCAATCTTAGCAGTGAGGAGTTGAATTTGTTGCTGCAAATTGTCAATAGTAGTGTCTCGCTTCACAGCATTCACACTGATAGATTTAGTGGTACCCATGATGATTGAATCCGCACTTGGTGTTCGATATCCGAACGCCTCACCCATTTTTGCACTTTGTAGGGCCTCCTCCACTATGTTGGGTCGCCCTGCTCTCACAAAGTATTGTAAAGAACTCGGCAGTCCATCTATAAATTTACATATAATGTCAAGTGGGGTCTCTAGTAAACTGTGACCTTTTTGTACTATGTCACAATGAAAATCATCGAAAGTCTGTGCACCCAGCTGAAGATTATTGAAAGCAGCCGACTCTGCATACAGGCGACATATTTGTGGGCAGATTCATTGACACATAGTGCTCTTGGAATTTCACTTTTAATGAAATCCATGAAATATGAAACGGGTCAGGAGACAAGTTTTTATACCACACAAAAGCCGACCCCTTCAGATGAAGAGAAAAGTAGACTATCATCTTTGAACTATCAGCAAAATGTGTCCCATATATTCCTTGATAGAGCATCATCACTTCAAAATCTGATAGAAATTTTTCAAGGTCTTCATTTGTCCCGGTGAACTTCGGTAGAGTTATTGGAACAATTGGGGTGGGGACAATTCTTACATTTCCAAAATTCCATGGGGATCTGAATGGATTTAGGTCAGTGTCTTTACACTTCGGTGTATAGTCTATGGTAATAAAAGGATTTCCCGGACTGTATGTATGTTTCTCTTCATCTCGATCATCACAACCCCCATCAACGTTGAAGGGCAACTTCTGTCTGACACCAGAAAATTGTTTATCTTCCCCATGTGGGGTTTCAGAGATAGAATTCATAGTCACCTGAGTTTAGATTTTCCACCATGTGAGACTTTGGCAAGTTATATCTTTTATTCTGGAAAATATGCTAAACATGAACATATCAAAGTGGTAATGGTTCAACTGTTCCGGAATACTGTGATGGTTGTTAATGTTCTTACAGAACACAACATGGCCGCAAATGCTAGCCATCACATGGGAAAACTCTATAATTATGTAAAACTATTGTATTAAACTTGGTACAAAAGCCCCAGAATAATTGTCCTGCTAATAAGTATAACACTCAACATTTCAATACACTCTGTAATGGAAGAAGAATAAGTAATACCTACCCAGACTGCTGAACCTTTACTTCTGTTGAGCACTTTGTACTGTAAACCAGATTGATCTGTCAATATAGAGTGAATAGTATGTTGTTACATACCTATATCAAATGTCAGACAAAAGGTCACCTTTGTGCATCACATGATCATAAACTTTAAATGTTCAATGTCACATGCAGCTTGACCAGCCTTAGGAGATTTATATGTCACATGCAGTTTGACCAGCCTTAGGAGATTTATAACCCATTTTGGGCTGCACAAATTGGAAGGGAGCAATGTAGTGTAATGCTTTATGGAAATAGGTCATGTGTTCCCATGTAGGAAACATTTTTCTACTTAAAAATTCCACAACAAACCATTAAAGACCGTATGACAGAGCAAACTTGAAACTAGGTCAAACGGCATAGAATCAATTAAAAGCTCTGGTCATATAGAACCTATGCGTGAAGTATCAAAGCCCTACCCCTGGTTCAAAAGATGTAGCCAAAATTTAAAGTTTTACAAAAGTAGGTCAAAGTCCAAGGTCGAGGTCACAAGGTAAAAAGTCATGACATACTTTGAAAGGTTCAGTCATGAGGAACCTATATGTGTGAAGTATTATGTTTATACTCCTCTTAGTTGCTGAGATTTGCATCAACCAAGAACTTAACCAAAATGTTGGTGGACAGACAGACACAGAGACATCACCAATCTGAAGACTAGAATTGCTTTGCAAACTGGCCAAAACCCATGAGGACTTTTTCCTGTATCGACTGAATTTTCTCTGCATGTAGTACAATTAAAGATTCTACCTGAAGGCTCATCATCAATCAATGTAGAGTCAGAGTGAGAAGTCAGAAGACTCCAGATTAAAAACAGAAATTATTTATGATCAAGAAAGCAATCTGTTTCATTTTAAAGCTATTAATGTAACTAGCCAAGTCACCTTTTGATGCTGATTTAATGAGTTCACATGATATCAACTTCTAGTGTTATCAGGTAGGTGTTAGCTTACTGTTCCCTCCAGGAAACAGAAATCTAATTCCTACCATACAAGGTACGGTAGAAGTGGAAGCACTGCCACTGACAGCGTAGGATCTGATATATGGCAAGAGGTAACAGAAAAGTGCTACCTCTGTCACCACCTAGTATAAATTTACCACAAGAATACAGATAGTGATCCGGGGCCAGTTGTTCGAAACTTTAACCACTGGTTAAGCTAACAAATGGTTAAAATTCGTTTAACTATATCTTTGAAATGAAGAAGACTTTAAGTCATAATCGGTGCACTGTATTGTAACATATAAAGCAAGCTTTGTAGAGTAATTCAGATTTTATATAAAGGAATTTTATAAATTAAAGTAACTGTCTTTCAAACTTTAACCACCGGTTAGCTTAACCAGTAGTTAAAGTTTCAAACAACTGGCCCCTGTTAGCCACCAAAATCACCACAAGAATAAAGATAGAAACCTGTTAGGTGCCACAGTTACCACCAGAATATGGATAGAGATCTTTTAGGTACCAAAGTCACAAGAATACAGATTTTGGTCTGTTAACTACCAAAAAGTCACCGCAAGTATAAAGATAGAAACCTGTTAGGTGTCAAAGTTACCACCAGAATACGGATAGAGATCTTTTTGGTACAAATGGGTGCAATCCTTATATAACATACACGTTAATACGAAAAGCAGTCACAAGGACTGCTTTAGCACATGTGCCAGGACTGCTCGACCAGACACCCATGTGGTCCTAGCGATAACGCAGGAGGAAATTCGTATTAACACCATTTATTCCCATGTGCGCTCGGTCCAGTCACACGTTCACATGCCTACATTTGTAATTCTCTATGCAGTAATACGGATGGTCTAATTAAATTCAGAAATTGCGTTCAATATTTTTAGAATTCATCCTTTAACTTGAAATGGTTTTATCTAATTCTGTTTTAGAATTATGTAAATATACAACATATATATATCGATTTTCCTTCAAATCCTTCTATATGATTCATGTGAATATAAGTTTTAAGTTATAAGCAAGCGAACATGGATGTCAAGCACATTCAAACATCAGTCAAGCGCATTAACATGGTCTTGAAATTAAGTTCATGAGGAAATCTGCATTAATGCAAACACGTGTGCTCAGATGTCCTGAGCGCACCAGGAAAGTAAACTTCAAGTTAGCGCCAGATTAACATAATGTTATGTAGGACTGCACCTCACTGTACCAAAGTCACCACAAGAACACAGATAGTGACCTGAAGGTGCTAAAGTCACTACCTGTGGAGGTATTGATGATTAACTGCCTTCATTTCTGCTTTCATTGATGAATTCATTAGATGCTGTCAGAAAATCTTATATACCAGTATGGAGCAATAAAAACCACACAAACAGTTCTTCATATATCTATTCTGCTGACACTAATTTTATTTAATTAATAAGATTTTCAAAGAATTTTTACCTAAGGCCAAATAGACTTAACATTCAGTTTCTCAGGCACTGTCACATCACTAAAATTGGCTTGGTATACGAGATTTTCATGTATGGTTTTCCGGATTTTCTGCGTTTGGTTTTTTCCCCACATTTTCAGAGCTAATTATTCTTTCAATTGTGCAAGCGACATTGATGTTCAAGCTTGTTAAAGGTGACGGAAAATGAATGTGATGACAGTCCGTGTCTGGGGCAACAACAAAATGACCTTGGATAGTAATCTGATGCTTATAGTGAGGGTTTTATCCCAATGCGTATAAAATGTATGTTATGAAATTGATGATTAATATGTATAATACACCTTCCAGCCTCATCATAATTTGATGAGAAGTGTCTGAGAAACCAATCATTAATTTTGCTTTTCCTAATATCAAGGAAAAAGATATTCCTGAAAAGAATGAGAACTTTTTAGCAACTCTGAATATTTGCCATTCTTACCACATATGGAGCAGGCGTGGTGTAGTGGTTAAGCGCTTGGCTTGCGGCGCCGACGATCCGGGTTCGATTCCCGGGTTGCGCCACTATGTTTAAGAGGTTGGTAACCTCCTGCTTCCATGTCGCGATATAACTGAAATATTGTTGAAAGCGACGTAAAACACCAATCAACCAACCAACCAACTTACCACATATTCTGGCACAGACTCCATCTAAAGCATCTATTTCCTTCATCAAGTGACCTTTACCAATTCCACCAAATGATGGATTACAAGACATGGCTCCTACAAAAAAAATTAAGCATTATCTTCACATTATGTTGCTACAATCAGATTACAGGCTTATTAAGAAAATAAATGCTCTAGTGTTTCTGTGACATTTACATTTGTGTCATGGGGGATTATGAATTTAACTAATTTAATGAGCTTTCACTGGCAAATGTCCATTATATATCTTATATGTCATATGATTCAAAATCAGTCTGTAGAAAAGCAGCTTTAACAACGAATCAAAAATATTATCTATTTTGTAAAATGAATATCATACTTCTGATTTGGCACAACCACATTTCGGCACAGACATCATCATAGGTGTTTGTTATACATGTATATCAACTCAGTCAGGAATGAGCAAGACTTATACATGTCATTTATAGGTATATTTAAATATATATCTTTGTGTATGTCCTTTATAGGCTATAGATATCTTCAAAAATATTGGGTGTTATCATGAGTCATGACACCAGATAAGATTCTAAATCCTGACCCTGGACTATTGTGGTTATTTTGAACACTAAAAATGTTCATACTTCTTTACAGATCAACTATCCGTTAAACCTCAGGAGAAGTAGCAATAACCAAAACTAAAAATACAACGACCTGAACAGGTGATGGACAAGTGACAATAGATAACCGCTGACATACAAGTGACTATCATGAAATCAAATCATTATCTAAACACTTTGAGTTAAAAGCAAAATTGAGACAATAAGAGCAGTACTTTGAATGCACTTTATGCTACACTGAGTCTATTTCACATGGCTGTGGTCATTATAAAATCCCGCTATAGAAATTTCTGATGATAGCATATTGGAATAGTAAAAGATAACAACTTGCATATTTGTAGGCCTAATTCTCTGTGATACTCTATATTTCCAAGAACACTCTCTTGGCTGTCATATTAATCATTCTCTGTTCTCCTATATACAGAGGCTGGCTGGATGTAGTGATTAAGCGCAGATGATCCTGGTTTGATTCCCAGATGCACCACTATGTTTAAAAGGTTGGTTACTTCCTGCTTTGCAAAATAGTTGAAGAATTGTTGAAAGCCACGTAAATATCAATCACCAACCAACCAACCTATATACTTATGGAAGGGTACAGTCCATGTGTAGCGTAACACAAATCCTGGTGGTGTTGATTTAGGTGTCAATTTCCTCATTACACATAACGCCGAATTTTTATTCCCAGGTGTGAACCATCACAGGTAGATTTACACCTGATTCTCACAGGTGGATTTACATCTGATTCTCACTGGGTTTTGTATAAATGATAAGGATATTTCACTTACCCACTGTTTCAAACTTGTGAGTGACAAGAAGAGTCCTTGCTCCCAGTCGAGCTGAGGCACAAGCAGCTTCTGTACCTGCATGACCTCCACCAACAACGATGACATCATAGTTTGTACCGCTATCATGACAACTGGCCCTACTTGATATTGGTCTTGATTGGGCACAATCTGTTAGATGACAGCGATGATTTCTTAGATGATACAAGCTAGATATTGATCTTCTGATCAGCATGGTGGCATCTGAGGAAATGATAAATATCATCATATGGAATATATACATCTAATTACCAACACCAAAACATACAAACAAAACTCCACAACAAAGCATTCACAACAGCATTCATAACTAGAGTATGTTTGTGCAACATATGCAACCACATGGGCTAAATTCAAAGCAGCAACAAAGCTTTCCTAAATCATAAGTTTCACCGGCCAAAGATTTTTAAAAACTTTTGTATAAAAGAACTTGACCTGTAAAATATATGAAATATGATCAAATTCTGATGAGCATTTAATGATATATGATAATATATGAGAATCACCTGGAAAACAAATAATTTCAGTTATTTCTATCAGTTGTGACCTTGACCTTACAATCAATAGGGTTCTTCCTCTCTTGACAGGGGCAGGCTTGGTGTAGTGGTTAAGCGCTTGGCTTGCGGCGCCGACGATCCGGGTTCGATTCCCGGGTTGCGCCACTATGTTTAAGAGGTTGGTAACCTCCTGCTTCCATGTCGCGATATAACTGAAATATTGTTGAAAGCGACGTAAAACACCAATCAACCAACCAACCAACCTCTCTTGACAAATATATATCCAAATTTGGTATCAATATAATGAAAGGTACTCCAGTAATCATCCCGAAACCAGTAATAACTGTTTATTTTCATCAGCTGTGACCTTGAACTTTGGCCCTAAAATCAATAGGGTTTTTCTTCTATTGATAAGTAAGCATATATCCAAATCTGATTTGAATATTATGAATAACTACAGTCTATTTTCGTCAGCTGTGACCTTAACCTTTGACCTTTTCACTCCAAAATCAGTAGGTATCCTCTCTTGATAAGTAAGCATATATCCAAATTTGGTTTGAATATTATGAAAGGTACCTGAGTTATCATCCAGAAACCATTCATTACAATATATTTTCATTAGCTGTGACCTTGACCTTTGAGCTTTTGATACTAAGAGGAATAGGGTTCTTCCTCTCCTGATAAATAAGCATACATCCAAATTTGGTTTGAATATGTTGAAAGGTACATGAGTTATCATCTGGAAACCAATAATGTGTGATGGAAGGACAGAAGAATGGAAGGGCTGAAAAGCAAACACTTAATGCCCCCTGCCATACTTGGCAGGGGCAAAACAAAGCATTCACTAATGATATGGGTAGGTCCTACATTATTAAAGGTATTTCTGCCTATTAAAACTTCGGACAAGAAGTTAATGATATTTGGTATGATACATCTGGAATCTTTACAGAATTCAATTCCGTAAAAAAATTAGGGGGTCACAGAGCATCCCTTCAAGAAATCAGCTGCTCCAGGGGGAACAATAAAAAAGCATTTTGAAGCATTTTTTCTCTGTCCTCTAATTACTAAAATATTTCTGTTAATCTATTTTAGATTTTGCAATATTTTTCGAATACGACGTTTATCATTTGTATTATAATCATTTTTATGATTTCTATTGATTAAATTTTTGAGAAATACGAATTTTTAGGAATTATTTTTATTTTAGGAATTGTTCAGAATTTTTGTATTTTGAAAAAACTACTGACAAGAATTTCATGGGCGTCTACATGATTCATGAGGAAGTCTGTCCGCTACCGTAAATGCAAAGAAATACAGGGGTCGTCGAGATTGCAATGAAAATAATGCCCGAAATATGACGCGCAGATCGCATAAATCCGTGACGTGCGTTAACGTTGCGTAAGAGTTACGTCCTTTGACGTTATACGCAATATGTATGACAATGCATTTTCTGTAGTCAGATTGTGCTTAGCGATATTATGAGAAACGTACAAGTGCATATCTATATAGATATGCAGTTAACCCGATTTAAATACGAGTTAATAAAATATATTTGTGTGATTATGTTAAAATCCAGGTACAGTGCGTACACGAGGAAAGGACTTCATTATAAGTTACAACATTATCATTATTATGTGGGGGTTTTTTAACTGACAAAAATATTCAAGCAACAAAGTACTTAGTGGTGTATAATTCAAGCCGTCTGACCGACTCTAATAAATATATTTTCTAATATTTAATTTATAGAAGCAAAGTAATAAGTCGTGGAAAGCCCGCCAATTTCGCGTGCTATTCGGGCTGCAGTGCGGATATGACTGCGGTGCGCCTAAATGAAGAACACTAAAGAAAACTAGTTATACACAAAAGAAAACAAGATTTTATTTCGATTAGGGTGGTCAAAATTGAAAAATAATTTAATATTTTGATAAAGGGAGGTCATACGATTCGAAAAATATATAGTTTATACGGTTTAGTCTTAGAAAATCAGTTTTATTGATATTTGAAAAATTCTTTATTTATGCGCGTATATACGCCATATTGAAATACATGTAATTAAACTTATATAAACACGATACCCGCAACTTTATTTACTAACTGCTATAAATATATCTGTTTAGATACTAATACTTATAATATTTCCTCGTTTTAAAGCTTTTAATGATATCTCTATTTATTTTATATCATATGTATTATGCAGATAATGAAATTCTTTGATGAAGATTAAAGTCAGCTAATGATTCCAAAAAATATAAGAACCCAAAAAATCTATTCTTTTATAATTCGTATACTCGTAGCAATGGGTAAAGCACGTAAATCCAGCGTTCTTGCACAACCATGTGTAGCTTGAAAATCTTCTTGCAAAAAAACGCATGTTTCATGACAAGTTTCGATATCTCTGCTTTTCTTACGCAACTGAGCTTAGCCATGGCTGTTAGATTAAAAGTACAAGAACAAAAAAGGAAAGAGTGTTTGTGTTCTTTTAATGTACAGGACTTCCCTTTGGAGGTCTATTTAAAATTGGTAGGTTTGTTGAATGAATAAAAATAAATTATGAAAACAATCACTTTAGTAAACTATTAATGTATGTAATGCGCAATCTGATACACTGTTCTAAAAATTCATATAATTGGAAATTAGAACCAGTTCAAGATATAGGATCTGGAAACATTCAAAACAATGATTGTCCAAGAGTTCTACATTTACATGATTATTATAACATTTATCTATGTACATAAATATACTGTTTAAAACCCTTGCAAAAACGATTATTTATTAATAATAAAACTACATGGATCCAAAAGTAAAACAACGTCCACGTCGTAGGATCTAGAAACATTCACATGGCTAAGAGTTCTACACATATTAAAATTTATATATATATTTTATTTGGTAGCTAAGAATTGTAACATTAATATATATGTTGACAAATAGAAATCCAAATTGGTAATATAAAATGTTATAGATATTGTAGATTTTACTTCTTTCGGAAGGCGAAACTTGCGTATATTAAATTACAATTTTTATTATAAATTTGATATATTTATAATAAGTCTAACCAAAATAACCCATATATTTTTTAATTCGTATGATAATATCGATAAAATAAGATGCCGAATGAGATGTGTTTTTATAAGTCTTATTACATGTATTTCAATATGGTGTGATTATACGAAGCCGGCGTGGCCTAGTGGTATCGCGTCGGACTCCTGAACGGGAGGCCGGGGTTCGAATCCCGCTCTGGTCATGCCGGTGTGATGTCTTTCAGACGGGACAGTAAAAACCGAGGCCTCGTGTACACCACGAATATTTCATGTATATGGTGACAGCATCTGCTTGATGCGGGGCATACAAATTTTGACCTTTGCAACGGACCCACCCGAAGCAGTGAGGGATCTTTAACGTGCCATGCATACCACGACACGGGGCCTCGGGTTTTACTGTTTCATCACAAAGGCAGGACACCGGCATGACCTGAGCGGGACTCGAACCCCGGCCTCCCGATCAGGAGGAGAGCGCGATGCCACTAGGCCACGCCGGCTTTCTGATAATACACAATGTACAGTGTGGCTCAGGGTGGGCAAATATTTTCGGCTAGAAAAGGTCATGCAACTTCACTACAGATGTAGATAACCTGGGCTCGAAATTGGCAAAACTTTTGGGTCGTTCAATTGGCAAATACAAAGAAAATTTGGACGACCTCCATTATATTTACTAGAATTTTTGTTTGACCAAAGAGATTTTTGGCTGTTTTTGACGACCGGACGACTGCTAATTTCGAACCCTGCATTACATCAGATTGGGTCCTAAACCAATGGAGCTACTATAGCCTGATCAAGATATTTTTTCTTGTAAACTGGAAGGAGACACGGAACGAAAACCGCCGTAGCGATCTTTGCAAATTAATAAAGGAGAGAGCACAAATAGATGTAAACCCCACGGATATTTTGGCCATTCTTCATGTTCCAGGGAACGCGCGAGGACCATCACCATATTGTAGTAATTTTATTTCTTTACTAATAGTAATACCTTTAATACCTTTAATATGTTTATTTTCTCTAATCATTATGCCTATGATCTCTACGCATATATTAAAAATGTAAGAAGAAACAGGATCTCCTTGACGACAGCCACGCCCAATTTTAAAAAATTCGGAGAAGAAGCCATTTTGAATAACACAAAGGCTGGCATCATTATATAGAGTTTTTATCCATCTTATGATATCCGGACCAAAATTGAAAAATTTAAGAGATTTGAGCATGAAAGACCATGATATTGAATCGAATGCCTTTTCAAAGTCTATAACATACAGACTTAGTCCAAAAGCATAACGTTAATATACCATTTACTACATTACTTGGTCTAAGAAATTCTATTTTGAAATCTTTGCCAAATCTGACAGAAAAGTTAGAACATACTGTATATCCCCATAAGTCTAAACTCATAGAGTATACTTTTAATTAAAAGCAAAACAGGATCCAGAGATTTCTACGATTTATTGCTAACAAATGTGAAATTCATATCAAAACATGAATCTAAGTGGAAGTCCATTTTAGATTTAGATAATCATTTTAGTTGGAAATCCTATTACATTAAATCAATGTACTAAAGACAGTAAAATGCAATGGTTTCAACATAGAATACTACGTAGGATTCTTGATACCAATAAATATTTTTATGATTGCAAAATAAAAACAAATTATAAATGCACCCTATGCAGTTTAAATGCAGAAACAATTGAACATCTTTTCTTTTTCTGTAACCATAGCCAGAGAATATGGACACAAATTAAAAACTGGAATAAAATTCTTGTAATACATGTATAACTGAATATTTCTCGTTTATTGACATAATATTTGGAAGACCTGAGGTTAAATATACAGCTTTAAACATTATCTTACTTTTGGCAAAATATTACATATATGTAAAGTCAAGAAATGAATCTCTTCTTGCTTTTAATGAACTACAGAACAACACTGTAAATTATTATTTCTTAGAAAGAAGGTCATATAGTTTGAACATGAAGTATGACAAATTTGTCAAGAAATGGCATATCCTAGAGAGCATGTTTCTTTTTTACAAAAATCAAATGTATGTGTAAGATATGTAAAATATGTATTTATGCCAATAACTCTAACATATATTTAAGTTATTTACATTTATATATGTAGGATTACTTACATCATAAGCATTAGTACGTTCTTATACTACCTATACTATATTGTTTCCAAATGTTATATATAATCTTTAAAATGATATATGATTATGTAAAAATATTGACTACCAATGTTTGTAAACAACTGCAATATGAGTGAATGAGACATCGATCTATTATTCTTTAACACCTGTACTCTATCAATGTGTGTATGTGTTGTATTGTGTTTTGTGTGTTGTGTTACATGTATTTGTTGTACTGTTCAAAAACAAAAAAAAAAAGAAAAGATATTTTTTCTTGTTCTGAATATACTTAGTACACCCTGATCTGACCTTAGACAAGATTGGGATATACATCAGTTTCCAGATCAGGCTTATATATCCCGATCAGGTTGAAATACATCCTACTAGAATAATTAAAGCCAAATCGGCTTTTCATCTGATCTGTATATTACAGACGTACTGCAAATGCAATTTTGCCTTTTGGTCTCATGATATTTTGGTTCAATGCCCATGGCCATGTAATCTCTTTTGAGATTCTTGCACGTGGCCGTTTTATTATGCTGTCGTTTACTATTGCTACTCACCAGAATCTCTAGTCAGCCCTTCTTTACGTTATTCGGTTTTCATGATTTGACATTCCCCGTGTACTAACGATTAAAAACACCATACAAACCTTTGTTTCCTGCAGAATGGCTGAATGCAGGTCACAGATAATATCCAGACATATTTTCCTTCATTGTCATGCAAAATTTTCCATCATATACCTTTTACAACACGATAAATGTCGAAAAAACCAAATTATGTAAAGAAGGGCTGACAAGAGATTCTGGCGAGTGGCAATAGTAAACGACAGCATAATAAAACATAGACTCAGTATTTTGCCTTTCCCCACACTTGTTTACTATTTGGTCAATCGTTATATGTGGGGAGGGCTTCAGTTCCTTCCCATACAATCCTGTGGTGCAGGCCAATTGTGATACACAATCGCACTATTCTGTATTATATTCAAGGAATAAACTTCAAAATCTATGTAAATCTAGCTAACAATAGATAATTTGGGTTATGGTCAAAACGTACCCATGCTAAAACGTACCCACCCAAAACATACCCACTTTTGGTCAAAACGTACCCACTTCTTTGGTCAAAACGTACCCAACCCACCAAAACGTACCCAATATATTTTTCACTTTTTTCTGAATATAATTTTTACTTTGTTGGTTAATAAGATTAACCAAAATTGGCAAATAAACGTACCCAATGTATTTTTATATTCGATACAGAGAAGTTTTATACTTTGTTGACTAAAAACTGCAATAGAAAGTCACTCAACACACTGAGGTTTTTAAAGCATATTCATACTCTTGTTCAAAACGTGTTACTATAATACTCATTTAATTCATAATATTATCATGCTTTCTCTTAATTATCATAAACAGCATCAATATCGTCTTCGACACTTTGTTTGTTTGTTTGTTTGTTTTGTTTGTTTGTTTTTTGGGGGTTTTTTTACGCGAATTTAAAGATATACCTTCAAAAATTTATACCAAAATTTGGTAATTTCAATTAATAAATATATTTGGAATAATCGTCCCTCTAGTACATTTTTTTTTTGTCCCTGTATAGATTTGCCACTCAAAAATTGTGTTTGTTAATCTGATGGGGAAAAAACAAGGGGTGAGTTTCTCTAAAGGTCATAAGCCCAAACATAGATATAGGCGTAAACTCTGCTAAGAAATATTTGTCTCCTCCCTAAAGAGTTCCAAACGTAACGTACACCTTTTATAACGTTTACCAAGGTAATTACGTATGAACATATAGACTTCAAGAAAGATTAAATTGACGTACACGTAGATTTAGTCGCAAAGTTTACGTCTGTAAGTCTACGTTTGGGTTTACGACCTTTAGTGAAACTCCCCCCCCCCCCCATGCTTAAAGGTATGGTTCATCTAAGTTATTGGATGTTTTTCTGATGTTTCAAATTGCCAACGTTAATACGAGAATTTCTTATTACGAATTATCTGTGATATGTATTTTGAACGGATTGGGTTTAATTTTTCTTTGTTTGGTTGTTGTTTTTTGTTTTTTGGCTTTGGGCGGGGGAGGGGTGGATGGTTTATCAGATAATTTGAAGGTGTCCCGTTAAATCACTTTGTACATTAAAAGTTATTGTCTTCTTTAGCTAATATCTTTTAAATGCTGGAATGTTTTGACAACATTTTAAAACATGGCTTCATAGCAATATCTACGCGTACAACTCAATGCCACTCATATAATCATGCAGATCTATAATTAAAATTCAAATATTTTAATATAAAAACGTATCTTTTAATGTTTTTAATCTCTTATATGTTTATCAATGTAGTATTCATTTCTTATAAGCATAAAAATGCATAAGTCTGTACATTTTATTTCAATGAGTTTCATGCAGACAAATATGGATGACACAACAATACATATATACAGAGACATATGTCTCTGATATATAGTACTGTTTATATTCTGTAGAAATGATATAAGCATGAATTCATATTCAACACATGTAATTTCAAAAAATGTCGATCAAATATTTTCTTTTCACCACTAGCAAATGCACCTATAAAAAAGGAAGCCATCCATTTATATATGTAAAATTATTCATTATTAATAAATTCATAAATTCACATGATAGATTGTTGCCTAATGATATCAAATGGAAGAAATATGTTGAAAAAATGCGTTATTTTTAGTCGTTTTAAACACCCCAAAGACATACGAGTACGTTTTGACTAACATTTTGGGTACGTTTTGATAGGTTGGGTACGTTTTGACCAAAAAAGTGGGTATGTTTTGACCAAAGTTGGGTACGTTTTAGTTGGGTACGTTTAGGCATGGGTACGTTTTGACCTGCATGCGATAATTCTGTTTGAATCTAACTAAAATTATCCACCATAGTCTGATTCATAGGCGATTGTAATCAAAAGCAGTCTGAAAACTTACGATTTTATGGAAATTGGAGGCAGGCAAAAAGTTTTTATATCTTCGGATAATACCGTCTTTGAAAGATACTTTGTAAAAAAATGTAGTATTTTTCATTAAAAATCATTGAATATGAGCCTATGAGGAGCCCTCCCCACATATAACGAAATGTCCAAATTGTAAACAAGTGTAGGAAAGGCGAAATACTGAAGCAAAATAAAACGGCCACATGCAAGAATCTCAAAAGAGATTAATGATCATGGTACCGATTAGCTTCAATATTTCGCCACACCAGATGGTATTTATTATCGGCTATTTATTTTGTTTGGTGGGGCTTCAATGCCGTGACTATGCTGGCTTTGGCTTTCGGCTCCTGTCCGTATCGAAGCTTTACGGTTCATTTCGGCATTTATAGTTACTCGATAAAAAATCAACATGGCAGCGGTTGAAAAGGAAAGAGCATCACAGATAACTTTAAAGGACGCTCCTGTGGCAGTTGTTTAACTTCTATTATGATGATTTCATCTTAATTTGTTGTATTTTAACTTGTTTTATTAAAATATTTGACGAATTAAAAAAATGTCTTTATTTTTACATTAAAAATAAAGTATCGCGATACGAATCATATCGTGAGTAAAAATCACGATACATATCGTATCGTGGGCTAAGCGTATCATTGCAGCCCTACAGGTAGGGTACCGCACAGGTAAGTAGTACATACCTTATATTAATTAAAAACTGCAAGCTCTCTTGTAAAGCATCCATTTAACATACATCGTAGCAATTTGAAAACTTTACCAGTCGGCCATTTGCAATGACATCGTGGGGATAAATGAGTCGCGATGTCACATGGTTTCCTTATTTGGGATCATTTTCTTATTATGGAAAATCGTAGTAAACATTAAAATAGAACTTTTAAAACATATTTAATTTGGAGTTGGGTTAATGCTTCTTGAGCCACCCTTTCAATGTCCATTTTTGCCGACCTTTGGCGCTAAAATGTCAAGATATAGCCTTATTTATGTGTTACACAAGCCTTATTATAATGTTTACTACGATTTTCCATAAAAGGAAATTTATCCCAAATAAGGAAACCATTTGACATCGCAACTCATTTGTTCCCACAACGTCATTGCAAATGGCTGACTGGTAAAGTTTTCAAATCGCTACGAAAGTTTACACGTGAAATAATGTATGTTAAATGGATGCTTTACAAGAGAGCTTGCAGTTTTTAATTAATATAAGGTATGTTCTACTTACCTGTGACCTTATTTCCTGCAACTGTGCAAAAAAATGCCGATTGTGAATCACAATCGGCCCTGCGCCGAAGCCAGCATAGTCACGGCATTGAAGCCCCACCAAACAAAATAAATAGCCGATAATAAATAACGTTTGGTGTGGCGAAATATTGAAGCTAGGTACCGATAATTTCCTGTACCACCTCTTCAAGGTAGCCCCAGCGCTCAACCGTCAATACTTAGTAACTTACTATACGTTCTCTCATTTGTTACCTATATCCCTGAGATAGGTCCATGCTACATGTATTTCGTAATTAAAGTGAAACTGAAAGTACGACTGTTAGAAGACATATCGGTACAAATCGTGTCCGTACTCTAACGAAATTTTTGGCAGCGGTCGAGTACGTATAAAGCATACATTGCTTTTACCTTGTAACTTAAGGTACCTCCTTACAAGGTTTAAAAGCAGGTTTACATACCATTTTTATTATATAATCCAACAATTTATCATACAGTGGATAAGAAAAGTCAAAAACAAAAGTAGGTTGCCGGACATATTTCTTTGTCATCGGATCTTGAAATATGTATCATTAAAATCAATTTTTACATAAATTTCAGCAATTTAAGTAATTAAGTATTATGGTCATTTCTCCTTGTCGATATATCATTCAATAGAATGAGCAACTTAATATGGTAAATGTGACCAGCATTCAACTTTGAAATCATTAAATGAGCAAGAAATTCCACGTAAAAGGAAAACAACAGCATAAATGTGGCGCTCCGGGATCATTTTCCGTCCTGAAGAAAACCTATTTAAGGTATAATTTGGCCGACAAAGATTTCAAAAGCGGGTTAAGCGGTACTTTTTCTTCTTTTAATTCTTTATTCAGATCATAACAAATTTGTTGATGTAAAAAAAAATAGTACCCTTGCGGGACTTTTTGAAAAATATTAGAGAATAAAGTATCCCTACCCCTTATTTTTATGAGAATTTTTTCAAAATATGGTATTGTTCAGGATAAATTATAATTGATTATTTAAATCCAATATAGTAAATAAAAAGATAAAACTGATCAGAAAAAGCTACTAAACAAAGTTATTTATTACTGAAATATTGACATAAATTAATGTAATGATCTGTATTTATTGTATTTACATTAGTATTAAATTATCATATGTTATTATGTATACGGATTAGTTATGGTAGATGGAATTTTCAGAATTTGCGAGAGCGTATAGTTGACAATTAAATAGTGGTTTCTGCGTTTATTTAAAGCATTGATTTGATTTTTCCCATTTTTTTTTCTTTTTCTTTTTTTTTTTTTATAAACCCACCCTTGGAACTGGCGATCTAGATACGGCTGTAAAAATAGACCGACAACGGTTTGATTCGGCTATGACGTCACAGCTGTAGGGAGTTAGGTTATGTACCTTTACATGTTAGTAATTAAATTATTAAATGCTTAAACGCACAAAAATCTTAGATAATTTATAGTCGTAGACTGAGAACAAGCCAAATACACCACCACCACCCCTTTTTTTCGTTTTAGACCTGTCCTTGGAATAGGATTGTCGATGCACCGAGATTGAAATGTTAAAGACTTTGGAACTACGGTACCTAGGCTAAGACCATCAGGTATGGTAAGTTTTACAGTCATTTAGCTTTCCCGTGTTTGAATTCCTTACTAAACCATACAAGGTAAATTTCCATCCTTTACCAGTTAGAAGGGGGGGGGGGGTTGTTACAAATGTAGCGTGAACTACAGCCACAAAGTGGGGATATATATATGATTGAACACTATCAGTGGCGGTTCCGAAGAAAGGGGAGCACATGTGAAAGTCAAGTATTAACCCAAAATAGTCCGCCATTTTAGGAGCCAATTCTGAAGTTTTACAGGTTTCGAAAAAGGCCCTTCCCCTCTAAATCTGCCACTGACTATGATAGGCTTTAGACAGATTCTGTCTACATTTTGCTGTGTTTTCATTTTATGTTAAATATCCGTGCAGTCTTCATTTCTTCTACTATTAAAGTGCTCTAAAAATGTTCAAAATTCTCCTATATAATGTTTGTATAGATCTACATACCCGTATAGGCTAGCAGACGTTTAGACTCGATTCTAGATATTTGCGCATCTTAGTGCACATATTGAGGAGAGCAGAGTGAAATGTGAGATTTACATTTACATGTAAGAGGTTTAGATGCATGTAGATCTCAGGAATTCACTACTTAATTTAAGGATACAATTCAAGAAGCTATAGAATAATTCTAAAATCCTCATGAAAGCATTACAAATGTTATTTAAAATACTTTTGTACGTTAAGATTTGTTGTTTAACACCTTTTTATCTTCATTTAAGATTTAGATAATGAATTATATTGTTACCATTGAGGATGGGGTTGCTGTAGTAATCGTCGGAGCTACAAAGTATATCATGTTCCGTTGCTTAGTATTGTGCACACATGGCCGGAGAGGGTTTATAGAGCTTGACCAGAGTTACAGCATCTAGATTCGCCATCTATTCGTTGGCAGATCGGATGAAATGGTCATATGTGGACGGGCATTGGATGCCATAGTGGCCAAATACATATGTAATTACGGACACTGTGGTCTGAACCTTGCCACACTACTTCAAATTCACTTTGATGTGCACTCTACCACAATAGCCAAGAACATATGTAACATTGGTTTCAGTGTCTTTGACCACAGTGACCTTATAGAATTGTGACGCGCACACTTCGATGTGTACTGTACCACAACTGTCTCGCACACCTGTGACCCGAGCAGGTAGATTGTGAACAGACATACGTAAGGAAAACAACAACAACAACAACAACAACAACAACAACCAAGATGCAACATGTTATCAGATGTGTAGAATTTTTTTTGAAAAGACTGTTTTAACATTGTGAGGTTTCTATCATAGCATAAATTGTATAATTACACCTAAAATAAATGACATATATTTATGTAAATTTGCTCTTAGAATACCCGCTATTGTAGTCTTTCTGTTGATGTGTCTGTACCGACAAGGAGGGATGCATACACAATTTCTAAAGCATTAATTTCATCATATTCATTGATGTGCCGAGAAAAGCAATTAGGTCAAAATAGATCTCCAGAATGAATTCCCTCAAGGTCTTCTTATAAAGTCAAGAAAAAACTATAAATTGATTCTTACGGACAAAGCACATGAAAGGGGTTTGGTTTAATGAAAACCGTTATTTCGACGTAATAATCTGTCGTACAATGATTAAACATCTCATTAATGCAGAACGAGCGGAAACCCTGATCAATGTGATTGTCTTACTACATGTAGCGGTCTCATACCTGTATAAAGCGAGTTAACCTAATGATATCTTACTGCATATATAACAAACTAAAACAAGTTTTGAAATATATTTTAGATATGGTTTATTTGAAATTTTCATAGTCGCATGATAAAAATTCATAGTTATGAAGTTATAGGTATGTGTGTAAAAAAACCCCCAACACCCCCTTATATAGACCGCCGCCCCAGGAAATACATCAAACAAACAAACAAAAAGAAAGAAAAAAATACTAAAAACAAAAACAAAAAGAAAGAAAGAAAGAAAAAAATAATAATAAAGAAATCAAAGGAATCAAAAGTCCTGAGAGTCGGCTTTGCTGATTTTAAGTACAGTGTATGTAATCATTTTACCATTTTAGTGGCGGATTCAGGATTTCAGGAAAATGGGGGGGGGGGGGGGGGTGTTAGGTGTTTGTTGCAACTACATCGTCATTATACCTATGTACAAAATGCTAATAAAATTTGCTCTCTTCATACTATCTTACGGCAAAGAGTTTGCAATTGCTTGTATCCGAAATGAACGTGCAATCGACAACTTCATGGCAACAAGTTTTACTGCATTGTTGTCACGAGTCGAAGCTGAGCCAAGGAACGGCATTCCTTCAAGTGGGACATTAAATAACCATCTTATTCACGATTCTCATAATGTTTTAACATCATTTATATTTAGAAACATACAAGATTTACCTAAATATTTATAATGCATTTTCATTATCAGAGGAAATGCGGGAAGACCGATCTTTAAATTTGTCATATATGTGAAAAAGAACTAAAGTTCCAGAACATGTTGGGGAAAACTTTAATTGAAATATCTCGATAAAAACAAGCGATACAAGATCAAGACAAATGCTTTGTCCGGAGAATTACACAATCGAGTACATCCGACGGTGTCGGTGGTAAACACATCGTAAAGTAGTCACAACTACATATTATTACGCGAAATTTGAAAACATTATTGCAACTCCTTTTTCGAGTTATTGAAACTAGTTTATGTTTAGCTTAAATTAACTAAGCTAAATGTACATTGTGCTGATCAAGAATTTTTAAGACAACATCACTAATTTTTCGGCACTTTATTTTTCAGCGGCGTAGTAAGCTCTATATCGGTAGTGAAAGTTATAGCCCCTGAAAAGCGAGAATTTGAAAAGCGATGCCATTGAGTCTAGCGCTCTATGAGAGCGCCGACTCAAAAATAATGATATAAACAAATGAAAAATAATAATAAATATCCACTCCATTGTGAAAAAGCCACTATTACTTCCCCTTCTTTCGAAAGTGTAGTTTGGTGTGGTGGGACGGGGTGGGAACATGTGCCCTCGCTGCTCCCGTTGTCCTAATTGTTCTGTGCCTGGTTATATCTACGTAACAGGATTATTACTGAATTTTCCAATTCTTCTTCACGTATTTTTTTTCTCGTGTTAGCTTCAACACTACTAGTCCATATTGTAGTATAGGCTGTCAAACGGGTATATACTATTATAGTAACTTGAACGTAGAATTCCTCGAGTGCATGTACATTGTTGTATATACAACTTTGTAACATACATTACTATTATATTTAAACCTTATATTATTATTGAAGTCAGAAGTATTGATTGAGGCACTCGCAAGATCGGAAGGGCCTTCCACTACATCCCTCGTGAATTTAATGTCTTTGCCTTTGGATTGAAAAAAAAACCCCAGTTCATATGGAACGCCATAGTTGTCTTAAGATTACATTATTAACAATAAATAGTCATTTCACAATAGCATTACGTCAAAACAGTATACCATTAAGTAGTTTTCATATTATATGAAGTCAAACAAATATGCTGTGAAGTCAAAATGGTGCGTGATGAAGTCAAAACATTAAGTTATGAAGTCACAAAAGCATGTTATGGAATCAAAATAGAATGTTATAAAGTCAAAACATTACGTTATGAAGTCACAAAACACGTTATGGAGTCATAATGATATGTTATGAAGTCAAAGCATTATGTTATGAAATCACACAATACATTATGGAGTCAAAATAGTATGTTATGAAGTCATCAAAGCACGTTATGAAGTAAAAACATTACGTTATGAAGTCACAAAAGTATGGTATGCAGTCAAAATAGTATATTATGAAGTCAAAATATTACGTTATGAAGTTAAAAAAATAGGTTATGGAGTCAAAATAGTATGTTATGAAGTCATTAAAGTACGTTATGAAGTCAAAACATTACGTTTTGAAGTCACAAAAATACGTTATGGAGTCAAAAAAGTATGTTATGAAGTCACAAAAGTGCACTATGCAGTGAGAATATTATGTTATGAAGTCAAAGCATGACATTATGAAGTCAAAACATGACATTATGAAGTAATAAAAAATGTTATGAAGTCATAACAACACATTATGCATTGCAATAGTAAGTCATTAAAACAAAACAGTAAGGCATGAAGCCAAATGTTAAGTTAAAGTCTTATACAGGGACAGATCCAGGTTTTATAGATAAAAAAGGGGTGTGGGGCTAAGTCAGGCGAGGGGAATGGGGACTTCAGTTGACCGTTCTCAGTCGGTACCGCAGCTATATCGCAAAATACAGAGACCTATATAATACAGGTCTCTGGCAAAACCCACCATCATTACTTTTAGTAGACTGAAAAGAAGCATCTATACTGGGCGAATGCAGAAATGTTTTAAAAAAAAATGGGGTTGCGACCTGCTATGAATGCTTTTCAGTTAGAAAGAGTGGGTTTGAGATGATGCCCTGAACCTAGCCAAAATGATCTTTCTTGGGCAAAATTTTTAGATCAAAGGGGTTGCAACCCCGCATCCCCTACTTACTACCGGTTTCTAAATTCTCATAAAAAGTATAGGCGGAAATTAATGAACGATGGATTTTTTTCACCTGGATGAATTCTATTGACTAAATAGGGAAAGAAACCAAGTCATATTAGAGCATACAATGATAAACATCTACGCTGGAAGAGAAGTAAGCCGGTGTAGCCCAGTGGATGAGGTGCTCGGCTGGTCACCAGGAAGTCCGGGTTCGACTCCCGCCATGAGTGCACCGGTGTCCTGTCTTTCGGATACCGAGATCCCGTGTCGCGGTAGGCGTGGTACGTAAAGGATCCCTCACTGCTTCAGGAGGGTCCGTTGTAAAGGTATAAATTTCTATGCAATGCATCAGGCAGATGCAGTCACCATATACATATACGTGAAATAATCGTGGAGCGACGAAAGCAATACTTAAATACTTAATCGCTGAAAGAAAACCATAACAAGATCTCAAGACCACGCCTATTTCCCACTATCGAGGGCTGGGCACAGGTTCAAAATTACTAGGTACATGCACTAGATCATATAGGGAATATACGTGTACTTCTAGCTCATAATTAAATCTCAAAGGAGTAGCGATGACGACAAATTGTTTACGAACGGACGACAAATGCTATTACATAATCTCTGGAGCTAATAAAATTGAAACAAAAGGATAAATTTCAGTTGTTTGTTTATTAACATTGAATCACGTAAACGAACACAAACATAATCTAAATACAGCAACTTTACTCCAAGAGATTTTTGACCTGATGATTTTCTGTTGTGTATCTTGCAAAATGGACACTACACGAACAATGTATTGATTGATTATTGTTTACGTCACTCCACGATTATTTCACGTATATGGTGGCGGCGTCTGTCTGATGCATTGCATAGAAATGTATACCTTTGCAACGGACACCACACGGGACCTGAATAGAAACTATCCGAGTGAAAACAAAACAAAACAAACAAAACCAAAAAAAAAAAAAAAAATAATAATAATAATGTAAAATACGAAAGTAACTGGCGTCATATGACTATGGCACTAACAACAATGTACCGCAGTGGGCATTCACGGTCCCCTGAAATTCAGAAGTGAGACCAGGTGCCCGGGAGGAGTGAGCGTCTCCTGTAATAACAATTCATCGTTCACTACACTCTAGCTGCCTATCAGTTTTACGAAAATCTATAAACCGATCGTAGTGACTGAAAAGCATTCATTGCAGGTCGCAAACCATTTTTCAAACATTTCTACATTCGCCTAGTATAGATGCTTCGTTTCTGTCTACTAAAAGTAATGATGGTGGACTTTGCCAGAGACCTGTGTTATAGGTCAATTGAAGTCTCCATACCCCTCGCCTGACTAAGCCCCCATTTCTTAACTCTAAAACCTGGATCCACCACCTGTATAATACCTTAAACTTTACATTTGGCTTCATGCCTTACTGTTTTGTGTTAATGACTTACTATTGTACTTCATAATGTGTTGTTATGACTTCATAACATGCTTTATTATTTTATCAAATACTTTATGACTTCATAGTGTAATGCTTTGACTTCATAATGTGATGTTATGACTTCATAAGTACGTTAATGACTTCATAACATAATATTTTCACTCCATAACGTATTTTTGTGGCTTCATAATGTAGTGTTTTGACTTCATAACGTACTTTGATAACTTCATAACATACTATTTTGATTCCGTAATGTATTGTGTGACTTCATAACATAATGCTTTGACTTCAAAACATATTATTTTGACTCCATAACGTATTTTTGTGACTACATAACGTAATGTTTTGACTTCATAACATACTTCGATGACTTCATAACATACTATTTTGACTTCATAACATACAATTTTGACTCCATAACGTAATGCGTGACTTCATAATATAATACTTTGACTTCATGACATGTTATTTTGACTCCAAAACGCATTTTTGTGACTTCATAACATAATGTTTTGACTTCATAACATTCTATTTTGACTCCATAACATGCCTTTGTGACTTTATAACGTAATGTTTTGACATCATTCCGACTTCACATCATATTTGTTTGACTTCATATAATATTAAAACTACTTAATTGTGTACTGTTTTAATGAAATGTCATTGTGAAATGACTATTTATTGTTTATAATGTAACTTTAAGACAGCTATGGCATTCCATAAGTTCATCTAGTTCACTTGTCATGTTAAACCACTGGCGGATCCAGAAGGGAGGGGGGGTCGAGAAGGTCCCGACCCCCCTTTGAGATTCCTATAAATGACCTTCCAGAGAGAGAGAGAGAGAGAGGGAAGGAATCCACGCATTAAAACAATAGTATAATATTTGTGTTATGCCGTCACTCAGAGCGCCGGTGCATGCTGTCTACAGCTGCTCGCCGGATAAGGTTTGTCGTTTTAACGGTTTAGAACTGTCAAATTTTATTAATTGCTCTGCGATATGCAATGCATCATAGTATAACTCCCGATCAGTGAGGCAAGTTTACACATGGTGAGAGGCGATGTTTTGCAATTATGAAACCGTCAGACGGACATAAAGAAAATATATGCATATAAAATAATATAAAGGTGAATGAAAATGGTAAGTTTAACTTTTATACCCCTTGATGCTACATATTCAAGGGGGGGGGGGGGGGGGGGGTTGAATGGTCGTTTTTTTACGGGAGCAGACTCATTGAGTGGACAAAGAGTCGCTTCGATAAGTTATATTTCTTTTTTTTTCTGTTTTGTAAATGAGAAATTTCTATTCAAACCATGCCTATTCTTTAATGATATTGATAAAGATCCAATTGCCTTAAAACTTGGAACATGTCAACCTCCCCATAAAGCGTGATGCGTCGACAAATGAAAAAATCCGCCCGAATTTCCTCTAAACTTCATGAACTTTTATGAATAACGTCTCAATTTGTTTATGCATATACAATCTAATTATTTATTTGAGTGTAGAAATGAGATTAAATTTAGTAAATCTAGACTTAAAATGTACAAAGTATTTTCCGAATTTTGTAGGACTAAGACGATAAAGTTAGGAGTAAGAACGGTTAGGTAAATATTTATAGGAGTTTTTTATTCATAGCACTAAAATGTTACTGCGCCCTCTTCATATGTTGTGTGTGGCTATGACCTTTTCTTTACAGTGTTTCGTCGTATTAAATGTTACGTACAGAGGGTAATATTATGTAAGCTTGTATGTTTTGGACATTCGTGGCGGTGTGGCTAGTTAAACAGGAGACGTTCACTCCCCCAACAGAACCTTTATAAAACATTTTAGAGCACGAGTCGGTGCTCCAAAGTGACTATGTGCTCGAACTCGAAGTTTATCGAGGTTATAGAAAATCTGGAGCATGACAGCGTGCTCCAATCTCGAGCATGTTCTCAAAAATTTCAAAATCGGATAGGACCATATTCAGAGCCGTGCTTGTATGCACTCACAGGAATCGGGATCGAAAGCGTAAATATTATAACCTCACCCGTACTCAAACTCAAGAGTGAGTAGGGGTTTGGAGTTTGAATACAGGTTTAGAATCGAACACGCGTGAAAGTTTTTTTTTAGCTCGGGTGCTGGTCTCACCTCTAAATTTCAGGGACCCATGCATGGTCACTGTGGTACATTGTTGTGAGTGCCACAGATACATGACTTTATTCACTTTCGTATTACGTTTTGAACATTTGCAGTTAAAATGTCAGTAATCTTAATGTATTGTACATTATAACTTTAGATACTATTGACCCAAAAGTTTTAAGCAGTATCCCAAGCTATAAAAAGACAAAACCGTATAGGGATTATATCGCAATACGAATTTTGAGCAAATACATCGCAATATGCCTTACGGTATGCCGATGCACGCTTACGCAATAATTTCAAACATACACGTTCGAAGTACATGTACATGTTCTAATAAAGCGATATGTAAAGCTATGTGTGATTAGGATGCCTCCCACATTTTTGGGTTTAACCGTTCTTGCTCCTAGAATTTGTGGATTAATGTCAACTAAAAGTAGCAATATAGATAATTACATGCATTATACGTACTTTCTTTTTATGTGTTGTTGATTGATGAAGTGCATTAAAGTCATTTCTAAAATATGAAATATTCAAATAATGTATAAGAAATAATACTCAACAATATGTTATGTCACTCAATACCCGACTTGGTAAAAATAGTACAGTTGTCGACGGATCACGTCTTTTTGAATTTGCTGTATGTAATGAGGTAGAGAATGTTCGAAAGGCAAATTAAATAGCCTTAGAATGAAACCATTTATATGTTATATTGTAACTTAAATACTCGAACATCTTAATTATTGTAAAGAAAACTCGGCATTCTCTCATAATTTTTGGTTTAGTAACGGACTGCTCCTATAAAAAACGATTATTTGATCCCCCCTCCCCCCTTGATATTGAGGTTCTTCTTTACGTGTAAAGTGAGCGGATTTACCTAAAATATTAGCCTGACCGACGGGGTTGGACAGGCTAGTAGTACCTGTGATAGTACCCAATCACGGGACGCGTACATTTTTATGCCCCGGATCGAATCATCGGGGACATATTGTTTTGTCCTGTCTATCTGTTTGTTTGTCTGTCTGTTGTCAACTTAAACCTTCGCCATGACTTATAAACCATGACACTTACAC
Source organism: Pteria penguin (assembly GCA_035048485.1). Classification (NCBI taxonomy): domain Eukaryota; kingdom Metazoa; phylum Mollusca; class Bivalvia; order Pterioida; family Pteriidae; genus Pteria; species Pteria penguin. Next base: position 7,694,481 of record CM068590.1, on the reverse strand, counting down.
TTACTCCAAGTTTAATTTTTGAACGTGTCTGAGCTGTATTTGTTGATTGATAGATTTTTGTTTTACGTCACACCACGAATATTTCACGTATATGGTGACGGCATCTGCCTGATGCGGGGCATACAAATTTTGACCTTTGCAACGGACCCACCCGAAGCAGTGAGGGATCTTTAACGTGCCATGCATACCACGACACGGGGCCTCGATTTTTACTGTCTCATCTGAAAGACATGACACCGGCATGACCAGAGCGGGACTCGAACCCCGGCCTCCCGATCAGGAGTCCGACGCGATACCACTAGGCCACGCCGGCTTAGCTGTATTTGTAACCGATTGGATATTAAAGTGTTTTGAAGCACATTTCTATTCTTTTAATCCAGTTTTAAAAAGTCGATAGTGGGTCCACTGAAACCATGAGCAATTATTGTCTCACTCATGCTTAGTATTGCTTTCACCAGTAATGTATGCTCTTTGTAACAGCAATACAAAAATATGCAAACCAAGAGCAATTGCAGTACATACAATTTTGCACTGTTCGGGCTGACAAAAAGAAAATACCTAGGGTTTAAGTGTATATGTCGACTTTGGGCGAGTCTTATATATTGAATTTCATAAAATAAAGCATTGTTGATTTTGCGGGAAAATGCCGATCCCCCCTTTTAAAAAATTCTAGATCCGCCCATGTTAAACGATGACATGTAAACATCATTCACAGCTTTGAATAGATCTATTGCATAGATAAACTCTAATTAAGTTACCCAATGGGCAGCTGCCGCTACCAGGAAGGTGAAGTGATCCCTGTGTGACGTTACTGCAAGGAAGGTGAAGTAATCCCTGCGTGGCGTTACTGCCGCTACCAGGAAGGTAAAGTAATCCCTGTGTAGCGTTATACTGCCGTCAACAGGAAGGTGATTCAATTCCTGTGTGGCGTTATACTGCCGCCACCAGAAAGGTGAAGTCATCCCTGTGTGGCGTTACAGCCGTCACAAAAAAGATGAAGTAATCCCCGTGTGGCGTCACTGTCGCCACCAGGAAGAAAAATGAAATAATCTCTGTGTGGCGTTACTGCTGCTATGAGGAAGTTGAAGTAATCCCTGTGGCATTATTGCCGCTACCAGTAATCCCTGTGTGGCGTTACAAATAACCTATCAATCAATCGAAATTTAAAAATTTTAATTTCCCTTTTAACAGTTTGAATTGTACTACAACTCCTTTTTTTCAGGCATAAAAGATTGAAGGGTTATTGGTTTTATATATCAAATTTGCCTAAATGCACTGATACCCGATCATTTACAAAGCCTAAGCCTTGTTATCTACGTCTCTCAACAGCCAATGTTGATTTCTTATCATCCCACATAAATTCTTATCATCCCACATGAATTTTTATCATCCCACACGAATTCTTATCATCCCACATGAATTCTTATCATCCCACACGAATTCTTATCATCCCACATGAATTCTTATCATCCCACACGAATTCTTATCATCCCACATGAATTCTTATCATCCTACACGAATTCTTATCATCCTACATGAATCCCACATGAATTCTTATCATCCCACATGAATTCATTATCAAACAAAACACTGATTATGTGGTTATTGGATCGCTTTTGATGACTAGAGCATGTGCGTATTGTATATTTTACATATTTCAATCATCTGGTAATTAGAAATTTTTTGTATAAAAATAATGGCTATCATATCTTTAAGTTTTTGTATCCTTGGTCAAATCTTTTCAGCAAATTGTCGAATAAATTAAACTGTAATTACATAACATATTCCAAATACTATTTCTCACTATTATTATACTGTATACTTGAAATTATTTCGTGATGGAATCGAGTATGTTTTCAAATATTTGTTGTTCATGATATGTTAAGAAGTGCAATTAGTTTACTCATTTTTTTTTACTGCTCTGTCACAACCCAAAGTGTTATAAACTTTTACAATGAAGACTAAATCAATGGCCGCGTTGTCTCCATTATTGTAACATGCGACTGTGACACTGAGAAGAATCATGTAGGCAGTTAAGGATGAGACTAGATCTCTTGGTCCAGCTTTTCCCGCGATAAGTAAAATACAATCACTACTAACATAGAACCCATTTAAGCACTGCACAATGTGATTGGTTGATTGATTGATTGATTGATTATTGTTTTACGTCACTCCATGATTATTTCACGTATATGGTGACGGCATCTGCATAGTGCATTGCAAAGAAATTTATACCTTAGTCAGCCAACCGAAGCAGTGAGGAACCTTTTATATGCCACATCTACCGTGACACGGGACACGGATTTGGGGGGGGGGGGGGAAGGGGGGGGGGGTTGGGTTTTGTTTTTGTTTATTTTTTCACTGGCGCTTATGTTATGTAATTTTATCCATTAAATATACTCAGGATATAGGAGAGATAAACCTCGCATGACATTAGCTCCTGTGGATTTTTCACATTTCTCCCGTGCATTAAGTATCCTGTCTGAAGGAAATTGTGACTTAACATGCCGTCATGGTGTTGATAGCAATTCCAACATCGTCAAGGCATGAACACATGTAACTAGGATCGACTGTATACACAACATACATCCGGGGATGTCGACAGTACTACACACAACATACATACCTATATCGGTATCATCCGGGGATGTCGACCGTACACACAACATACATACCTATATCGGCATCATCCGGGGATGTCGACCTTAAAGACAGTATACATACTTATATCGACATCATCAGGTGATGTAATTAGGGTTCACTGTATGTCATCCACAGCGACATGCATGAGGCACACAAACCTACAGCAGCCTCATCAGGTGATACCATAGTCGACCGTGCAGCACACACAACAGACAATACAACGGCATCGTCAAGTGATGTTATCATAGATGACCATGCAGCAGACACCATAGACTTAACTATAGTGACATTATATCTGAATATAATCAGGGTCGACAGTGCGGCGCACAAAACATATAATGCCATCATCCCCAAAATATAATCAGGATTGATCGTGCGCACATACAACAAGATATGTCATAATGCCAGTATATAATCAGAGATGACCGTTCGGCATACAAACCATAAAATGTTACCATCCAAAAATATATTCAGGGTTGACCATGCGGCACACAGACAAAAATGTCATCATCCAAGCATATAATCAGGGTTGACAGTGCAACATACATCACATACTATGTCATCATTCCAGACTATAATCAGAGTCGACAGAGAGGCACAAACAACAACAACAACAACAACAACATGCCATCATTCCGGTATACAATCAGCGTCAGCCGTATGACAGACATAAAATGTGTACAGTGGCATCATATCGGAATATAATCAGGGTTGGCAATGCAACACACACAACTTACCATACAAACATGTATCGTTATCACCAGACTGGACCTTACTCCGAATGACCATTCCATGCACAAATTTTATACAAAAATCTACACAGATTTTTTTAATTTATCAAATTTATCAAATAGATATTTTATATACCCGTGTGCTCTCACAATGGTTGTACAAATATAAATATCAAAACAACAAAATGTACTGATAACAATTTAAACAATATGGTATGCAAAATGCATACACGTACATCAAAGGGGTACCGAACATACATGTATAATGCAAAAATGCATACATCAAAGGGGGTACCGAATAAACATGTATAACACAAAATATATAACGGTCTCCGCAATAAAATCGTTTACTAGTATTCTTTTTAATAATTTTCCAAGATATTTAAAAAGTCATGATTTAATGCAATGAAATTGAACAATGAAATGATTTCCTTTTTCAAACAATGAATGTACAAACATGAGGTTTAAATATCCAACATGTAGTGAGTTAATGACAATGATAATTATGTTTTCAAAATCGACGTTGTTCCGTTGTGTTAAAAATGAACGAATAACTAAAGACTGTCCAAATATGATACAAAGAAAGAAAACGTAGAGTGCAAATAGGACTATGTAAGGGGAGAAAACTTCTTACTGAGAAGGGTTTTATATGTATTCAACAACAAATATTACTATATAAAAAGAGAAAAAACTTTTCTTTTAAGGGTTTTATGTGTATTCAAAATATGACTATGTAAAGGCAGAAAACTTCTTACTGATAAGGTTTTATATGTATTCAATATACAAATTTCACTATGTAAGGGGAGAAATCTTCTTACTGATATGGGTTTTATGTGTATTCAATATACATAAATGGCTGTAAAGGGAGAACACTTCTTACTGATAAAAGGGTTTTAATTGATATAATATACAAATATTACTATAAGAAGAGAAAAACATTTTACTGTTAAGGGTTTTATGTGTATTCAATAACAAATACTACTATGTAAGAGGAGAAAACTTCTTACTGATAAGGGTTTTATTTGTATTCAATATACCAAGTTAAGAATATACACTGCAATCACATTGTAAATCCGTCATGCTATATGGTACAATATAAATTATAATTAATATATCATACACTGCGAGTTCTTCTGAACATTTCTCCATAGAATCAACAGACTCTATCACGTCAATCTATCAAAATACAAAGGAGTGGTGATCGCCAGCACTGGCATTTCCTAAAAGTAGGTCATGTCTACCTGACCCATGAATAAATAAACTCAGGAAGGATATATGTTTTATGGCTAATCGTCACGCACTAATTACTTGAACATGATATGAAAAAAAATCTTTTAATATACCATATAAAACTGAAATGAGTATTAGCACGGAGAAAATTTAGCCCGAATCGATATTTGATTGATGAAAGTGTTATTTTCCGCCCCCGTATTTGCGTGCCATTCATCTATCTTCTTTTTTAAATCAACATATTTAGATTGCTGGCTATAATTAAGTGCTCAGAGAATCGATTGGCGGGAATACACATTCAACCAATGTACTTTAATTATAACACAAGTATGTACAAATAAGATCAGTCCAACTTAAGTTTTTTTTGCCATGCTGAAATTGTTTCTCGCGGCAGCTGGGTTGAGCTTACATGAAACACATCAGCAGGGATCGACATGCAAAGTATATAGATTTAAATATAGTTTGTTTGTTTTTGAATTTTTTAAGAGATCGTGTATTATTGGTCGCTTTTTTTGCTGTATAAGATTGTAAACATTTCTTAAGAAAACCAAACATGGAAAAATACGTACATTGTATAACAGAAGTGTCCTGATGTACGAACATGCCACACCCACACGACTAGCATACATGTCACACCGACACGACTAGCATGTCACACCGACACGACTAGCATGTCACACCCACACGGCTAGCATGTCACACCCACACGACTAGCATGTCACACCCACACGGCTAGCATATCACACCCACACGACTAGCATGTCACACCCACACGGCTAGCATACCTTTCTGCACTAAAATATGAATTCATTAACTCTATTCCTACACGTTTTGATGTCATTGTAACTTTATTCCTAGACGTTTTGATGTCATTGTATCTCTATTCCTAGACTTTTTGATGTCATTGTATCTCTTTTCCTAGACGTTTTGATGTCATTGTTATATTGGTTTAATAAACATATCAGAGTTTTCCCTTAATGAAGTGTGGTGCATGTTTACCTTCATTCAAATGATCATAAATCATAACAGACTGTTTCCCAGTTTTGCTTTCAGTTTGAAATATTACCTTAAAAATGCTTGACTACCAACAAACAACGACGTTTCCATTATAGAATTTCCGTCATTACAGACGGAAGAGTAAATCTGTGTAGTTGTGTGTGAATAAGTAACAATGCTTTCCCTATGACTTGTTCACTTGTAATACGTTTGTTTAGATTAACACTTAAGACTTTCGTTCATATCACGTGCCTACGGATACACGCTTTGATATAGATTTTATGATTTTATCATCAAAGGAAGGAAACTCGGAAATGGTCTATTATACACATATCTATAAAGAAGCTTTACTAGTAAAATGACTTGAAATACTGTGTAAAAATATACTGTACGAACAAAACTAAATACTTCAGTGATTCATTCAATAGCTCCAATAGGTCTTTGGAAGGAATTTGTAATCTTAGCAATATTGATGATGATATTCATATATTACACCGCAATATAATTACATGATTATAACTATAATAAAATTAAACTTTTAAAAGATAATAGATGACTTCAAATATTTTTTAAACTTCAAACATACTCCTACTACTTATATTTACTAGTATAACTACTAATGATAACAATAGTGATAATAATAAAGAATTCTAAATCAAATATCTTATACTGAATTATTATCGACATTATATTGGTAAGTTCTTGATTTATCAGAAGAATATTTTGCACGAAGGATTGAAATACGACCAATGAGACTGGACTTCTAAATTAATGACTAATAAAATCTAATAATAATCCAATTCCTCGGTTTAAGCATTTAAATGCGTTACAAAATTCCAGAAATCAATAAAACCAGTCAAATTTTATATAATGAATGTCCCTTAAGGATATCCGGTCAAAGGTCACATGATGTAGCATTAAATTAATTCTCGTCTCGGGAGTAAAGATATTGGAATTTGGCGTGGTACGTCATCAGTTATTGTGAGGTTTCATTACTAAACGATAATTCTCTCCTCCAAACACACATGTCAAAAACTGTGGCATTAAACATTTCCGATAATTGATGGGACTAGTCAGCAATATAATTCCACATGTCATTATTGGTGGGTTCAAGGGGTACACACCCTTCAGTTTCTAAACTATACGGGGCATCGTTTTTATAATATCCAAATAATCAAGAGTAAATCCCTAATCAAGTACAGATTAAAATGTGTGATGTGTCACCCGCAAACAAATGATAGGTTTATATTTATTTCATGCACGTGTGGTTGGTTGGTTGGTTGATTGGTGTTTTACGTCCCTTTCAACAATTTTTAAGTTATATCATGACTTGCAAGCAGGAGGTAACCAACCTCATATAGATAGTGGCGCAATCCGGGAATCGAACCCGGATCGTAGGCGCCGCAAGCAAAGCGCTTAACCATAACACCAGGCCTGTTCCTCATGCACGTGTGGTTATTCTTTGTTCAGGATTTATTTTGTCATGCATGTGTGGTTATTTTTTGTTCAGGATTTACTCCGTCATGCACGTGTGGTTATTTTTTGTTCAGGATTTACTCCGTCATGCACGTGTGCTTATTTTTTGTTCAGGATTTACTCCGTGATGCATGTGTGGTTATTTTTTGTTCAGGATTTACTCCGTCATGTATGTGTGGTTATTTTTTGTTCAGGATTTACTCCGTCATGTATGTGTGGTTATTTTTTGTTCAGGATTTACTCCGTCATGCATGTGTGGTTATTTTTTGCTCAAGATTTACTCCGTCATGTATGTGTGGTTATTTTTTTGTTCAGGATTTACTCCGTGATGCATGTGTGGTTATTTTTTGCTCAGGATTTACTCCGTCATGTATGTGTGGTTATTTTTTGTTCAGGATTTACTCCGTCATGCATGTGTGGTTATTTTTTGTTCAGGATTTACTCCATCATGCACGTGTACTTATTTTTTGTTCAGGATTTACTCCGTCATGCATGTGTGGTTATTTTCAGTCACGATTTATTTCCGTCATGCATGTGTGGATATTTTCAGTCACGATTTATTTCCGTCATTCTCGTATGATTATTTTCAGACTTTCAGAATTGACATAAATTCTGGTTATGGAAGGAACATTAAGCTTTTAACTTGATAGATACTTTGTTTATATTAAGGAACAGTTTAGTTATCATCTTGACAGAATGTTTGGTTATAATGACCACAAAAGATGAAGACCACGCGGAAACTCCGAATTTCATAGTAGCAATAGAACTTAATGACAGACAGAAACTCCAATTACGCAGGGGGACAGTAGCTTTTATGTCGTTATCAAAAGCAATATGTGGTGTTCACATTTACGCTTACGTTGTACTTCTGTGTAAGTTTCATCAAATCCATTTACATATTTACATGAATAGCTCCTCTGCGGCAACGACCACAATTAACAGATGGACGTACGAGTGGACAGACGACGGAATAAAGCATAAGCTTGACTGGTGGTGTCAGGACGGATACTCTAAGAGGCCTGTACATTTCATATTTCTTATGCATTCACACCGGATTACAAATCTTGATATTTCTTACAAATTATAATTTGTAAAGAAGCAGTTTAAATATAGTCACTAAAAAAATAAAGAAAATACATTTTGTGGGTATAAATAAGTATAGGTTATTTCATTCAAGATTTACCAGAGTCGCTGGAGGAGGACAGAGAAAGTAAGGTTTGTAAGGCGGCTGCTATATCGCATACATTAGTACATAATGCAAACAATCAGTGATTGTATCTGTATGGAGATATCATTAGATCATCCCTATCAACTTAGATTAAAACCCTCTAAAACCATCGAGGCTTTTTAATTAAGACAAAAAATGGCGGTCGTATTTAAGTTAACGTCCGAGCATGCCTCTATCTTGAATCCTACGTTTGTGGATTGCACCACAGATATAGAAATGTACACAAGTCGAAGATGATGTTTACATATATATGTAAATTTCTCACGCCATCGGAACTCCTCGGGTGTTGAGTGTGCGAGAAACCCGAGAAATTCCTATGGCTTACCACGCCCTATTTCTATACACCAAAGTCATGCGTAAAAATCCAATTGCGCATACGTACATTACTCAGAATGATGTTATTCATATCAGTATGATGGCGATAGATAAATATAAGTATGATGGCGATACATAAATACAATGTACAATATTGTAATTATACACACGCATAAAAATTTATCCAGTCACTATTTTTGCTAAAGTATGAAATATTTACTCAGGATAAATTTTTGTAAAACCATGAAAATTACATATCTTTTTTTAATGTACTGATCAATGACATTATTTCCTTCCCATCGCATTATTGTATTAAATATTTATTTTGTTATAATTTGTATTCTTCTATAAAATGTTTGTTTCGTTAAATTTTGCATTCTTGTAGAAAAAAATATTTTGCTATATTTTGTTTTCTAGTATAAAACGTGTGTTTATAATATTCTGTATTCTTGTTTAAGGTGTTTGTTTTCTTTTTTTTATCATTGTATAAAATGTTTTATTATATTTTGTATTCTAAAATTAAATGTTTAATTCGTTATATTTTTATTCTTGAATACTATGTTTGTTTTGTTATATTTCAAATTACTTTAAACTATATTCGTTTTATTATATTTTGTTTGCTTGTGTAAACTGTTTTTGTTTGTATTTGGCGAGGAATCGAGACTATAATTATAAGCTATATTAGTTTTCGGTGTTAAAAGAATATTTTCAGTAGCCCTTACACTCTATCGTGGACAGCTGGACGGATGGTCGAAAAGATGCCGGCAACAGAATACAGACTTCTTATAATGTGATATATACATGCATAAATACGTTCATATATATAGTTAAAATATCTCAAATGTTCAGGCCAAAGCATTAAATATTAATTTTGACTTCCAACATTGAAACGTCGGAGCGGATAGACATATATTTAATTTTTTGATAATTTCGTAAAATTTAAAGAAACTACATTTTTTAATTCTTAAACTGCCAAGAACATACACGTATCAGTGCAACTGCTTTAATAGCGTGTATAATTAAATAAAGGCACACTGATTTGATTAAGATTTCTGTGGAAATTAAATATTAATGCCGACACTGTCATGAACGAGTTTCTACAAAAAAAAAAAAAAGGAAAAGGAAGGAAATATATGGTTTACGTTTTTTTGATCAATGTTCATATAATATATCATACATTCCTTTCATAAATAAAAAATACAAAAATGGCAAGACAAGAGAAAAATGGAACATCAAACATCATATATCATAAATAATATTTACAGCATAGCATCATATTGTTTGATTATAGAATGTTAAATTCCATATAAAACTCATATAATTCACAACGCTGACGGTATACTGAGTCTGATTGAAGCTTTGTATAAACAGGAGTTATGTGCCTTTCGTATATTATGCATACTGTACTTTGACATATTTGTAATTTGGGAAATTAAAAATGCATAATAGTCATTTATGCATGTTTTAATTTCCCAAATTACAAATATGTCATAGGACCATACCCATTATTTACGAAGTTTCAAATCGTTATTATGCAATATCATGTGTATGGCCAAAGAACTTGTATAATCAAAGATCAAAGCGAATTTGTTTCATTTCAAAATATATGTCTTAAATCATTGCTAGTTACAAGAACAAAAAAAAACACATCCAGTTTTAAACCCAGTCGGTGGTATAAAAGGTATTGTTAATTCACTTTTCAAACATAGCCGATAATGATAAATATTTCATTTAGAATTTTATGTAGAAAAGTATTAATAAATGTTCTACAAATTTTCCTTATGAGACAAAAAGGCATTAATATTTTATAAAGTTTTTTTCTTCCTGAAATAAAATTCAGACCTTGTCATGATTGTGATCGTTACAACTTGCAAAATAATCACGTGACTTATATTTCTGTGAATAATCACGTGATTCACATTTCTCCATAACGGACACAACAAAGTTTGTCTTAACATAATTTGAACACATAAAAGATGTATATATCATACTTTTGACAAACCTATTAATACTTTTCGGAATGCTATGATAAATATTGGAACTGGAAAAAGTTTTTAGCATATAAATTATATGTCATTTGAATTTTGTGTCAGAACTGCAGTAAATGACCATGTCAAGACCGCAGTGAATGGCCGTTAGTTTATGGAACCATTGATGTTAACGTCGTTGCCGTAGCCGACAAATGAAGAGGTTTTTCCGCAATGGTTATATCCGATTCCGTACTTCCTTGACGAATGATTCCATCACGCGCTAGTGCACATGCGCTATTTCTTCTTGACGACATTAAATTAATTTCCTCCTTGCTTTGCATTCTGATGATGTCTTTGAGTTCTTGTCTAGCAACTTGACTCCTGAATACGTAGACAAGGGGATTACATGCGCTGCTAGCCATGGCAAGGAGAATGGACACGGTTTCTAGCACGGGGTAAATACATTTAGGGTCGTTCAGAAGACATTCCAGAACAATAATGATAAAATACGGTAGCCAGCATATAACAAATGTTGACACAACCAGTAAACTTGTTAACGCTGCTTTCCATTCGTCCCGATGCCAAAGTTGCGGCCCCGTGCGACTTGCGGAACTTAATCGCCGTATAAGAATCGGAGCAGTGCTACTTCTGCGCCGACCATTCTTTAATGGTGTCTGTGACGTGTCGTCGATGTGATTTGAAGGGATGTAGCTATTTCTACGGGTTCTTTCACTATTATTCCGGGCAGCTTTGAATATGACTATATATGCCCATAGTATCACAATTAACGGCAAAACGAAAGTAAGTGCAACAAGTATGAGAGCATAGTAACGGTCTGTCTGATGGTGACCCATCCACAATACTGTGCACGTCCGTTTGTCTTTTTGATATTCATATGCGTTCCAACCGAATAATGGTGGCGTCGACACCATAAATGCTAAAACCCACACCACAAAAATCATGTACAAACATCGACGGGATGTAATGCGCATGGTATAATGAAGAGGCGTCACGACTGCGCAGTATCTGTCTATCGAAATGGCTACTAGTGTGAGAGTACTCGCAGCAAAAAGTGTGTTCATCAAAAAACCTGTCACATGACACCATTCATCACCAAAAACCCAATCATCTGTCAGCATGGCTACAAACATGAAGGGCATAACGAGTAAGGTATTGAGGGAATTGCAGACTGAGAGATTTAGTATAAAACGATTGGAGATTGTGAGTAAAACTGGTCTTTTGTAGAATACTAAAAACACTAATATATTTCCTGCAATGCTGGCCAAGAAAACAAAAAACAACAAAGTCGATGTTGATGCTGTTTTGAAAAGTTCTACTGCGCCATGATTACCCGCATCGACTGATGCTGTGGTTTCAAAATGATGTGTGCTTACCTCGAAAGAAAGAGAACTGTTTTCCATTATTCAAAGCAGAACTATTGATCTTGTGTTGTCCCTTCTCTTACACTTTGAATACACAATTAACGGATTGCGTATGCAGTGTCTAATTAGAGTCCTTTCTTCTTATGGCTTGTTATTATGTCCTAGTGTACCAATAAAGCATATTTCTTTCTTTCTGGTTTATTTACTTTGGAAACTTCCAGTCATTTTAATAAGTAATTCCTGCCTTTAACTGTAAAATCTATTATTATTACCATTATTACTTTAATTCATTTGTATTTTTTTATCATTATTATTTAATTTTTCTTTGAGTAGCGTATATTCCAAATCCGTATCTCTACTGTCTTTCTGTAATAACACAACTTTCGCATTATATCCAAGACATTACAGATCAAATCACCCAACACCCTACATTATACAACATTCTGTTCACTTAATTGGGGTAGGGTTTTTGCGCAATTCAAGGTAAAAAAAATCAATGTATCCCGCAAGAGATTTCCTGATATTCTGTACCTTCATGATTTACTGTCAATCAATGTTTCCTCGGGAGGTTTCCTGCTGATCTGTACCTTCATGCTTTACTGTCAATTAACCTAAGATCCACTTTATGTAACTTGACAGCTTTGTCCGCGCAGCCGAGTTTCGCAGAGGCCCTCTGCCTCACTTGAGAGTCATTCTTCTTTGTTGTTCATTTGTCAGAGATCACTCTAAATCACTGATACAGAAGAGAGACGGTACACAAAAACACCGATATAGAAATGAGATAGTACACTACATCATAGTCTGAGTAAAATATTTCCTAATCCATATATATAGTTGCTACTTTCCCCGTGTCTCAGACTGTTTCGCTACGAATTTGTCAGAGTGTTCATCGGTTTCTGCGTTGCAGTGTACTGTGTTTCCCGCTAGAACCAATCACACGTTGACGGGAATATCGATATGGCACTGGTCTCCAATAATCAACCAAGTCTTACTTGTTATCACTGGCAAAGCAGTTGTTAAAACCCAACATTCCCAAAATGTAAACTTCTTGTGAACTAATGTGAATATTCAGTGTTATTTCATTGCGTATGTTTAATATGCCATGTGATAATACACTATGGCATAGTACGGCGTATTCCACAATATGACATAATTATTCCACAGTATGGCTTATTTCACTTTTTTATATCCTAAGGCATATAATCGATGCTTATTTTTCTCTTTGATCATCAATACTGTTATTTTTTTGTATGAAAAATAAATAAATAAAAACTAAATAAGCTGTAGCTCTGGAGTAAATAACTATCTTAAATCACTACTGTGTACTCATACTCTTCGTAAGGTAATATCAATTCAAGCATGCTGTTAAACTCCGTAATTTCTTGGTAAAATAAAGATCGTAAATAAGACCTCCCCCATCGATCATGCAGAGGTATTACATTTCGGACGTAAATCATCTCATTTTACACGACCGGCCGACTGTCCGACTTCCACAAACTCATTTCCTCTTATTATGTCCCATTTGTCAGCTGTTCAAGAAAAGTTGACGCATTTTCAAATCATCTTGGAAGATCATTTCGAACACGGCCTGAAATAAAAACGAAAAACTTAAAGCCAGTACTGGATTGTTTTGTATATATTTATATAAACCATTACCCACAATAGTATTTTTGAATTAAAGGAGTTTTCTTCACAATTGAGAAATAATACAATAATAAGTGTAACCATGTATCCCATGCGCGGACCCAGAGCGGTGGACGGCGGGTCTGGACCCACCATGAGATAATACAATAATAAGTGTAACCATGTATCCCATGCGCGGACCCAGAGCGGTGGACGGCGGGTCTGGATCTACCATGACAAAATACAATAATAAGTGTAACCATGTATCCCATGCGCGGACCCAGAGCGGAGGACGGCGGATCTGGACCCACCATGAGATAATACAATGATAAGTGTAACCATGTATCCCATGCGCGGACCCAGAGCGGAGGACGGCGGATCTGGACCCACCATGAGATAATACAATAATAAGTGTAACCATGTATCCTATGCGCGGACCCAGAGCGGTGGACGGCGGGTCTGGACCCACCATGAGATAATACAATAATAAGTGTAACCATGCATCCCATGCGCGGACTCAGAGCGGTGGACGGCGGGTCTGGACCCACCATGAGATAATACAATAATAAGTGTAACCATGTATCTCGTGCCCGGACCCAGAGCGGAGGACGGCGGATCTGGACCCACCATGAGATAATACAATGATAAGTGTAACCATGTATCCCATGCGCGGACCCAGAGCGGTGGACGGCGGATCTGGACCCACCATGAGATAATACAATGATAAGTGTAACCATGTATCCCATGCGCGGACCCAGAGCGGTGGACGGCGGATCTGGACCCACCATGAGATAATACAATAACAAGTGTAACCATGTATCCCATGCGCGTAATTAAGCTATCTAGAGTGCGACCTTCACATTGGCATTATACATAATGTATATTATCACTATTTATCTGCTAGAATGGTGAGTAAATTAGAATGTAAGCAATCTCATTAAAATTCGATCTTTCATTTATCATTGTTAGTCGATGTGGCGGAATTTCAACACTCCCTATACGGGGTCATCTCAGACTGACCTTTCTAACAGTAAATTTTATTATTTCTACACTCTTGCCGTGAGAAGTTATTGAAAGCTCAAACTGAAATCTACAAATTATACATATATTTCCAAAAGAATAAAACATTTTTCAGCACGAGAGCATTGATTTTTGTTTACATTCTTAATCTAGCAAACTCTATAACTCTTTCAAAGTAACCCAGCCTATCACCGATTGCTCAACACATGCGGTCAATCCGAAATGAACCCATAAGGGGAGTGTTGAGATCTTCCATGGCGACTTAGCCAATAGTAGGATCTTGAAAGATTAGTTTTAATGAGATCGGAATGTAAGTATCTATCCATGTATACTGTCCACACTGTACAAGTCGATCAATACAGGTTTAAAACCTCTTTGCAGATATACCAAATACATGTTTAAGTTATGAATAATTAACGTACAACAAAGGAAAATACGTTAACAACCTAGCGCTAAAATAGAGTCTGTGTCTGCCTGACCCTAGACTCATGTGATTGTGCTATGCCACTGCAGTGTACAAGAAAGAAAGTTCTTGACGCCTGTATACAGACCCCTGAGTACGCCACTGTAGTGTACAGACCGCGGTGTTCGCTATTGTATAAGACCAAAAAGCTTATATTATATACATGTCTATTATATATATAATATATATGCCCTACACTCCTCCACTGTTATGTACAGGATTGACAGCTTTTAATACCCGAGTACTCTGTCCTTAGTAAAAGTGTTTAGTCATCAGAGATAATTGTTGGAAACAAAAGCTGAAATCCTATTTTATGTCGAATCAGTTAACAGAAATCAATGGGCGATCAGTGTTTGGTTTGGGGTTATTACAGAAGCAACAAGACTTAGTTGTTTTATGACAATAAATGAGTGTTATTTGACTAAATCTCATGAAAATAATTGTAAAGATAGCGGGATAGCTCACGATAGTTAAGTTTTATTGATCTCCGTGGCAACGAGTATTAAAGAGGAAAAACATTGCTATGGAAACAGAAAAGGATATAGACATCGTAGACATAACGGTCATAAATAATGTGCATTTTGTAGTATGGAAGCGGAACAAAACAAGTATATGTTATTATGTTTTAACTGTATAACACTTTTATAGTTCTTATATCATGATGAACCATTAATAAATCATAATCATATCACAATAAACCATTGTTGTATCATGATTAGCCATTGTTATATCATGAAAAGCTGTTGTTGTATCATGATTAGCCATTTTGTATCATGATTAGCCATTGTTGTATCATGATTAGCCATTGTTATATCATGAAAAGCTGTTGTTGTATCATGATTAGCCATTTTGTATCATGATTAGCTATTGTTGTATCATGATTAGCCATTGTTATATCATAATAAGCTGTTGTTGTATCACGATTAGCCATTGTTGTATCATGATTAGCCATTGGTGTATCATGATTAGCCATTGTTATATCATAATAAGCTGTAGTTATATCATGGAACACTATTACTATATCATGATAAGCCATTACTATATCATGATAAACCATCATTAATCATTGCTATCCATAATTGATACAAATAGGGAGGAAACAATGTTAAAGAGAGTGAAAATAGCCATCATGATGGTCATATGAGATAAAAAGTGATTTACTAAGAAAGGAATATATTATATATGTACAGTGTCAATGAAAAAGCTACCACATGAGAAAGGAAAAGTGCACAGCACATGACACAAATTTATGACACCAATTATAAACTAAAAGATTAACGTAAGTACAACAAACCACGAACATATGGACCCTAAACGATAAACACACGTACACCAAATTAATAATATATGGACACTAAACGACAAACATATATATATATATATATATATATATATATATATATATATATATATATATATATATATATATATATATATATATATATATATATAACACATATTTGTTTATATGTAATCTGAACAAGCTTAGCTTTTAAAAAAGCTTAGAATGCAAACCCTGTAGCATTTTTAATTGCGAGGAAAATGGTACTTGTGGGTCAGTTTAAAATGAAGACCCTTTTGTATGATGTTAGCTAGGTTGTTGTCTAAATAATTGTTAATACCTCCTTTCTAATGTTTATGTATGTTGAGACTTGGGTTGGAAAAGCTGACCATATTCGTCGGGATGTCACCGTTTAGACATTTCGTACAGTTAGACATGGAAGAAAACATACGAACTACGCAGTACTTGCTCCACCAACTTCAACACCTAAAGAACACGAACTCCCCGTCGAGGCCTCTTGTGCCCAAATAATCGCTGGGGAAGTTTGCATAAGTACAAAGAATGTTACAAACTGCGCAGTAATTGCTCCACCAATTAAACTGCTAGAAATCCTTGATACTCCGCCTTCATTTACTCGAAACTTTTCGAGATTTTCTATAGCCAGATAATGTACATACGCCAAAAGGTACGAACATCTAATTAGTATTACGCGGGAAAATTCTGTTGGATTATTCCACTGCTGCCGTGGGAAAGGTTACACGAATGTTGATTTCCAAAATATGAATGTCCTTCAAATTTATACATATTTATGTGGCATCCACTAATTTATCTAGAAATAAGTATTTTAAAGTATTTTTTATTTTTAGAATACATTGCATGTAACATTTATCTATCATTTATATACATTCACTAAAGAAAATCACCCCCAAGTCATAATGTCTATCCTATTAAAATCTATATCCTCATATACTCCTCTCTGCGTTTGAAAGTTCGGTAAATACTATTCGTTTGGAACGCTTAACTGTAACATTGATTTAGTAATGAGCATTGCCTTTGAAAGCAAGGGTATTCTTCTTCATTCCTTTTCCATTTAAGCGCATTAGAAATATCGATGGCATGGACAATTTAAAACTTATACTGTCTGACCTCGTAAAGTAAAGCAACTACTTTTTGGAGGCTATGTTTTCCCAGCATGCAGCATAATCATGTCGCACATGCGCATTTCCAGATTAGACATCAACGTAATATGCAAACCCCCGACGGGGTTTGCAATCATCCACACTTTTGCGTAATGCATCTCGGTAGCAGAATCAAACATGTGGATGATTCAGATTACGTGTAAACAAACCGGGAAATTTGACACAGGTAGATAAAAAATGTGTGTGCAGCCTTCAGACGACAGATCGGGAGAAAGTTATCATTGCCGATAGTTTGCTTAATGTTTATATATATCAGATGTATGCTCAATTTGATGCTGAAATACGTAGAATCGTGCCGGCCATTCCGTTTATCAAAATTGCAAGTTTACGCAACGTAAGGAATTGTGGCCCTATCATTCATATAGGGCCATTACTTGCGGCTTAACACATCTTGTTTTCGCTGAAAATATCTGACATGTCTTTAAACGCTGTATTTTCCAGTATGATGAAACTTTACAATTACAAGACAGTTCACAGACATTTGTCTTATTGCCAGGTCCCTATGTTTAATGTATTTGTTAAAAATGTTTACAATACATATTTACATTATTACGCTCATGAAATATCATTCTTATCCTCGATTTCGTTTCTGTTCAACTTTTTATTCGAAAGCAAAGAAATTGCCCAAATGGACTGAGAATACAGACGTATCGTGATCAACAGTGATCTCGGGACAATCACAGTATTATAAGCTGTATTTTATACTTCAAATATACAAACATAAGTTTTATACATAAATTTAATTTCTACTCAAAGAATTAAGTTTGGCAGAGAGAATTTTGAAAACTTCCGTTTTATAAGCTACAGAACACACCGTTATCTTTTTTCTTTCGGATTTATTTCCGTCCCGCAAAGAAAAGCTCTCGTGTATAGCAGGCATTCTGAATCGGGGCATGAAAACACATGTTTTATAGGTCTATAAGTAATTTATATCGACTGATATTTTCACACATCCTGATGGACAAAACTTGAGAAATACAAATCCCTAAAAAGTTACAGCTGATATTGCATTCAGTACAAAGACAGACATGTGGATACAATATGTAGTTAAAGCATTAATAACTTTCTAACATGGGTGCTGATTCTAAGTGGGTACCCAGTTAGATACCATTAATCCTCCTTTCAGGCGTACATAAAATGTTCTTTTTTCTGTTTCATAAAAGTTTTAGTGGGAGCTTATAGTCAGTGTTTGTCCGTCTGTCTGTACCTCCGTCAGTCTCTTTGTCCGTCCGTCCGAAATCATCTCCTAAACCGTTTATCAGAATTCGATCTTACTTCACACATTTTCACACGGAATAGGCTAAGCGCGGAATCCCGTCATGGTTCTTCATTCAGTCAATTTTACTATTTCTGGGCACAAAAAAAGCTTGATCGCTCCGGTATAAGATTTCATTTGAATGAGTTTATTTTGATTTTAAACTCATTAAATTACCAAATGTTAACTTGTTAAGTAATTTATTTAACAAGCATGAATCATTTTTACGCCTCTTAAAGTGTTTTGACATGCACACCGGTCAATCACCATACAGGTAATTCGAATTTCGTGTGCATCTCATCTAAATTTTGACGCAGATGGCCGTGGCTCATTATTTATTTCCACGAAATCATATCTATATATCTAAGCATCTCCGGACAAAGACCTCGTTCGTATATCAAAATAATTAACAGAAATGCCCGGTATCAGTTTTTCTAGAGAATTCTCGTATGTCACGTGACGAGACTTTCCAACTCTTTGGCTTTAAGACAATGCTGAAAAGATTAAAGAATATAGATTGGCAAATTTTCACCAGCGAATATCCATACTTACGATAAAAGAGCATGCAACACCAAGTTTTTATATTCTCAAATAAATCTCAGAGTATTGCATGTAAGAGTTTACTAGCGGATCATGAAATCAGCCATTGGTTTTGTGCAGTTCTCGGAGCATTCATCAGTTGTACTGATTAAGTTAACATTGAAGATACAATCACCGACACAGGAACACAGTAGAGTGGAGTTCCTTCTCCGATGTTTGATACATTGGCAATGCAAACAATTTTTACTTGACTCCTCAATACGTATATATCTTACCCTAATAATACAATACGCGCTTTCTCATTAACTGCAAACGCTAACAATAATTATAATTATTAAAACTCAATAATTTTCTTTTAAAGGTGCATTTTGAGCCTGATAAGATAGACAATTATTTCATTTTATATCTTTTGCTTGCAGATAGCAAATAGCAATAAACAACATGAAACTTATCCAGACAATTCTTCATTCGGGCATAGTCGCATTACCGCTTTCGATTGAAAATAATCAAAACGATACAGGATATTAAACACACATTTCGAATTGCTACACGTGTGTAATACATACGTGTAATACAAGTAAAAGTAGTCTGACAATATAGCATAGTCAATGTGCTGAAATAAAAGCAGTTTGACAATATGGCATATTCAATGTGCTAAAAATAAAAGTGGTCGGATTGATTGATTTTTGTTTTACGTCACACCACGAATATTTCACGTATATGGTGACGGCATCTGCCTGATGCGGGGCATACAAATTTTGACCTTTGCAATGGTCCCACCCGAAGCAGTGAGGGATCTTTAACGTGCCATACATACCACGACACGGGGCCTAGGTTTTTACTGTCTCATCCGAAAGACATGACACCGGCATGACCAGAGCGGGACTCGAACCACGGCCTCCCGATCAGGAGTCCGACGCGATACCACTAGGCCACGCCGGCTAAAAAGTGGTCTGACAATTATGATATAGTCAATGTGCTAATATAAAGCAGTCTGACGACATGGCATAGTCAATGTGCTAATATAAAGCAGTCTGACGACATGGCATAGTCAGTGTGCTTGTATAAAGCAGTCTGACGACATGGCATAGTCAATGTGCTAATATAAAGCAGTCTGACGACATGGCATAGTCAATGTGCCAATATAAAGCAATATAAAGCAGTCTGACGACATGGCATAGTCAATGTGCTAATATAAAGCAGTCTGACGACATGGCATAGTCAATGTGCTAATATAAAGCAGTCTGACGACATGGCATATTCAATGTGCTAATATAAAGCAGTCTGACGCCATGGCATAGTCAATGTGCTAATATAAAGCAGCCTGACGACATGGCATAGTCAATGTGCTAATATAAAGCAGTCTGACGACATGGCATAGTCAATGTGCTAATATAAAGCAGTCTGACGTCATGGCATGGTCAGTGTGCTAATGTAAAGCAGTCTGACGACATGGCATAGTCAATGTGCTAATATAAAGCAGTCTGACGACATGGCATAGTCAGTGTGCTAATATAAAGCAGTCTGACATGGCATAGTCAATGTGCTAATATAAAGCAGTCTGACGACATGGCATAGTCAGTGTGCTAATATAAAGCAGTCTGACAACATTGCATAGTCAATGTGCTAATATAAAGCAGTCTGACGTCATGGCATAGTCAGTGTGCTATTATAAAGCAGTCTGACGACATGGCATAGTCAATGTGCTAATATAAAGCAGTCTGAGAACATGGCATAGTCAATATGCTAATATAAAGCAGTCTGACGACATGGCATAGTCAATGTGCTAATATAAAGCAGTCTGACGACATGGCATAGTCAATGTGCTAATATAAAGCAGTCTGACGACATGGCATAGTCAATGTGCTAATATAAAGCAGTCTGACGTCATGGCATAGTCAGTGTGCTAATATAAAGCAGTCTGACGACATGGCATAGTCAATGTGCTAATATAAAGCAGTCTGACGACATGGCATAGTCAATGTGCTAATATAAAGCAGTCTGACGTCATGGCATAGTCAGTGTGCTAATATAAAGTAGTCTGACGACATGGCATAATCAATGTGCTAATATAAAGCAGTCTGACGACATGGCATAGTCAATGTGCTAATATAAAGCAGTCTGACGACATGACATAATCATTATGCTAATATAAAGCAGTATGACGACATCATATAGTCAGTGTGCTAATATAAAGCAGTCTGACGACATGGCTTGGTCAATGTGCTAATATAAAGCAGTCTGACGACATGGCATAGTCAATGTGCTAATATAAAGCAATATAAAGCAGTCTGACGACATGGCATAATCAATATGCTAAAAGTAAGCAGTCTGACGACATGGAATACTCAATGAGCTAATATAAAGCAGTCTGACGACATGGCATAGTCAATGTGCTAATATAAAGCAGTCTGACGACATGACATAGTCAGTGTGCTTATATAAAGCAGTCTGGCGACATGGTATAGTCAATATAAAGCAGTCTGAGGACATAGCATAATCATTATGCTGATATAAAGCAGTCTGACGACATGGTATAGTCAATATAAAGCAGTCTGACGACATGGCATAATCAGCTAATATAAAGCAGTCTGATGACATGGCATGGTCAACGTGCTAAAACAGAAAAAAGTCATAGGAGCAGCTTGATAAATTGACGAAGTCAGTTTGCTGTGGTTGTATGATAACATATAGATAAGTTGCGTAGTCAGCTTACTGTGGTAGTTTGACAACATATAGATAAGTTACGTAGTCAGTTTGCTGTGGTAGTATGACAACATATAGATAAGTTACGTAGTCAGTTTGCTGTGGTAGTTTGACAACATATAGATAAGTTACGTAGTCAGTTTGCTGTGGTAGTTTGACAACATATAGATAAGTTACGTAGTCAGTTTCTGTGGTAGTTTGACAACATATAGATAAGTTACGTAGTCAGTTTCTGTGGTAGTTTGACAACATATATATAAGTTACGTAGTCAGTTTCTGTGGTAGTATGACAACATATAGATAAGTTACGTAGTCAGTTTGCTGTGGTAGTTTGACAACATATAGATAAGTTACGTAGTCAGTTTCTGTGGTAGTTTGACAACATATAGATAAGTTACGGAGTCAGTTTGCTGCGGTAGTTTGACAACATATAGATAAGTTACGTAGTCAGTTTCTGTGGTAGTTTGACAACATATATATATAAGTTACGTAGTCAGTTTCTGTGGTAGTATGACAACATATAGATAAGTTACGTAGTCAGTTTGCTGTGGTAGTATGACAACATATAGATTAGTTACGTAGTCAGTTTGCTGCGGTAGTTTGACAACATATAGATAAGTTACGTAGTCAGTTTGCTGTGGTAGTATGACAACATATAGATAAGTTACGTAGTCAGTTTGCTGTGGTAGTTTGACAACATATAGATAAGTTACGTAGTCAGTTTCTGTGGTAGTTTGACAACATATAGATAAGTTACGTAGTCAGTTTGCTGTGGTAGTTTGACAACATATAGATAAGTTACGTAGTCAGTTTCTGTGGTAGTATGACAACATATAGATAAGTTACGTAGTCAGTTTGCTGTGGTAGTTTGACAACATATAGATAAGTTACGTAGTCAGTTTGCTGTGGTAGTTTGACAACATATAGATAAGTTACGTAGTCAGTTTCTGTGGTAGTTTGACAACATATAGATAAGTTACGTAGTCAGTTTGCTGTGGTAGTTTGACAACATATAGATAAGTTACGTAGTCAGTTTGCTGTAGTAGTATGACAACATATAGATAAGTTACGTAGTCAGTTTGCTGTGGTAGTTTGACAACATAATAGATAAGTTACGTAGTCAGTTTGCCATATAGATAAGTTACGTAGTCAGTTTGCTGTGGTAGTTTGACAACATATAGATAAGTTACGTAGTCAGTTTGCTGTGGTAGTATGACAACATATAGATAAGTTACGTAGTCAGTTTGCTGTGGTAGTTTGACAACATATAGATAAGTTACGGAGTCAGTTTGCTGCGGTAGTTTGACAACATATAGATAAGTTACGTAGTCAGTTTCTGTGGTAGTTTGACAACATATAGATAAGTTACGTAGTCAGTTTCTGTGGTAGTATGACAACATATAGATAAGTTACGTAGTCAGTTTGCTGTAGTAGTATGACAACATATAGATAAGTTACGTAGTCAGTTTGCTGTGGTAGTTTGACAACATATAGATAAGTTACGTAGTCAGTTTCTGTGGTAGTTTGACAACATATAGATAAGTTACGTAGTCAGTTTGCTGTGGTAGTTTGACAACATATAGATAAGTTACGTAGTCAGTTTCTGTGGTAGTTTGACAACATATAGATAAGTTACGTAGTCAGTTTGCTGTGGTAGTTTGACAACATATAGATAAGTTACGTAGTCAGTTTCTGTGGTAGTTTGACAACATATAGATAAGTTACGTAGTCAGTTTGCTGTGGTAGAATGACAACATATAGATAAGTTACGGAGTCAGTTTGCTGCGGTAGTTTGACAACATATAGATAAGTTACGTAGTCAGTTTCTGTGGTAGTTTGACAACATATATATAAGTTACGTAGTCAGTTTCTGTGGTAGTATGACAACATATAGATAAGTTACGTAGTCAGTTTGCTGTGGTAGTATGACAACATATAGATAAGTTACGGAGTCAGTTTGCTGTGGTAGTTTGACAACATATAGATAAGTTACGTAGTCAGTTTGCTGTGGTAGTATGACAACATATAGATAAGTTACGTAGTCAGTTTGCTGTGGTAGTTTGACAACATATAGATAAGTTACGTAGTCAGTTTCTGTGGTAGTTTGACAACATATAGATAAGTTACGTAGTCAGTTTGCTGTGGTAGTTTGACAACATATAGATAAGTTACGTAGTCAGTTTCTGTGGTAGTTTGACAACATATAGATAAGTTACGTAGTCAGTTTGCTGTGGTAGTTTGACAACATATAGATAAGTTACGTAGTCAGTTTCTGTGGTAGTATGACAACATATAGATAAGTTACGTAGTCAGTTTGCTGTGGTAGTTTGACAACATATAGATAAGTTACGTAGTCAGTTTGCTGTGGTAGTTTGACAACATATAGATAAGTTACGTAGTCAATTTCTGTGGTAGTTTGACAACATATAGATAAGTTACGTAGTCAGTTTGCTGTGGTAGTTTGACAACATATAGATAAGTTACGTAGTCAGTTTGCTGTAGTAGTATGACAACATATAGATAAGTTACGTAGTCAGTTTGCTGTGGTAGTTTGACAACATATAGATAAGTTACGTAGTCAGTTTGCTGTGGTAGTTTGACAACATATAGATAAGTTACGTAGTCAGTTTGCTGTGGTAGTATGACAACATATAGATAAGTTACGTAGTCAGTTTGCTGTGGTAGTTTGACAACATATAGATAAGTTACGGAGTCAGTTTGCTGCGGTAGTTTGACAACATATAGATAAGTTACGTAGTCAGTTTCTGTGGTAGTTTGACAACATATAGATAAGTTACGTAGTCAGTTTCTGTGGTAGTATGACAACATATAGATAAGTTACGTAGTCAGTTTGCTGTAGTAGTATGACAACATATAGATAAGTTACGTAGTCAGTTTGCTGTGGTAGTTTGACAACATATAGATAAGTTACGTAGTCAGTTTGCTGTGGTAGTATGACAACATATAGATAAGTTACGTAGTCAGTTTCTGTGGTAGTTTGACAACATATAGAGAAGTTACGTAGTCAGTTTGCTGCGGTAGTTTGACAACATATAGATAAGTTACGTAGTCAGTTTCTGTGATAGTTTGACAACATATAGATAAGTTACGTAGTCAGTTTGCTGTGGTAGTTAGACAACATATAGATAAGTTACGTAGTCAGTTTCTGTGATAGTTTGACAACATATAGATAAGTTACGTAGTCAGTTTGCTGTGGTAGTTTGACAACATATAGATAAGTTACGTAGTCAGTTTCTGTGGTAGTTTGACAACATATAGATAAGTTACGTAGTCAGTTTGCTGTGGTAGTTTGACAACATATAGATAAGTTACGTAGTCAGTTTGCTGTGGTAGTTTGACAACATATAGATAAGTTACGTAGTCAGTTTGCTGTGGTAGTTTGACAACATATAGATAAGTTACGTAGTCAGTTTGCTGTGGTAGTATGACAACATATAGATAAGTTACGTAGTCAGTTTGCTGTGGTAGTTTGACAACATATAGATAAGTTACGGAGTCAGTTTGCTGCGGTAGTTTGACAACATATAGATAAGTTACGTAGTCAGTTTCTGTGGTAGTTTGACAACATATAGATAAGTTACGTAGTCAGTTTCTGTGGTAGTATGACAACATATAGATAAGTTACGTAGTCAGTTTGCTGTGGTAGTTTGACAACATATAGATAAGTTACGTAGTCAGTTTCTGTGGTAGTTTGACAACATATAGATAAGTTACGTAGTCAGTTTGCTGTGGTAGTTTGACAACATATAGATAAGTTACGTAGTCAGTTTGCTGTAGTAGTATGACAACATATAGATAAGTTACGTAGTCAGTTTGCTGTGGTAGTTTGACAACATATAGATAAGTTACGTAGTCAGTTTGCTGTGGTAGTTTGACAACATATAGATAAGTTACGTAGTCAGTTTGTTGTGGTAGTATGACAACATATAGATAAGTTACGTAGTCAGTTTGCTGTGGTAGTTTGACAACATATAGATAAGTTACGTAGTCAGTTTGCTGTGGTAGTATGACAACATATAGATAAGTTACGTAGTCAGTTTGCTGTAGTAGTATGACAACATATAGATAAGTTACGTAGTCAGTTTGCTGTGGTAGTTTGACAACATATAGATAAGTTACGTAGTCAGTTTGCTGTGGTAGTATGACAACATATAGATAAGTTACGTAGTCAGTTTCTGTGGTAGTTTGACAACATATAGATAAGTTACGTAGTCAGTTTGCTGTGGTAGTTTGACAACATATAGATAAGTTACGTAGTCAGTTTCTGTGATAGTTTGACAACATATAGATAAGTTACGTAGTCAGTTTGCTGTGGTAGTTTGACAACATATAGATAAGTTACGTAGTCAGTTTCTGTGGTAGTTTAACAACATATAGATAAGTTACGTAGTCAGTTTGCTGTGGTAGTTTGACAACATATAGATAAGTTACGTAGTCAGTTTGCTGTGGTAGTTTGACAACATATAGATAAGTTACGTAGTCAGTTTGCTGTGGTAGTTTGACAACATATAGATAAGTTACGTAGTCAGTTTGCTGTGGTAGTTTGACAACATGTAGATAAGTTACGTAGTCAGTTTCTGTGGTAGTATGAAAACATATAGATAAGTTACGTAGTCAGTTTGCTGTGGTAGTTTGACAACATATAGATAAGTTACGTAGTCAGTTTGCTGTGGTAATTTGATAACATATAGACAAGTTACGTAGTCAGTATTTGTGGTAAGAGTAGTCTAAAACACGACTTGGACAGCGTTCTTGGTACGAGCAGCCAGAGAACATGTATTGTTCATTCAATGTTTCTTTGTCACTGCAAGATGACAACATTCAGAAAAGACATGTAGTGTTACAATGCCAACATGTAGTTTAAAGTGATGACATGTAAATTACAGTAATTTCATGTAGAATACCAGGAATGTCAAGTTAAATTACAGTGATTATATGAACTACCACAAAAATGAAATGGAGGGTTACATTGACATGTTTAATTACAGGAAAGGCAACATGTCACAATTGTAACACAAAATATCACAATTGTAACACCACATATCACCACTGTAGCACTACATGTCACCACTTTAACACTACATGTCACCACTGTAGTACTCCATGTCATCCCTTTGATACAACATATCACTACTGTGAAACATGTCACCACTGCAGCACTACATGTCACCACTGCAGCACTACATGTCACGACTATAGCAGTACGTCACCCCTGTAGCACTGTATGTCATTACTGTAGCATTTCATGTCACCACTGTAGCACTCCATGTCATCCCTGTGATACAACATGTCACTACTGTGAAACAATATGTCACTACTGTAGCATTGTATGTACATACTGTAATACTATAAACACATCAGCAGGTTTTATTATCATTCTGCCCACTGATGCTGACCGGCAACTGTACACACAAGGCACATGGAAATGCGACTCTTGTTTAGTTCTGAATATTATGCCATATTGAAAATAATAATAATAATAATAATAATAATAATAATAATAATAATAATAATAATAATAATAATAATAATAATTATTATTATTATTATTATTATTATTATTATTATTATTATTATTATTATTATTTACCGAAACTTAAGTTTATTTATTTCAACATTTATAATATTTCAGAAAACCGAAGATTTAAGACGCAAACTTAACACATCTCTAGATCTTAATTTGATCATCTCTTGCAAGAACTAGGTCATACCACTGGAACTTTAAATTCAATGTATGTCAAACGGTCACGATTATTGCCAAGGGATTCCCCATTCACAGTACATACTACGTTTATGAAGGAGAGTTAATGAAGTAATACGTTTAAGCACTCAATCAATCGCTATTTGTGTTTCCTGTCACTTCCGTTCCATTCCGTTATGGGTTAAGCATTTTATCCAAGTCGGGAGTGCCGGAAGTGTGACGACAGAATCGATAGTTTGATGAACTAACTTTTAAATAAGTCTATAAGTAATCACTTTTATCAGAGAATCATTGTATAATAATTATAAAAGTTTCCAAATCTTAATTTTCGAAAACAGGAAGGGATACCTTGTAAAACTCCAAATGTAACAGTTTGCATTGCAATATAAGGTACAAATCATAGTTTCCAATAATTATCAGGGAAAAAGACATTGCCATATAGCACGCGACTTTTATAATTAGAAAACAATACAGAAACCTGTATAATCCTCACCAATAACGTTACAGAAAGCTGTAAAATCCTAACTCATAACGCTGAAATCCTGACCCGTAACGTTATAGAAAATTCTGAAATCCTAACCCGTAACGTTATAGAAAACTCTGAAATCCTAACCCGTAACTTAATAGAAAGGTGTAAAATCCTCACCAATAACGGTATAGAAAACTGTAAAATCCTAACCTGTAACGTAATAGAAAGGTGTAAATCCTGTAACGGTATAGAAAACTGTAAAAACCTTATCCATAACGTTAAAGACTGTAAAATCCTAACCCGTAACGGTATAGAAAACTCTGAAATCCTAACCCGTAACGGCAAAGAAAGCTGTAAAATCCTAACTCATAACGTTATAGAAAACTCTCAAATCCTAACCCGTAACGGCACAGAAAGCTGTAAATCCTAACCAGAAACGGTAAAGAAAACTGTAAAAACCTTATCGATAACGTTAAAGACTGTAAAATCCTAACCCGTAACGGTATAGAAAGCTGTAAAATCCTAACCCGTAGCTTAATAGAAAGGTGTAAAATCCTCATCAGTAACGGTATAGAAAAGTGTAAAATCCTAACTCATAACGGTATAGAAAGCTGTAAATCCTAACCCGTAAGCGTACAGAAAGATGTAAAATCCTAAGTTATAACATTTTAGAAAACTATAAATTTCTTACCCGTAACGACACATAAATCTATAAAATCCCAATGACTGACACATAACGTTATAGAAAGCTGTAAAATCCTAACCCATAACGGTATAAACAGCTGTAAAATCCTAACCCGTTATATTACAGAAAGCTGTGAAATCCTAACCCATAACGGTACAGAAAGCTGTGAAATCTTAACCCATATCTGTACAGAAAGCTGTGAAATCTTAACCCATATCTGTATAGAAAGCTGTGAAATATTAACTTATAACGTTATAGAAAACTGTAAAATCCTAACTCGTAACGGCACAGAAAGCTGTACAATCCTAACCCATAATGTAATAGAGAGCTGTAACATCCTGACCCGTAACGTTATCGAAAACTGTAAAATCCTGACCCGTAACGTAATAGAAAACTGTAAAATCCTGACCCGTAACGTAATAGAGAGCTGTAACATCCTAACCCGTAACGTAATAGAGAGCTGCAAAAGCCTAATCCGTAACGTTATGGAAACCTGTAAAATCCTTACTTATGATGTTATAGAAAGCTGTAAAATCCTAACCCATAACGGTACAGAAAGATGTGAAATCCTAACCCGTTATATTACAGAAAGCTGTGAAATCCTAACCCATAACGGTACAGAAAGCTGTGAAATCCTAACCCGTTATATTACAGAAAGCTGTGAAATCCTAACCCCTAACCCGTTATATTACAGAAAGCTGTGAAATCCTAACCCGTTATATTACAGAAAGCTTTTATAATCCTAACCCGTTATATTACAGAAAGCTGTGAAATCCTAACCTATAACGTAACAGAAATCCGTAAAGTGCTAACCCATAACATTATATTTATTATTATTATTATTATTGTTGTTGTTGTTGTTGTTGTTGTTGTTATTATTATTGTTATTTATTTATTAGGGATTGTCATTGCCAGCAAGATTCTCTCAAAATTGTTGTGTAAATTACCTATATTAAGTTATTATAGAAATATGAACACAGTAAGTGTTAACAAACATGGACACAGTAAGTGTTAACAAACATGGATGCAGTTAGTATTAACAAACATGGGCACATTAAGTTTTATTAAACATGGGCACAGTAAGTGTTAATAAATATGGGCACAGTAAGTGTTAACAAACATGGACACAGTAAGTGTTAACAAACATGGACGCAATAAGTGTTCACAAAAATGGACACAGTAAGAGTTATTAAACATGGGCACAGTAAGTGTTAATAAACATGGGCACAGTGTTAACAAACATGGGCACAGTAAGTGTTAATAAACATGGGCACAGTAAGTGTTAACAAACATGGACACAGTAAGTATGAACAAACATGGGCACAGTAAGTGTTTACGAACATTTTGATTTATACCGATAGGCTTCACAGACTTTCACGAAACGGAGAATCTTGTCGTTTTTTCAGATAAAACGGCAGCCAGTAAAAGTTACAGATTTTGTTTTGGAAAAGATATTGCTATGATTGAGTAAGTTAAATGTTAATTTACTGGATTATAGATTGCATATTTGCTATGCAAACGTTTATTTGAGGCTTGTACATCCTGATACCGGCTGGTATCGTTGAAATTGCAACTTTTGATGAACAAAGTCTAGAGCTGTCACTCGATATCAAAAGTGGGAGAACGACAGAGAGTCGCGGACTAAAGTTAGACCACGAAGACAAAGTTTACCTCGATATAAAGTAGTCATTTCATTCCATAATCAGATTTATTTCAATAAATTGAGAAGAGCGATTAAACCAAGAAATGATCATCACCGATGACAACGGTTGTTTATTTCAGCACAGATTACCTAAAAATTCATGTTTATTTCTCTATCGACGACAGGTTAATCGCAATATTTATATTTCCACCAGCATTGTGGCAAAGGTGACTCTAATCCCAAAATCACTTGATGAAAAAAAAAATGTGCTGATATGTCCATTGCACAAAGACTGAGAGATATACTTTATATATCCTAGTAGTTCTTATATATCAATAATCTTCAATTTCTCATTTTTGAAGAAAAAATCGTTTCCGATTTTGGGTGGACGTTCACCTGGGTCATTTATATTATTGTCCCCCGCTTTTCGCGAAAGCATGGGGACATTAAATCTCAGTCGTCTCTCCGTCTGTCTGTCCGTCTGTCACAAAAACTTTAACCTTGGTCACAACTATTTAACCGTAAGACGTAGGACCTTCATATTTGGCATGTGTATCCCTAATTGCAATACCTTTCCGTTGGCACCATAATTTTTCATCATGTGACCCTGACCATGACCTTTGACCTACTTCAATGTTACTTTTTAACCGTAAGACGTAGAGCCTTCATATTTAGCATGTGTGTTCTTAATTGCAACACCTTTCAATTCGTACCAGAATTTTTATTATGTGACCTTGACCGTAACCTTTGACCTACTTCAATGTTACTTTTTAACCGTAAGACGTAGGGCCTTCATATTGGCATGTGTGTCCCTAATTGCAGATACACGTAGACATGCACAACCATGACATTATGTCAAAGCGGGGGTGGGGGGGGGGGGAGGGGGGACACAGTTCTCTTAATTTGCTTGTATATCAGTAGTATTCTAATTACCACAGACGATAAGTACGGCTGTTACGTAATAATCAATAATTTAGTTTTCAGCAGAAACATAGACTACTTTAGAAAGTAGTCATCTTTGGTTTTCAGTGAAAAAAAATGGGCGTAGCATTAAGAACTATCTGAGCGGGAATGTTTTGGAAAATAATCACGGGACGAGGTCTACTGTGTGGTACATATAAAAAGAAAATCTCAAGTCATATTAAAAATATCAATTAAACGACCTGTCGTTTTTAATTCCTGAAATGAAGTTACAAATATTTGGTAAACTGAGTGATATTTCAATAAAAAGATATAAAGAGGGAAGGGGAGGTGTTTTGATATCCGTGACTGGATTCGTCATACTGCATTGTTACTGTATCACTAATAGTCTGGTTTATCTCATTCGGAATATGTACCGGTACTCTAAACTTCGAAAAAATAAAATGAAAATAAAAAGATAAAATAAAAAGAATATAAGTTACACAAAAATTATTATGTTCGCTTTTAAAAAGGCACCCCTCTCAAAAACTTCGATGTGTTTTTCTATTTAAATTTAAACTTTATTTATTTTACAGCGATTAAGAAACAAGTTAACAACTTATATAAATCTTGCTCGTTGGCACAGATCTTTGCGCAAGGGTTTATGGGAAGAAACCCGAGTACCCGGAGAAAACCCACGAAGCCTGATTGGTGACAGCCCCACCATCTCACGTACCACACCGGGAATCGAACCCGGATCGCATTGGTGAGAAGCGAGCGCGCTACCAACTGCGCTACCTGGCCCCTGTTTTTCTATTTACATGCACATGTCTAATAGTACCGTTAACTTGGCAAAAAAAAAAAAAGAAAAAAATTGTTTTTTTTTTCGGATTTCCCGGACCTTTACATTGTCACGAAGAAAAAGAAATGAATAATCTGAATTAGACAATGAGAACACCTCAAAAGGAACCGTTAACTACCAGTGCATAATCACAATCCATCGCAGTAGTGGATTAAGAGGGGTGCCCCTTTTACGCTTTACATAGCATATAATATAGTGATAAGGTTGAAAACGCTCAAATAATATGAGTAACACTAAAGATCTGGTACCCAAAATGGCTGAGTATTCTGACTAATACTTGGCTCGTAAAATCTCCCCTTTTGGGAAAATCCTGGATCCGCCATTGCCTCGGATATTTTTCACCAAATATTGATTAATATTTGTTTTATGTCGTTCCAAAATTATATCACGTTTATTGTGATATCATCTGCTTGATATATTGCAAAGAAAATTGTACGTTTGCAACGGACCAATCCGAAGCAATGAAGGATCTTCTACTTGCCACGCCTGCCGTAACACGGGACCTGGGATTTCACTGTCTCAACCGATGCACCGATGTACCCATGTGGGAGTCTTACCCGTGACCTCTCGGTCAACAGCCGAGCACTTCATCTACTAAGTTACACAGGCACTATCCTTCGAATGGAATTATATAAATGGGTAAAAACTAAGACTGAAAAATGAAACGTCAATCAGCGGTTCCGAACAGTTTCAATGTAAATTTTTATGGTAAGTGGAATAACTACAATATTAAAATTTTTGAGGTATACTAGCAAACGAAAAAAAAAAAAACCCAAGAGGCCCAAGTTGGCCTATATCGCTCACATGAGTACCTAGATGATCAGTTATGCAGGAAGGAAGAACATTCATTTGTGCATTACTGTGACTAAGTCAAGACAAATGTTGAAATTATGTCAAATTTTATTTCAGACCAGAATAAAAAAAAAACTAACACTTTTTTGCACATCCATTCAGGTGATTTTGATATTAAGCATTTGATTTGTCTCTGCAAGATGTGATTCAGGGCAACAAGTTAGTCATTTTCCTTTGGAGGGGCCTTTTGTTGACTGATTTCAAGTCTGGGTCATGAACAACAATTGTTTCAAATATTGTCCAGATCCAACTTAAAATGGCCTAATTTCATATGTTGAGTGTTGAGAAACATCTAAAAAATTATTTAGATGTGTAAAGATATGAAAAAAATAATTTTGACCACAGCTGGATTTGAACCGCTACTCTCCATATTTTAATTACCAAGTGGTACATGTACCATTGTGAGACCTAGTTTTTAGAAGTGGTGGCATTATCTGTTGACCAATTTGGATGAAATTTACCAAATTGATAAAGGACCTATAGTACTTCATGTATACCATGTTTTATTAAAATTTTCCGTGTGGTATAACAGCAGAAGTTAAAAATGTGAAGAATTATCCCTATACACCCTCATTTGGAAGTCTTAAAAATTCATAGAAAATCCAAAAATTGAGATATTGACAAAATTCTTTAAAAGTAACATTCCTTATCATAATTATGATCACAATAGTCCGTAAGAAATCATCATTATCAATTAACTAGGAAATATGACACTTTTCTGCATTGAAATCACCAAGTTCAAACAAATGTCGAAAAAATAATCTAAAATTTGATTTGGAAGGGAACCAAAATGATAA
The DNA here is from genome assembly GCA_035048485.1 of Pteria penguin. Classification (NCBI taxonomy): domain Eukaryota; kingdom Metazoa; phylum Mollusca; class Bivalvia; order Pterioida; family Pteriidae; genus Pteria; species Pteria penguin. The sequence continues at coordinate 7,660,493 of CM068590.1, read as the reverse complement.
TACGTCTTCACTCATCCCTCTAGATCATTTCTATGCATTCTGTTTGTCTCTGTATACAGCAAGTGTGAAGTAGAATATTGTCAAAGGAGGGTACTCTTTTGTGACCTACTTTTGACTATGGTGGCGCGACCTGTAAAGAGGTCTGGATGGAAACAACAGAATTTGAAGGGGATCATAAGTGATTTATTTCTACCAAGACTTATTAAAATCCTTTCAACAGTTTTGCAGAAAAAGTTGAAAATGTGAAAAATGGCCAACCCCCCCCCCTTTTTTTTGGAAGTCTTAAAAATTCATGAAAAAAAATCCAAAAATTGAGATATTGACAAAATTCTTTCACAATAATATTCCTTACCACAATTATGATCAAAATAGTCATTAAGAAATCATCAATATCAATTAACTGAAAAACATGACACTTTTCTGCATTTAAATTACTAAGTCCAGAAACACGTCAGAAAACGTCTATTTGACGGATCTTAACCCCAAACACAAGTTTTGATAACCCATCTTTATAGATTGTTGAAATGCAATTAGTTTCCCCATTTATGCACTGGTTCTGGAGGAGAAGATTTTTAAAGAGGGGTACCGTTTTTGGCACTGAGGGAATCTGGATCCCGAACACAATTTTAGTAGGGGATCTTGAGTGCATCATATACACAAAGTTTGATCCAAATTTGCCATGCAGTTCCGGAGTAGAATTCAAATTTGCCGGTCTGTTTGTATGTAGTCTGAATCATCCCCCGTTTGCGTAAGTGCATCTCGTTCGCAGAATCAAACATGTCGAAGCATCGTATACCCACCTTTAAAGTGCATCCACATAATGGCATATCTGAGCATGTCCCTACTTCATTCGACTTAGTGTTCTGACTTAGGATTCTGATTTCGACCCTTTGTTCTGACCTAGGATTCTGTCTTCGACCCCCTGTTCTCACCAAGGGCTCTGTCTTTGATCCCCTGTTCTCACATACGGTACCAGTTTTCGACCTTCTGTTCTCACCCAGGGTTCTGAATCCGACCCTCTATTCTCACCCAGGGCTTTACCTTTGACCCCCTGCTTTCAGCACCTAGGACCCAGCCTTCGACCCTCTGTTCTCACCTCGGATTCTGTCTTCGACCTTCTCTTCTCACCTAGAACTCAGCGCCTTTGACCCCCTGTTCTCACCTAGGACTGCCTTCAGCCCCCTGTTCTAACCTAGGGCCCAGCCTTCGACCTTCTTCTCTCACCCAGGTCTCTGCCTTTGATCCCCTCTTCTCACCCTAGGCCTCTGCCTTCGACCCCCTGTTCTCACCAAGGACTCTGCCTTCGACCCCCTGCTCTCACCAAGGACTCTGCCTTCGGCCCCCTGCTCTCACACAGGGCTCTGCTTTCGACCCCCTGTTCTCACCCAGGGCTCTGTGTTCGACAAATTGGGACTCTAAAGAAACGTTGTATCCCCGGCTTGAAAGTTCATCCTCATCATGGGTTATCTGAGTATGTCTCTACTTTATCTTCCCTTAACAGAATAACAAACCCCCATGTAATTTATAATTTCTCCTTCTAATCTTACTAAATTTATGTTCTCATGTTATGATAAGTTAAGGTTATGTTCTATACTTAGAGGTAAATCGATATCAAACAAAGGATCTAAGGATGACATTCCTTTCATGTAAATTAGATGTAATTGTAGTATATTGTAGATGAATAACCTCATCATGAATGTTTATGAGATTCTATAAAAGGAACATCGATCGCAAATACGAAAATATCCGTGATTAAATCTCGTCATAGCTACGTTCACTACGGAACCACGGGAGATAAGGCGCGGTGAGCGGCAGGTCAGTTTTACAGCTGTGTTTGGCAGTGTCGGACGTTATATTGTTATCGCTCTGTTTCCTTGGTGGAATTAAAGTTTTATTGTGTTCTTAATATAATTTGGATAGTTTTAATCATTACGTGTGATTCACACGTTTAATTTGTTTTAATTGTGTGACGCATACAGTTATATAATCGTGACACACGATTTGAGTTCCTTGTACAGCATGTCTGATGACGAGGAGCGATTACTAGGTGACGCACCTAGTACCGCATTGGGTGACAATAAAGCTCATAATGCGCTCAGTACGCACAGTAATTTGGCGACTACGCCTAGTACTCCGGCGACAACGCCTACATCTGGTATCTCTCTGCTCCTACTTCAAAGTAACATGGAGAAAATCGCAAATTCCATGGAAGCCATGGGCTCCGCTTGGAAGTCTCTTGCTCTTATCAAAGACAAAAGTCATAGCCCCCAACCTTCATGCTCAAAAAGACCACGTCAGTCCGACTCGGACACTGACAATGGAGGGACGAAAAGAGCAAAGCAAAATGCACAATCACATGAAGATTCCGACTCGGACACTGACACTGATGATTGTGGAGACGATAGCGATGATGACAATGAGTCTGATGCCGAAGCTTTGGTTAATAAGGCTTCCACAAAACCAAAGGGAGATAAGAAGGAGGTTCAAGCCAACACAAAATTATCAGTCATGGCAGAAGCTGCCCTCGAATATGAGCTCAATGAAAAAGGACCTAAAGTCGACGATTCAGTTGCAAAAACAGTAAATAAACAATGGTTGGCAAAAATGCCTTTTAAGGTATTACAAAATAAAAGAGCAAAGTACTCTGTTCCTGAAAATTGTGAGAACCTTATGGTGCCTCTGGTCAACAAACCAATCTGGAATACGTTAGACCAGTACCACAAAACGCACGATCTGAGACTCTCAAATGTTCAATCTACGTGCGTCGCTGCGGGAGCAGCCATTACGAAAAGCCTTCATGACCTGGTCACCTCTGATAACATCGAGGTCCCGAGTTTAATTAGACAATTGACTGACGCAGTTGTCCTACTCGGCCAGGTTAATTACGATTTATCTCTACATCGAAGAGAAAACTTGAGGCCTGCTCTTTCTGGGGAATATCGAGACTTATGTAACTCAGAACACCCAATGTCACAAAACCTTTTCGGAGATGACCTCCATCAAGGTATGAAAATAGCCAAAGAGACACAAAAGCTAGGCAAAGACCTTAAGCAAAAAGGCTATAAAAAGAGCTACAAGTCCAAAGGCTACAAGAACCGTAAATACGGAAAGCAGGGAAATTTTCAGAAGGCCAAAAACTTCAAACGCCGCAACAAAAAAGTCCACAGACCAAAGCAGTCGAAATCGGACTCAAGCGACAACTAAGCATAGATTATGCGGTAAGTTGTCTTCATTCTTCTGTAGAAAATTTAAAACAGAATTTGTTAAATAATGCACAGCATTTTCATGGAGGCAATATAAAATGTTTTGTTGAACAATGGCAACAGTTAACATCTGACCCAGAAATAATTGATATTGTCACAGGTATGCATATTCCATTTGACAGCAAACCGCGACAATATTCGTTGCCGACGCAATTAGATTTCTCTGATGCAGAAATGATGATCATTGATAATGAAATTCAGGGTCTTCTGGAAAAGCAAGTCATCAAATCATGTAATATTGAACAGGATGACTTCGTATCTACTATATTTGTTCGATCAAAACAAAATGGCAAACATAGAATGATTCTAAATCTAAAGCCTTTGAACGAACATGTGACATATAGTCATTTTAAAATGGACTCCTTATCATCAGTTCTTCATTTGATTACCAAGAATTGTTGGATGGCATCAGTAGATATGAAAGATGCATATTATAGCTGCCCGATCTCATCTTCACATCAGAAATATCTTAAATTCGTATGGATGGGTCAATGCTATAAATTTACAACTTTTCCAAATGGACTAGCATGCTGTCCTAGAAAATTCACAAAACTGTTGAAACCTGTTTTTGCGTTGTTGCGACAAATGGGTCACTTGTCAACTGTTTACATTGATGATACATATCTACAAGGTGAAACACCAGAAGACTGTTTTCAGAATGTTTATGATACTGTACATATATTACAAAACCTCGGGTTCATTGTTCACCCAGAGAAATCTGTACTGAGACCCTCACAACAAATTGTTTTTCTCGGGTTTGTGCTAGATTCTGTGAATATGACGATTCGTCTTACTTGTGAAAAGGCACAAAGGCTCAAAACATTTTGCACAAAGTTACTCAACAAAAACAGGGTCTCCATACGGAGTGTTGCCATGTTGTTAGGCTATATGACAGCTAGTTTTCCTGCTGTAATGTATGGACCTCTACATTATCGCATACTAGAGATGGAAAAAACGAAAGCTTTGAAATTAGCTTATGGCAATTATGATGCCTACATGACCATCTCAAAAAACGCAAAGAAAGAAATTTGTTGGTGGCAACAGTCTATTGCGTCCTCTTACAATTTGATCAATAGAGAGGCACCTACAGTTATCCTACATACTGACGCTAGCAACGCTGGCTGGGGTGGTGTCCTTGGAAATCTGAGGGCCGGGGATAGCTGGACATTAGCAGAGAGCCAATATCACATAAATTATCTAGAAATCATGGCTGTCTTCTTATCTCTAAAATCATTCCGCGACCATTTGCGGGGAAAACATGTGAAGGTCATGACGGATAACACTACGGCCGTCTTTTGTCTAAACCACATGGGCACAAGCCATTCTAATAAATGTAATGCATTGACAAAATCAGTGTGGGAATGGTGTATTTCTGAATCAGTTTTCATAACAAGTGCACATATTGCAGGGTCACTCAATACGGATGCAGACATAGAGTCTAGAAAACGCCGTGAAACAGAGTGGAAACTTAATACATCTCTGTTAGAAAAAGCACTGCTACAATTACAGTTTAGTCCTGATATAGATTTATTTGCTTCAAGGACAAACAAACAAATAGCGAAATATGTGTCTTTTCAATGTGATCCCGATGCATGGGCTGTTGACTCGTTTACACTTAACTGGAGGTACTTTAATTTTTATGCATTTCCTCCTTTCAGTGTGGTAGCCAAAGCTCTTCAAAAAATTCAGACGGACCAGGCAAAAGGAATTATTGTAGTTCCCCACTGGCCAACGCAGTCGTGGTTCTCAAAACTAACCAGAATGCTGATATCAAATCCAGTAATTCTGCCATCGGGGAAACACATACTGCAACTGCCATCAAACCCACTGGAAATTCATCCATTGTACAAAAGACTTCATCTATTGATATGTCTTGTGTCAGGGAATGCCTCGAAAGTAAAGGACTTTCAGGAAAGGCTGCCAACCTCATTCTCGGAGCATGGCGACAAACAACCCAAAAACAGTATAAGACATATTTCGATCAGTGGCAAGCATACTGTAATACCGCAGGGTGTGATCCATTTTATCCACCTTTGAATATTGCAATTAACTTTCTTGCGGATCTTGCAGACAAAGTTGGCTACAGTGCTGTAAATACGGCTAGAAGTGCGCTTTCTGGAATTGTGTCATTACCTGATGGAAGCGTTTTTGGGAAACATCCCTTGTAAAAAGACTTTTGAAAGGTGTTTTTGAAGCAAAACCATCATTACCACGATACAATGATATCTGGGATGTAAATAGTGTACTTATGTATTTGAAGAATATGTGCTCTTATGACGCCATATCATTGAAGGATCTTACCTACAAATTAGTTATGTTACTGGCGATCCTTACGGGACAGAGATGTCAAACATTGCATCTTCTGAAACTTCCTCATATTCAGATTACAACTGATGCATGCGTTTTCTATATTGTGGATTTACTGAAACAATCCAAACCTGGAAAACATATTCAACCTATTTCACTCCAGGCGTACACAAAAGACCGCAGTCTGTCTGTTGTTACATGCCTTCAGAGGTATCTTGAGGTCACGCAGTCATTAAGACATTCTTCTAATGATGGCTTGTTTATAAGCTATTTAAAGCCACATAAAACTGTAACACGAGAAACGTTGTCCAGGTGGCTGAAGACGGTTCTGCGAGACGCCGGCATTGATGTTTCAATTTATAGTGCACACAGTACGCGTGCCGCGTCGACGTCTGCTGCTTGCGCAAGAGGTCTCCCGATTGAAGATATAATGAGATCTGCGGGATGGAGCAGTGATCGGACATTTGCAAAATTTTACAAACTGCAAATAGACACTGTGAAATTTGACAATGCCATTCTTAGTGATGTTGTGTAATTATCACATTTTCAGTGTTGAAGTCATGTGTAGCATTGTATTTAGTTTATATTATAGTGGAGTTCTTTCAATAGATCTTATGTTGTTTATTACGACACTGTTGATCTGGTAGACTTGGCTAAACATAGCCAGTCTTTTGATCTCCTCGCAGACACATGGCTGTCAAGTCTCCCGTGGTTCCGTAGTGAACGTAGCTATGACGAGATAGAATTAGAAAATTAAACGAGACTTACCTGTAAGTTGAAGTTTGATTGGAATTCTATCGAGTCATAGTACGGAACGTAGGAATCATGGGCCCACCCAATATTGGGAACCCTCCCTAAGTGGTTCATGTGTCCACTTCGGGTTTTAAAGTCTGACCTGCCGCTCACCGCGCCTTATCTCCCATGATTCCTACGTTCCGTACTATGACTCGATAGAATTCCAATCAAACTTCAACTTACAGGTAAGTCTCGTTTAATTTTCTAATTAAATCGCTTGTAATGTGCATAGCTAAGGCATTAAATCGGACGGAGCTGCGCAGTCAATGATGCATAGCTGTACAAAATCATCATTGACATATTGAATTTGTTTCAATGATATAATATATTTAGTATTTTGTAATTCCTCCTTATATGCATTTCCGCTTTATTGATTAGAACTCTCATGTACAATTTGTTTGTTTTTGTTTGTTTGTTTTCCCTTAAAGTTTTGATTCTAGTTAATTGAACTCCTAGTGTTCAATTTGGCTGACAATAAAACAAAAGATAAAAGAATTGTTCATTGTTATGGAAGTCCTCATGTTTTGAATTTTATATTTTTTGTATAACTGGTTTACAATACACACAATTATTTCACTGGATTGATGGTGGCACCTGTCTGGTGCATGCTTTCACGTCAAGATGATATGTCTTTATAGAGTGGCAGACAGTCGGAGTATGTCAGTTGATCTCAACGGTGGATCTTGAACGAGAGGTTCCGGATTGGAGTCCCGACGATGGATCTTCACTGAGAGGTCCCGGGTTCGAGTCCCGATGAAAGAAGGACGAAAAACTTTTGCGTCATGCGCTACGCGGAATGATGCATTTTCCGTCCTTTTTTGTGGTATACCTCCATCCAACGAAAAAAAAAAAGAAGAAGAAGAATTAGATTCATTCCCACTCTTCCCGAAATATAGTAAAGTGAATCGTAATAAATCAATGTTGGTGAAACCACAGAACTAACGTGTACTCTCTCATTAAAATGTATAGTTGTTGTAGGTATCATTATACATAATGTATCTGATTTCTCTGGATGGGTTTTTCCCCTGTGCATATTTTTGTGTAATAGTTTTTGTTATGTTTTAGGCGGGGAGGGGTTATATCATACCAAATCTGTGAATTACAATAATACGAAACACGTGTAGCGATATCTCGTCCGTATGGGAACTTGTACTCCCATAAGCACAGATTTTGATATTTAAGGATTAACTTTGACAATTTTGCAATTTATTGAGATATAACATAGTTTGAGGCGCTGCATATTATATCTCAATACATTGCAAAATTGTTAAAGTTAATCGTTGTAATTTAATTAAACACTAGAATAATTTGAATTATAAACATTAGATTCTTTTTAAACTGCAAATGAAAATGTAACAACAAAATGGAAAATATCCGCATAGGTGGTTGCTCCTAACAACCGAGCAAACAGATTTATGAAGCTATAATATTCTTTCAACAGCCAATCAAATTTCTTGTTTCATAAGAAATTAAATTATTAACTATTCGACACTGGAAATTATTCTATTTTCTGATTTTCGTTTAAAAGTCATTTTGTCACCTGACTTTGGGTACTTCCGGTTACCACATTTTCGACGATTTTCAATATATTTGCCCACCAAAACATTTTTTCCTAAAATTAATGCGTGGATAATTATTCTCTGTTCTATTTTTAATTCATTGTCTATGTTGTATGTCTTTAAAACGTCTGCACATTTAATGTCCTCTGCGTTTAATTTAATTGTTATTCCGAGTACACGAGGGGGCAGGCTTGGTGTAGTGGTTAAGCGTTTGGCTTGCGGCGCCGACGATCCGGGTTCGATTCCCGGGTTGCGCCACTATGTTTAAGAGGTTGGTAACCTCCTGCTTCCAAGTCGCGATATAACTGAAATATTGTTGAAAGCGACGTAAAACACCAATCAACCAACCAACCAATCCGAGTACACGAATTTCAACTGTGTGCACTTATTTTTCAATAGCTTATCCAAATATACACGTAGAACACCTAGTAATGTGTCGTTTCCATTGTCAGATGGCTGTAATTTCAAATAGAGTAATAAAACTGCGAGTAAATTATGCAAGATTTTATGGGATTTATAAAGGATCATTGGCAGTAACGGTAAAATTTAACATGTCTTGTTGAGATTTTGCTGAAATAATGAAGCATTAATACGAAATTTAGAAGTTTTATAGTGAACGTGAATAGTGTTCGCTCTGCGCTGAGGCGTTAGTGTCCTAGGAAATATTACTCTTAATGAAATGTAAATAAAATATTCATAAATAGAACTTTATTATTAAAGGGACATAGTCCGAGACTGGAAATTTTTAGCATGAAAAGGATAAATTACGACAGTATCTTATTTTTCATGTATTACATAAATTATAGACTTTGTGTTAATTGCAAAATTTAAAACTAAAATTACTCAATGTTTTCGTAGAATAAAGGTAACTGAGTCGAATTAAATTCGGTTGGTATCAATTCCCCAAATAAGGCGATGTTCCGCCCATAATCATGCGCGTGCGCGGATATTCACTGTAGAAAACAACAAAAATGGTTTACATGGAGGAATACGAGCACGAGAAAAGCGAAAGTGTGGTAGAAAATAACTATACACAGACTCGGAGGCAAAAAAAAATGAAAAGTGGAACAAATGTAAGAATCGGGTAAAGTACGAGTTTCATTGTCACGTGATTTCCTTTGACCGACCTCATCAATATTCAAGGAGTTGGTGTGGTTAAGTTGCAAATTTAAAATGGGCATATCTCGTTAACGACATCGACTTCGGTGACGATACTTTTTACACATCTTAGATAATATATTAGCAATCGATTGCCGTTTAAGAAATCCGTTTACATTTTTTTTTATACTTTTCCCGACTTCAATCGGACCATGCTCCTTTAATATTTCATTTACATTTCATTAAGTGCAATATTTCAAAGGACAGAGGCCTTAACCCGACAACTGACAACATAACGAATCAGGGTAGAGGTACAGTATTGTAGCTAGCGGTCCTTCTGTTCAGTACATTATTCTGTCGGGACCAAGCAAATAGATCTGATGCAGAGAACATGGCATTCAGTAGATCAATTATCAGGTACAAATTCACCCCATCTTCTGATTTAATGTGTTAACAAAGGGAGGTAAATCTAAGTAACATAGCATATAATGGTATGATATGAGAGAGAGAGAGAGAAAGAGGGGGGGGGGTTGTACTTACACTACTTGTGTAAGTAGATTATTATCAATTTATCAAAATCATTAAATCACCACAGTTTTTTAATGTACGTTATGTTCATTGATGTATTTTGTGTGTCAGTCGATCTCCCCCACAAAGTCTAGTTTATCTGACTAGTCTGGTTTAAAAAATTGCGCCATCATCCCATGACAACGGCCAAAATAGTCCCTGACAACGGCCAAAATAGTCCCTGACAACGGCCACCACAGTTCCTGACAACGACCACCACGAGACCTGACAACGACCTCTACAGCTTCTAACAACGGCCACCATTGTCCATGACAACAACCACTACCACAGATTCAAACAACAGTAACAAGAGCCCTTAACAACTCACAGTCCCTGACAACGACCATCACAGTCCCTGACCAACACAGTCCCTGACAACGGCCAATACAGTCCCTGACAACCACCATCACAGTCCCTGACCAACACAGTCCCTGACAACGGTCAAAACAGTCCCAGACAACGGCCAAAAAGTCCCTGACGAAGGCAGTCACAATCCCTGACAACGACCTCTACAGCTCTTGATAATGGCCAAAACAGTCCCTGACAACAACCACTACAATAGCCAACAACGACAACCACAGCTCTTTAAAACGGCCACAACAGTCCCTGACAACAACCATCACAGTCACTGACAAAGGGCACCAAAACCCCTGAAAACAACCACAACAGTCCATGACAACATCGTCCACAGTCCCTGACAATTAATGACCATCACAGTCCCTGACAATGACCACCATAGCTCCTGACAACGGTCACAACAGTCCCTGACAACGACCTCTACAGCTCTTGACAACGTTCACCACAGTCCCTGACAACAATCACTACAGTAGCCTACAACGACCATCACAGTCCCTGACAACGGGCACAATAGACCCTGAAAACGACCACCACAGTCCGTGACGACACCACAGTCCCTAACAACGACCATCACAGCCCCTGACAACGACCATCACAGTCCCTGACAATGATCACCTAAGTGCCTGACAACGGCAACCACAGTCTCTGACAATGGCCACCACAGTCCCTGACAACGACCACCATAGTTCCTAACAACGACCACCACAATACTTGACAACGGTCACCACAGTCCCTGACAACGACAATCATAGTCCTTGACAATGGCTAAAATAGTCCATGACAATAAGCTTTACGCATCACAAACAAGTTTGATAACATCTTCTTCTAATGCAGATTTTAGGCAGTACCGTGACAAGTGTCACTCAAATGAAATAGTTAAATATCTTACGGGCAAAACATCCTCATTTCCTGCGAAAACAGTGCAATCAAATGTGCACATATTTAAAAACTATAGATGTAAATCGTTGATTCTTTCACGGACAACAAAATTGACTTATATATATATTGGGTGTCATTATCAGGATCAAGCGACGCATAAAGTTCCGTTGTCCATATATATATATGTGTGTGTGTATACATATATACTGCGTGTATATATGCATGTATGTATGTATATATGTATATGCGATGATACAAAGGGTTGCGACAGATTCCAATCTTCAATAAATTCTACTACTTCTAGATTTCATAGCCCCGTATAAAACATTTGCTGCACTCATGAGTGCGTTAAGATACTCTTTGAACTAATTAAAAATAAATTTATTGAAAATTTTTAAAGAAACACTATCCCTCGGCAGATTTATAAGTTCTGAAACTTACTATAAACTTACTATAAGCTTTAAAGTCCATTTATGTATATATTACACACAACGTCGAAGATTTACAAAAAATCTCTTGAAAATATTGTACCATTAACAGGATACCAGCATCGGAAATATCGTGCTTTTCTCTGCAACGCCTCGATAATGAATATTCATGAATTATCAATCATGTGACCGCATTAAAACGACAAGGATGTCTTTATTCACGTCTGTTTTTCTATTTTTCACATCCGAATCGCTAAACAAATTCTTTCTTCCCGTTTCCTTTTCACTTTCACAAATATGTTGATACGTTTGTTTACGTCTCGCTTCAAAATACATTATTGCACATGTGCGAAGATGGCGCTTTCGGCAAATATGGACAATTTATGAGCACCTCACAACAATGCATGTTATTTTAAAAATAATGCATGATCTTTACAGAAGTAAAGTTTTAAATTCTCGTATTAACGAAAAGTTTATATTTCTGGGAAGCCTACAAATATAGCAAATCAATGATTTTCATTTCAACAGCCGTAAATTCAGGTTGTGAGGTACAGTGCCTCTTTAGATAGAAAATAAGGATCAATGAATAATCCGGTACAAAGGCCAAAAAAAAAAAAAAAAAATAAATAAATAAATAAAAAGAGAGATAATAATATATAAATGAATAAATAACTTAATAATAAATAGACAGACAAATAAATAAAAATTCAGCTTCAAAATTTAGAAAAAAAAAAGGAAAATAATCCCTCGAGCGGCGATAGTCTTTCTGCCCACTTCCACCCTTAAAATCGAATGATTGCTCCCTAAAATAACCTGATCTTTCGATCGATACAAAAGTCGCCAACCCCAAGCCCTCGCTATCCCATAATTCTATAATTATTAGAGGCTATCTAGAGGGCTTGGCCCCCGATAGCAATACAACTTCACTACACACATTTCCTTCTACAGATTCTCAGTTCAATGTCGATTTCAATCAACAATACAGCGTCTTGAAAAATACACGTGTGAACTCGACAGGGGAGTTGTATCGTCTCATCACCGCGGGGAATATGCGCCAGAGTATGTGTGAATTATAGATGCTGATATATTGGTCTTGGAAGGGAGGTATTCAGTACGTTATTGTGCAATTTTGTGATAGTTTATCTAATTTCTGTATCATCTGAATAGGAATTCTATGATCCGGCAAATTTTGTTTTGGTTCATCTGGCAGGAATTCTATAATCTTGCGACCTTTGGTTTGGTTTATCTGATAATGTTGGTTTAGTTCATTTGATAGGAATTCTACAATCCCGTGATTGTTTGTTTTCCGTCTATTTCAATGCTTTAGTACGCAAGACATTTGGTGACTTGATTCTTAGTCAGGTGTGCAACCAGGACATATATGTATACGCATTCTTTAGCGAAATACATCAGCGTTAATATCTATAATGCTTGTCTTCCATTAAATCTTAATATTTCATAGGCGGATTCAGTGTGGGTTGCAACAACCCCCTTTTTAATCGGAAATTTTTACCAAAAAGTCATTTTCGACCATTGTTTTAGGGCTGCAACCCCATTCCCTTTCCTGACCGAATAGTGCAAAACATGTCATGGGAGGCTGCTGCCCCCTTTCAAAAATTTCTAGATTCGCCTATGTATTGCCTTTTTTCCTTCTTTTATTATGATTATTATTATTTTTAAAATTTTCTTAACTTTCTAAAGGAGTTATCTTATATCAATGTAACTGTCTACTTTAATAAAGTTTCCTGGGGCTGTGCCTCCGGAAGGTCAATTTAGAGCGTCGACCTGCACTTGAATGAAAAGAAAACCTCTGCATTTATAATCCCAATCAACCTTCGGGAGGCAAGCTACGTCACTAATATTTATTCTATGTGTCACTATCCCATACGTAAAAATGGAAAGTATTGTTCACGTCAATTAATTTATTTTGTCTTGGAAGTTGTTTCAAAGGAAGATGTAGCGTGAATGATTTTAAACCAATTGGAATCAATAGAGATGACAAAATAAACAAATAAAAAAATAGATGAATATATAAATAAAATGATAAATAGATAAATGAATAAATGAATATAAATTAAATAAATAAATAAATAGATGGATATGTGATAAATAATAAATAAATAGAGAGATAAATAAACACATAAATAAATAATTAAATGAATAATTTGGAAAACATATACAATATAAACTTGCAATAAATACATTACTATTTTACACATACAAATTAATTATTTGCCTATTAATATTATTGGGTATACTTGTCTGACATGAACCACATTGATACCTCATCCATCTACATATAAGCCAATGTCAGAACTGCGGGCTCAGGGGACAAAACACGCATTGACACACAAATATAAATTTATGCATAACACACTGAATATATCGCTGAACTTTACATCCTGTACAGAATGACGTCTGTAATTTCCAGAGCATTCCGTATCCCGCACATAATGGCGCCTGTAAGCCTACCGGACCAGCAGTAACACAGGGCATGTATAGATTACATGGCATATAGTATATTTTGACTAAGTTGACAGCTAGAATGCTTACCGTTTAGATACTTTATTGTCCTGTCGATAAAGTTATAGTATGCAGAGAGCTATCGCCAGCAGTGAGTCAATGGGTACTTATATTATTTAAGGAAGCAGCATCTGCTATTGTTTAATATCTTTTCTATTTTTAGTAACATGGATCATCTTCCATTGCCCACAACGATCGATGTGTGACGCATATAGCCGCAGCGATGCTAAAAATAGCTGAAACCTTTGTTATTTGTGTTAGATTTAAAACAGTTCAAAATGTTGTAAAAGTGGTGACATTGAATGCATTTGAAAAGAAATTCATGCACCAGTGATGCAAGTGAATGACAGTTAATCCTATAAGGCAATAAAAGAGTTAAACTGCATACACTGAATTTGGGAGGGAAGGGCTAGTCTCGCCGATGTTTCCGCTACTACATACGCGAATCTAGAAGGGGGAGGGGAGTGTATCCACCCGGAGATTCGGCGAAAACTACTTATCTTGTTATTTTTCGATGTAAAATAAGTAATTTTACACACAAAGCATGGATGCCCCCTCTCAGATAATTTATATAGATGGAACCCCCCCCAACCCCCCCCCCCCCCCCCCTTTCGACAAAATGTCTGGACCCGCTGCTTATTAGGTACATATTTCTTGAATGATGAACGTAAAAGCATCACGAAAGGAATTTAGTTTGTATATGGTAGTTTGCAACTTCGTTTATACAGGTGGGAAATTCACCCTAACCGTTCCTCTTCAATAATCTGGAAACAATGATAGTGAAGAATGGCTAAACTGACACTTAGTGACCACCCGACATTCAAATGGCCAATGTCTGATATGGTTAGCGTTTTATTATCATCCATAGGTGTAGAAAATGCTATGAAATGCCACACCCGCGAGCTTTATTTACCGTTAAAAACGTTGAAATAACATCAAAACCGCAGGTTTGAACCCAAGTTTTCTTATGAAGCATTGTGCGGGGTTCGATTCCCAAGACAGCCATACCATTTCAATGCCACTCTAAGCTACAGATGGGGTTTTATATTCCATCGTAGCCTTTGACCTCCCCTCTTTTTCGTATATTTAGGGTCTTCCGATTCCATCGGAAGACCCTTCTGTTATTGTGAGGTTTTTTCTTTACATTTGTTATTATTATTATCATTATTATTATTATTATTATTATTATTATTATTATTATTATTATTATTATTCTTAGCACTTTTTTGACTGCAATTTTCTCAGGAACGGCTTCACTGTCAACAATTTTGTTTCATTTATATTGTCGTATATACCGGTACGTTGAAACAACGTCATGACATGTTCAGTGAGCGGGAACCTTGAATGTGGGATATAGTGCGACATGATTTCTAGGTAGGATAGAATATTATACACATACATTAACATGTGGAGTTTTTCTGTCTAAGAATGTATAGATGCATATATCACTAGTTAATAGCCTGTTTCATACATGTGTATTAATTATTAAAGGGAAGGGATAATAACAGATCGCTATACAAGAGATTTAAAAAAAAAATGATTACAATGTAAATAAAGGTAAATAAATAAATATATATAATAGATAAATAAAAACAAAATATTCTTCCGTAAATAAATGAATAGAAAAATAAGAATAAATAAATAAGTTTTTGTAAATGAAAATATATTTTACAATAAGGACAAATAAATAAGTAAATTTTTGTAAATGAAAATATATTTTATTATGCAAATATTCAGTAGTTTCTCCTCCAAAGGGAAGTCGTTTCCGATAAATAAATAAAGTTACACTCAAATGCCACATATCCATCCTGCTTGTATAAGTGCTCAGCGTAAATCATTTTACGCTGGACACTTATACCAGCAGGATGGATTTTACTTAATTATTTCATATTTTCTATTATCCACTTGATAAAGGGCATGTGCCCGAAAATTTGTGGCATTTGAGTGTAACTTTATTTATTTATTTCATTATGATCAGCCGCTATTAATTTTATGCGGAGAGAGACAGTTTTTAACCGGTACAATGATAAAGGACATTGCCTGTCATTCATTTTAAATAACACAATGATGTTTACTTTACACCTTTTGCAGCTTTAAAAGAGACTCCCGATATATTGTCACGTGACCACCGTTATACTATGCCTCCCAAGCAAGTTTGAACCCAAGTTTTCTTATGAAGTATTGTGCGGGGTTGTGCTCCCAAGAAAGCCACACCATTTCCATGCCGTTCTAAGCTACAGCTAGGGTTTTATATTCGATCATAAGCTTGATCAACCCTTCTTTTTTGTATATAACATTTATATTGCCGTTATACGTCCAAATAACGTCAGGACGATAAGCGGGAACAGCGAATTTTGGATATAACATTTTGTGGACATCTCGTCCCAATAAAGCTATATGCTTTATTTAAGGTTTAGCATCATCGCTAGGGTTTTATAATCAACTGTACAGTTGGAAAATGCTACGAAATGCTAGATCTGCGAGTTTTATTTACCGTTGAAGGTTGAAATAATATCGAAACCGCAAATTTCTTATGAAATATTGTGCGGAGTTGGATTCCCAAGAAAGCCATTCCATTTCCATGGCGGTATCAGCTACGGTCCGGGTTATGCATTCAGTTATAGGCTTGGATAACCGTTCTCACTACGGAAAAGAAAAACACCACGAGAATCCCATTTTACCCAGACACACTCTTGAAATTTCTGAAAAAATAACAGGAAAGTCTACACTGATAAATTCTAAGTCTACCCTAAAAAAATCTACAAAAATATCTTCTGTGGCAGCAAGTCAGAATAGGACCAATGCAATAGCCAGATTAACATAAACTTGTAGGAGTATCTTCCTCGTGCATAGCTCTGTCCTTAGACAGATTCTTTGGTTCATTTTTCAGTCAGTTTGGCTTCAACACTGCTCTTCATATTTTTATATATTTTGAGAATTCCAATCATTTGGCCACGAGCATCACTGAAGAGACATAACTTGTCGAAATGCGCATATGGTGCACAAAATACAAGGTATATATGTTCTATATTTATTTTAAACAGTAACACTTAAAACAAAATTCGTACATCCTACTGAAAGTCTTTCGAAGTGGCCACTATTTGATACAACACATTTTATATACATTAAAGTTCACAGATGACGGCGAATCATTTTAAGGGCTCGTATATAAGTAACCGTGACCGCGCGACGGAAGGGCGTCGCGTTAGGCGTTTGTTTGTTTTTTTTCCAAGGTTTTCAGTGTTGTTCGAGTTTTTCCAGTGTAGACTTCAGAGTTTTGCAGAGTTCTTCAGTGTTATCGGAGTTTTTCAGAGTTTGATAGGGTCAGAATTTTTCAGCGTTTTGAGTGTAGGTTTAAGTGATATGCTGTAATTTTGCAAGGACTTATAAGTCCTTGAATTTTGAGGGTAGATTCATTGTTTTTCAGACTTTGTCAGAAGAAAATGGGACTTTCAGAGGCATTATTGTTCAGTGGTGTTATAAGATAGATACAGGATTAATTCCGCTGATTAAGCAACGTATTCGTAGGACACCATTGAATTTTCATGAAGTTGAGAAGCACTTGCCTAAAATGCTAGAAGCAGAGGTGTTAATCCTTTAGTGAATAGACATTGCCTCAAGTTCTGATAAAGAAAAAAAGGGACGCAGAGATTAGGTTATCGTGCACTTAATACGATAAATGTTCTCCTTCCTTGATAGAATAGTGCATTTGTAATATGTAGTGTTCCAAGTTGAATGCCAACTCAGTGCATTGGTAATATGTAGTGTTCCAAGTTGAATGCCAACTCAGTACATTGGTAATATGTAGTGTTCCAAGTTGAATGCCAACTCAGTGCATTTCCAAGTCACAATTGATGATGCAGGTAAGTGTAAAACTGCTATAATCACAATATATTGCTTGTTTCTGTTTACAACCCACCCACCCCCTCGTCATTTAAACTCTTTAACGAGACTTCTACCTTCACAAGGTAATGAATCTCGCTCTTGCGGGACTACATCAATCTGTTTTAAATTTAGAAGATATTTTAGTTTTAGGCAAAAAGTCAATGATTATTTACGGAATTTAAAGGATGTATTATGCCGGTTTAGATCATAGTGTTTGAAGCTTATAGCTAAGAAATGTGATCCTTTCATCAAGGGTGTAGAATTTTTCGGACGAATAGTTAGCCACAATGATGTGGAATAAGTTTTACAAAGACCAACAAAGAGTTGCCTGTCTAAACAAATAAAATACCAACGACGTTGAACTGTTTTACGGGTTTGCTAACTAGCATAATTACTTTATTACAACAGCACTGTATGCTCTATTCCGAAAAAATAATACCTTTCCAATGGAATATGGAACGATATAAAGCGTTTGAAGAAGCTAAGTGGGTTCTTGCAAGTGCAGATTATTGTAGCCTGTCACCTAATTCAGAGCTCCGCAAATATTCAGGGCGCTAAGCTGCCAGTAAATTTACTTGCGAGTAAAAATTGAAAACGGCGGAAAAACATTACTGCATGTCACTAAATGGCGAGTAAATTGTCGGAGCATTAAACCGGAAGTAGATTTTCCGGACAAGGTTGATTTTTACTATTATAGTAACTCAGTCGGAATCATTTTTGCGCATAAAGAAAGTTGGTAACGTATCAAGTGTTTAAACGAACGACTCATGGCCCATCAACATGGCGTCAAAACGTAAATAAAACCAAGCCTTACTTCATTTGGCCTCAAATGGCAGGAGTTGTTTAACAAGAACCAGTCAGTGAATGTCACCGTGTTGTCTATTCACTCGAGTGCTAATCAGCCTAGCTCTGGTATAAGTACTAGTGATGCCGATACTCGTGTCCGTTCTGACGTTTACCGCAACCTCACACAGTAATGAAGGACTAGCTATTACTGAATTCAAAAGTGTAGAAGTATGGGTATCATAAAGACTGGCCAACTGAAGCAGTGGAATTGATATTATTACAAGATATTTACTGATATTTAGCATTAAACTATGTATCTTATGTAATGCTCCTTTTTCATATTGTTTTTGGACCATCTTTGGTTCAAAGTTTACGATTTGGTAGCCTTATATGTGGTGAGTAAAATATTTGAATCACTAACTAAATATCTAGTTATGAAAACGGAATATTTGGAGCCCTGGATTATACTACCATAAGAGCCACAAGTCAATTTGGCTTTCAATTACCTGGTAGACCATTAATGGCTTGTACTGACTGTAACATTTTGCGATGGTTATCAAACTTTCGGATCCCAGATAGTCAACTGGCACAATATATGGAAGAGCTGAGCCGAGTGGAATGTGGATTAGCGATGTTATTTACGGTAAATGCAAAGACAACTACGTCAACATTTTCCCTAAATAACAACAAATAATGGTGAGCGCACGTTTGCTTTTTTCAACATATATTAATTTTGGGATTGAGTTTACCTGTTTATGTCTACTTCCCTTTTCTCTCACCCCTCTGAGAATAGTAACTTAAGAGAAAAGCGGTATGGAGCGGCACACTACACGGATACAACCTCTACCAGTGAAACATTTCTATGTTACTGTACCAGCTAGATTCTTTATACTCTGTGATTAAACTCTTTTCATATCTTAAGAATCTGTCAAATTTCTGACCGAAATGTGCATGTGAAGTAATTTATTTATAGTCTAGTTATAAAATGATGTAAATTCTTCTTTCCTTATAGTAATTTTCCAACCTCCTTTCTGTATCATCTTTGCATGTAATTTGTTAAGATTTCATTGGTGGGGGAATGTTCATGCTTCTTTGTTTGTTTGCTCATGTTTCATTTGCTCATATACCATTCTGACAGCTGTTATACACCTTTCAACTTATACATGGAATATAAATGTACTAACTATCACATTAATAGAATAATCCATGCACTGTCTATTTATTTCTTTGCTTGCTAATGGACAAATTATGTACATATAAAAGTCATCTTAGTCGGGTAGATAGTGTAGTACTTAGCTCATGATTGTTCATTGATGTGCATTACGACTGCTCTGTATTTTTATTTTTTCCTTATAAACACCTACAATGGCACATTTCTGATGCATTACTAGATGTGCTGATTCTGAATACAGACCAAAAATATAGAGAAACTAATTGTGTGTGTGTGTGTGTGTGTGTGTGTGTGTGTGTGTGTGTGTGTTTAGGTGTGTATTGCATGATGCAAATTATGGTAAATTTCCTTTTATATGTAAGTACCCTTTTCAACTTTTTCCATTTGCCTTTGAGGACCAGTCCCTAGAAAAACAATCATGGATGAAAGCAGACAGTATCTGGCAACCAGACTTAACTCCAAGGTGTGCTCTATTATTGTTTTAGATGAAAACCATCTGCACAGACTCCATATCCCACACTTGATTTAGGACATGTTAATTAAGCTGTAACTCCGTAAAAACCTCCTTTATATCGTGCAACTACTGCAACTTTTGTTCCATATGTGTCTCTGTATGTATATAGAGCAGGCTACCAGAGGAATGAAATGTTTTGTTTCCTGAAACACGATTTGCTTGTGACTTTACTGCATCCCTTAGATGACTTACCCCGAATTGTGGCTGCAATTTTATCCTTTTCCGCAAACATAACCATTGAAATTCTTGTTTCTTATTAAAACTCTGTTCATAAATGACATGCAGAAATGTAAATATATCTATATCAACATCCAAATATATAACTTCCTCCAAAGATCATGATAAGAATCAAGATAATTTACTATTTTCCCCACCCCGGATCCTCAGAAGGAGCTGAAAACCAGCAAAATTTGTAGGGACTAAGATCCCATGTAATTGAGAAGTTTTACATGTATGAGTTTTACATATATAATATCCCCTCCTCCTCCCCCGCAAGAAGAAGGTAAACCCGCTTTACTAATAATTTCTGTGTGTGAAGTTAGAAAAACAGTTTCTCCTTATTTCTAAAATTATCTGATCCTTCAGCTGTAATCATGTCTACTTTAATAAATATAAAACATATATACCTTTTAATTTTGTGCATCAGATGCGCATTTTTACAACTTATGTTAATAATCATTCAATACATGTGTACTTGAAGATGAATCATTTTCTCAGTGTAATTTTCAATACACACATCTCATGTGTCTACTGAGAATATTAACATTGCCATAAATTTAAGTCCTTCATCATGGTTTTCTTTACTCCACGCTTGAATTGATACTAGTTTTGACATTGTCAAAAGCTGTTCACTAGAACAAATGGAATGTTCTCCTGTTCCATATTTACCTCATAACACACAGTACAAAAGCTGGTGATTCCTTGGTCTATTTCCAACGGCTGTTCCTCTTGGCTATTTTCATTTCCCTTTTATCAGAGTTTCCATCTGTTAGAATGTATTTGTCCATGAAGATTTGTCCATGGAATTTTAAAAATTCCATTTCAGTAGCTCTTACTGTATGCTATTCTCTGGCAAGGGTGACATGCTAAATAAAAGTCAAACGTCACAAAAGAGTCCCCAGCAAGAGCAAGCTAACTTTGAATTTGTTATTTATTTATTCATTTTAAATAGTGTGATGATTTTCTACGCGGTATTTAGATACGAGATTCCGACATGTCTTTTAATATTAATATTAACATCATCTATCTCTTGAAAAAGGCCAATGCTTTATAAAGGCCATGATGTCGAAGATTGCAGTATAGAGTGTTTGTGTTCTTTTACTTTTAATGTACTGGACTTCCCTTGGGAGGATTACTTAGAATCTTTATATATGAATAATTTTAACACATTTTACTGCACTTCATAAACACAAAAAGCTGTCAGAAACTAGACATGGAGGCCACCTCAATATTCCATCTTTCTCCAACCACCACTTCAACTTGAGAGATCAGGAATAGTATTGTTGCCAATTTCAAGAATTTTATATTATCATCATGGGTTTGTTTTATTATGTAATTTTGTGTTAATATCATTGGAATTCGCATTTTACTTGCAAAAACACAATGCAACAAGTTCAGCTTTAGTGCCTTTTTTTTTGCTCAGTACTCTCTTTTCAAGAAAAGAGCATCAAGCTACCATGTATAAAAACATTAAGCGAGTAGTTACCTGCTTTATCAGTATCCATGGTGAACAGGCGAGCCGTGTAGTAACTTTGTATAAAAACCTATATATACTTTTCCAATATAAAAATAATACAGAAAATAACTATGAACAGTAACTGTAAGTGGAACCACGACGACAGTCTACACAGATTCCAATGACGCCTTCGTAAACCGAGAGTTGTATTTGCCCAGTTGCTTGTTACGAGAGATAACTCTAATATTTTACTCTGGATACGTGTATTCGGAGGAGGATACTCGTATATGCCAAATGCAATCAGGAAATGAAAACTTCCAAGGTATTCTACGTTTGCACAAGTCTCTTGAATGGTCGTCCGATAGTGATCGGTGTCTGAAAAGTCCCGCAGCCAAATATTTTGGGAACAATAAAATAGGTATGTTACTTATTGCAATGAAATCATGAGATGAAGAAATTTGAATTATGATTCGAATATAGACTTCTTAGTTATGCCATCTTCATTTGCTAGAGCACAGGCGATTATATCGCCTGGGTATAAGGGTTAAAGCCCATAACTTCTCTGCTCGCCAAAACCAAACTTGAAAATCAGTATGATAATATAAATATAACAAATACTGTATCTCTTCCTTCTCTCTGCTCTTCTATTTGTATACTATTTATCATGTATAATATTTATGACCAGCAAATATCATCGAAAAATTCCTAGTAAGGTATCCAACATCAAAGTGTGCGTGTATCTTGACGTTATTGTAATTGCGATATTCCGTATTGATTTAATATGTCAAAGTTCAACTGAATATATAGATAAATCTATAACTCAATCTCAGCCTGTCCATAAGAAATAAATTGAAAACCAGTAAAGGATAAATGTGAAACTCTGAGCTCTACCTGGAAAGGACCTGGTTTGATTGTAGAAGAACTCACTCTATATTTATATAAAGTAAAATTCATGTGTGAATGCTACAGTTTAAAAAAGCAAAGAGCATTAATGTTTTCTTGTGTTGTAAATACCAAGTATAATTTGCAATCTTATTAAAACGCGACTTGTATTTCGCTCCTCTACGATACTCTCCATGTACAAGATCTTACAACTGCTGATTCGAGGTTATCTCAGGATGACCTTTCTGAACAGCCAATCAGAATTGGCGTAAGAAATCTTTTGGTGTTATATTACATACAAACAATACCGAAAGATCTCTTACTCAAATTCTGATTGGCTGTTCTGAAAGGTCATCCTGAGATGACCTCGAATCGGCAGTTGTAAGATCTTGTACATGGAGAGTAGCGTAGGGGAACGAAGTACAAGTCGCGTTCCAATAAGATTGGTATAATTTGTCTTTAGGTTCAGTGAATAAAATGCATTGACATGTTCTTGTTACACAGAATTATGCATAGCCTTACCACGTTTTCAGACATCAAAAAGACATGAAAAATGGTTATAGATTGACCAAATTTATGTCTCAAGGTAAGCATAATTTCTCATTAATGACATTTCATAACCTTCTACTGATACTTATATTTCACACCATAATTTCTCATTAATGACATTTCATAACCTTCTACTGATACTTATATTTCACTCCATAAATGATAGTTCGTGATTTAAATGTTCTGTGAAGAATAATTGCACACATTGTACACATTCTTAAATTTTACATTCCAAGTTTCTTGTAGATCTTCAAATAATACAATTGATACCCCTTTGACGAAAGAGCCGGGCGGAGGAAATATATTAAAATTGACATGCTTAAGAAGCCAATGATAAAGAACCAACCAAGATTCCAGCAGAATACTTACAAAATCTAGATTGTTTTTACACTTTTGGCCACGACATTCAAATATGAATCCCATGAGGTTTTGTTTTAGATGCCACTGTCTTAAGACGGACGAATGCCTTGTGTTTATTGAAGGATTTGGATATGACATCTTTTGACAAAAAGATACCAATAAAAAGACTATGATAATAGTTCGACGGACTTTAGACCTGAGTAGTGACCTCAGATGAGAGCTCATTTAAACTGTTGCAAGGCCTGAATTTGTTGAGGGATTTTTTATATAACAGATTTTGTGTCAGTTATTGATGTTTTGAAGACATCTTTTTGATCTGTAATAATGTCATTGGTTTACTATTTTTGGATCTAACATTGGTGTTGTACCACAGTCCATCAAAAGAAATGACAGGAGATAAAGCACCTCGTCATGACTGTGCAGCGCAACTGTGCCCATCATACTTCTCATTACATCATTTCTCATGCTGTAAGCCTTTAAATGCAAAGGCAACCGGAACAAAATGCTGCGTTTCCTTCTTTGCTAAGCGGTCCAAATCACTGAATAGAAAGACTAACACTTTACTGGATTTTGTCTCTGCCTCTTGTATTTTTCACAAAATCGTCCTTTCTCAGTGGAAAATCTTACAGCCTGTAATGATGGTACCTCAGCTACAAACCTAACATTGGTTTTCACGCACTCCTTTAATTTCCTACGAGGTATTTGCTCTAGGGGTTGTAATGAAGTGGGTACATTGCGATATCCATCATATACGTCGCGAAAGATCCCACAAATCTTGCCCCATATTTCGTCATCAAATTTAGTCTCTACAGATTTCTGAGAATGTCTAAGTGGACAATTCACATAGTATGTGGGCTATATAATACAGAGTAATTCAGCGGTATCGTGTATCATTGCCTGGATAACGAATCTTAGTTTCAATAGTTGTAAATTTACCAGATTTTTTTCCTAAGGAACTCACCAACATAACAGACATGTCCGTTTGTATACTGCAGCATCCCTCCTCTACAAACCGTAAATCCTTATACAAAAATTGGTGAAATCTTGACAAAGGTGGCAACGTTTTTCAATTCATTCCTGGTGCCGTAGTCTAGACGTTTCTGTACTTCCTGTGATGGTATTGTTTCTTTTGACTTAAGTGTTATTATACCCTTTTTCCTGATGCTGTATGGCTGTGGCATTCTCTACAGTGCTAAATTATGTTTGTTTTGTCTGTATTTAATGGCATTAACGGCGGGTGTGGTTAGCCAGATAGAAGACGCTAACTCCTCTCGGGCACCTGGTCTCACCTCTGAATTTCATGGGTCCGTGAGTGTCCACTGTGATACATTGGTGTTAGTTCCAGCCATGTCACTCCAGTAGCTTCAGGATTTCACATTCACTTTCATACACCTGGCGATAATAAGCTTGCTGACTTTTAAGTGAATTAAGTCCTATTACAGAGTTAATGTTACTTCGATAACACCAGCATCTTTTCTAATCACAAGCCAGACAGGTGTCCTATGCTTCACCACTGAAGTACCATCGATTGACTGACTGGCCATATCTGTAGAGTGCTCTTGCAAGGAGACGTAGTTCTGATATTGAAGCTGCAGCAGTTTTTCACTGATGTATAAATGTCTGACATCACATCAGCTATGACTCGTCCTTATATATCTTCATATATCAAAGCAAGTTCAATACAGGAAGATA
This sequence comes from Pteria penguin, assembly GCA_035048485.1. Lineage (NCBI taxonomy): Eukaryota > Metazoa > Mollusca > Bivalvia > Pterioida > Pteriidae > Pteria > Pteria penguin. The sequence continues at coordinate 7,635,203 of CM068590.1, read as the reverse complement.
TTTCGAACATGCCTGTTTTCAAGAAACTTATGACAGAGGCATACTCCGAAATTCTCCATTCACAACTAATCATTTTCATTTGTCGTCTGCTTACGGACTTTTGTTTTTCGAAGCTTTTGTATTCAGCGTCGCTTCAGTTCCTGTTTACACTCCTTTGAACAATTTACAACATCCGTTAAGGTGTCCAGTATGTTTGCCGCTCTGAGGTTGGACACGAACGTCGGTAAATCAGAAATGATTTTCAGAACATCACTGCCGTCCGGTTGTTTACGTTACAACTATCCTCGAACGTCGCACTCGAGTTTGAATCCGTATCAACTTCCATTCCATCACGCACCTCTAAATCAAACCATTTTTTTATTAGTGTACTAGGACCATTTTAATAGTCATCGCTGACCTCTAATTGTTTATCACGTTGGATTGATATAAATTTTGTAGACCTTTCCGTAAATATAAACTTTGAAATGTTAATCTGGTCGGGGGATATTAAATATTTGGTTTTTGTAGTTTGCTTTTTGTCATTTCTACTAAGTTCTTTGTTGTTGCGTTCAACTTTTTTGTTGAAGTCCGACGTTTAGAAATGATAGAAATAGCACATAAATTGTACCACAATAGCCATTATCCCGTTCTGTTGCAGAAACTACTGGTACAAGTTTGCGTTAAAATTTTCCATAACCAGTACAATTTTGCGTTAAAAGACGAGTACAGCGATACAGTGACTTTGCACAAGAAGAGTACAGCTGGATGTTTGCATAAAAATACAAAATAAAGGATTATGGGCGCTACAGCATGCATATGACTCTGCTCATTACATTCCTATGGTAGATATCAATAATGAATTATATTTAATTGTTAATTTTAATCAATGAAATGCAACTTTTCATGTCAAGGTATTGTGTTTTCAGCTTAGTCTAGAAACATGACAACCTATATCACTTTTCTTCTCCTTATTATCACTTTCTGATTATACCGACAAAGTGTCTTATCTGTAATGTGTAAAGCTACTCACGTATTCTTACATCACATTCCGTGGTTGTGGTACACCCTTGCTCAACCTTCTGTGACAGTTTGTAACTACCGGGGTTATATTTTAGTTTTTATTTAGATACTGCTTTCTAATCTTCAAAGCAGAGTTGTCATTTCTTTACAATCCACACACACCTCTGCCAACGTCTCAGATTTTACAAGATTCTTGTGAAATCGGATTTTGCCTGTAAAGGGTACGACTTGGTCTTCGGTGGCTTTATTAGTTAGATTTAAAGCAAAATGCGCATATGGTGCACTAAATTATAAGGTATATATGTTCTATATTTATTTACCATGTTACATTGAGTTTTAATCAAGCATTTACATGAAATCAGCCCAGAATTTATACCGCACTATATTTTCTCAGCGTAAATCAGTGTACTAATATAACACAGTTTGTCAATTACACTATCATTTGCACCTAACGCGTCTTGTAATTTTTGAATGAATTCCTCATTGTCAAATTTTCGCCCAGATAACTTGAATACGATGTCATTTTTTCCAAAACACGCAAAGCAGTCTATATTTTCTGCCCTCTGTCTAGGGACTACTTTAAGTTGTTGGCAGAGATTAAAGGGAGTGCAAGGACCGTAACTCTGCTTTGGAGAATGACTGTTTTCGACACAGAAAAATGATGATTTTGAAAATGGTTCAACATTATCACTTACTAAATGAAACAAATGCTTTATATACTCTCCCGGCTCTGATGAATACTATGATCTGCTTGGATAAAATGATTAAGTATGATCGCGTGGTTATGAATCATCACCAGCAAACATCCGTAAAAACTCTATTTATGAATAATAAAGTCTAAAGTCTCGTGTGTAGTTTGATGAATCGCCCTATGATTGGCGTCGGACTCCTCCACAAGTTATTATTGGAAGTAACTTGCTTCTTTTTAAAACAGTGAAATATTCATGTCCGAATGCCTACATTACAAAACTTGCTTACTGTGTAATAGAAGTTGTAGGAGGTATGATTTAGAAGCATTCTTGTCCTTTTTTTGAGATTGGGTAAAACAGACGATGGTTGAGAGAGAGGCTAAAAATGTTCTCATCATCTTACTTAAAATGGGGTGAACTTAATAAAATTGTTCAGTACCAAAAACAGAACTCTATTTCGCAGGATCAGGCTTGGTGTAGTGCATAAACACTTCGATAGTGGCGCAGACAAGCTGGATTCGATTTATGGAATGCCAAACATGTACTATTCCTATTGGGGTTTATCATATTTAATTTTTGGATTTTTTATTCGTGATTTCTTTCTTCCTTCTTTATGCATCTATTATAATAATTATTATTATTATCATTATTTGTTATTTCTTTTATTTATTCAGGTTTTAAAATATATGTATTTTCAAAGGTTTATTTCGCACTTTCACGTGCAGTGATATTCATGTATCTTGTATACAGAGAAATGATAGGAAGGTAAGTTGGTTCAAAAAGTATCTTTCCATGAAATTCCAATGTTCATAGTATAGGATGGAGCAATACCTAGTATAGTCCTGAAATGTAAATCTTCGTTCCTTTTATTTACTTCCCATTCGAAACGGAGTCTTGCCAGTTGTACCTGCCATAACATGTAGTTTTCCCCAACGATTCAGTGAGGAAGAAACATGGGGGTGTACGCATATAAAAAGAGGTTGCTCAATGAAATGCAATATGAACTATATAGAAGAAACGTAAAACTAACTGCCACTTACCTTAAAATATAGAAAAAAATAATCCAAAATGTACAATAAAACGATGGCTTTTATATGTGGTTAATTTTGAGCAAAACCGAATGTAGAAAAATCCCGAGAACACAATCGGAATTACAATGAGGTATGTAATTTACAGATTAAATGTCAGGAAAGGAATAGTTATTGAATTCCTCTCTATTAGGCATTCACTGCTAAAGCCGTTAATTACATCAATAGCAAGTGTATATATATATATATATATATATATATATATATATATATATATATATATATATATATATATATATATATATATATATATATATATATATATATATATATATATATATGTATATTCGCTTTGTTAGAATTTTGAAAATTGAATTTTATTTTATTTTCAAAACATTGGTGCAACAGAGGTTATACGACATTTATCCTTCTTTAAACTTGAATTGACAAAATATGAGACATTAATTAGGTAATGATTAAAGTAAATACACATCATTTAACCAAATTCCAAGCTTGGCCAAAATTGGGTAATATTCATCTTATACTACATTTTGCACAGAAGATATTTGCATTTAACACTAATTTAAACCATTTGATTAGCCAAACAGGAGACGCTCACTCCTCCCGCACACCTGGTCTCACCTCTGAATTTCAGGGGCCCTTGAATCTTCACAGTAATACATTGTTCTTAGTGCCATAGTCATATGAGACCAGTTACTTTCGTATTTTACAATCACGTCACACTTGTTCCCTTTGCCGCCGTGTGGAACTCGTAAAAAAGTTCCCCGCAGAGTGTTTCACTTAAGTGTTATTATACCCTCTCTCCTGATTTTAATTGGCATTGGCACTTTCTAAATAGTGTTTGTTCACATTGATGTATGTACAGTGTTGAGTTATATTTGTTTAGTCTCTCTCTAAAACTCTATCAAACAGGAGACGCTCACTACCGCGTACCTCATATTTACTCTGAATTTCAGGGGTCCGTAAATTTCCACTGTGGTACATTGTTGTTTTTGCCATAGTCATGCAACACCAGTTAGTTTCGTTTTTTATTTTACATTGGTAAGAGAAGAACAGACCTGCAAGTGCTGTCTTGGACCACAGCTCGAATGTAAGTTCTATATGTGAAAATATTTCCAATGCGTTATGCTAGTTTAGTCGTCCAGCATGAAATAAAATCACTCGCGTATTGATGTCACCAGCAAAGCATGGGGGAAATGCTGCCATCATAAGGCAATTTCATTAAATAAATATAGAAAATATATACCTGTGTCACTCAAGAGTTACCAAACAATTAAAGACGATCTTTATTTATGTGCATTTCAAATTTTCGAATTCTATTGGTGCTGATACTCTCTGTATTGAATTTCATCTCAGATGAGTGAGTTCTTAACGGTAAAATCAAATGTCTTATTAATTTTACTTGTTAAACGGACTATGTTACACAGAGAAGTGATTGTCGGATGATTACTTAACTATCCTCTTGACCGTTACCTGGTCATTTGACGGATCATTGGCTCTTAAAGCTAATACGACGAGAAGAACAAGGTGTTGTTTTATACACAAATATAACATTTACAGAGTTAGTATGCTAAACAATCCGAATAACCCGCCTTACTTATACTGAAAAATAAATTAACCAAAAAGTAAAACTATGAGCTTCCGTTTATCAGTGATACGAAAATCACTATTAAGTACAAAAACCCATGAGAATCCCGTTTTTCACTGCAAAACTCTGCAACACCCTGAAAAACTCTGAAGTACACACAGAAAAACACTGACACCTACTGCGATGCCCTCCGGCCGTGCGATAACGGCTTCGCGTACTTCTATAGGATCCCTTCAATAAACCCTATGAGCATTAATATATATAAAATGTGATGAGTTAATAAGTGGTAAATTAGAAAAAAAAAAAAGAAAGAGAAAATAAATAAAACATCTCCATTTTTGTACGATGTTTTGAAGTGAAATTATTTCAACGATTCTCAAAAAGTAATTTTACTGACGCATTATTCCTGTTCTGACTTACGTTTGTAAAAATCATAGTATTTAAGGAATGACTGTCTTTTTTTCTAGGTTCATGGGGAATGAACTTAGGTGAGAAACAAACAAATCACGTTAACCGCGAAGCAGTTCTGGAATGATTTGTTTGTTTCTCACCCAAGTTCATTTCCCATGAACCTAGAAAAAAAGACAGTCATTCCGTATATTTACAATGCATTTCGAAAGGTTCTTTTTTGAAAACAAAATATCAAACTGGCAAGGACCGAATTTTTCCTAAAGTGGAAAAGTACTTCCGCCATGCAATATAGTGCGTGTCTAGAATGCTAAAAAATACTCCATCTGTCCAGGTAATTTCTTTAATTGCTGAAAATTAACAGATGCATTAATTTCGTTATTAGAATTCTTATATTTAATTAATTCATTTATGCGAGAAAAGATATTACTACGCATGTGATTTGCCATACGCCGGGTACTACTTCCATGACCCAAGTTCATGGGCTGATGAACCGAGTCTGTTTAGTATGGTTCATCGAAGGAATTAAACTAGCATTGTAAATATTACAACATGAATTGTTAAACTAAAACAATTAACAAAATAAAAAAAAAACCCAAAGAAACAAGAGAGAGAGAGAAGAGGGGGCAACCCAAATCCGGCAGAGGCGTACTACAATACAAAAGCTTTTCTTTCCGAGATTTATATATACATTTATATTTCCAAATTAAAAAGTATGTACATATATTCGTGGTAAATATCACTGTGTCACAACTGTGTATTAAAATAGTGAAGTAGAAATGAAAAAATGTAAAAATAGTTTCAGAACTGTAAATTAGTGAATGAATAAAAAATTATTGAATAATAAATAACACAATGCAGTCTATTCCACTTATATTGCAACCTTTATAGAGACTGCATCCATGTATTGTCATGTGACGACCTTTAATTACTCAAATAGTTTTTTATCATTTATTGTGATAAACTCATAATGCAAAATACGAAGGTAACTGGTATAAGGCGAATACAATCAAATACATCACATTAAAATTAACAAACAGTTATAATATAAAACTCTCTTCAAACAATATTAATATTTCATATTTATATACAAAGTTTAATATCGAAAGCTCAACTAAAAGTTTACATGTTATCTTATAAATTCAAAACTTTAACTTCTAATTTCACTAATATTTACCTGTAGAATGATCCAATTACTCAAATAGTTTATGATCATTTATTGTGATAAAGTCCGAAATCGAATCCAGAGTTATTCTTTATATACGTATCGTTATCAATAAAGAAACAAGGATCCCGCTTCCAAGTGACTACCAACATCAAAACAAGGTACTTTGCGCATTGACACTATCTAACATCGTGACAATTGACGATAAAACATTTGGCTCTGTAATTTGAAGCGATACAGGATTCAATATATTTTTATATTTTAATGTAATACAATGCAAACTCCTTAAATTGATTCTTCAAATATTTACATGATATGAGAATTCCAACGATTCGGCTACGAGCATCACTGAATAGACATAATTAACTTGTCGAAATGCGCATCTGGTGCACAAAATTAAAATGTATATATTTTCTATATCTAAATATACTTTTCATATGAATTTAGGGAAAAGTAATTTATATATCATTGTATACATATTTTTAAAAACTGCATTTCAATACCAAACAAGCTAGTACAGATGTGTACACACAACAAATAAAATTTCAGCAATAATCTAATTCACACATAACACGAGTACATAGAAAATCAATATTTACAAAGTGTTTTAATATATGTCAAAATTACACTATGCATATTTAAATATCAGAATATTTCAAATATGTCATAGGACACTTTCTTTAACTAACAATTTTACGTGTTTACGTGTTGCTCTTTCATTCGAATGACATACGTAAAGTTTGTCCTATAAAATATTTCAGTGATTAAATATTCACTCGATATTCAATAATGTTGCTTGAAATAGCATCGAATAAGTTTTAATATATCAGTGTAACAACGTATCTGCCTTTTGTTATATCAATACCTATTTAATTTACATGTAACTCTATAAAATAAAATGATATTTTATTTAACAGCAACCCCCCCCCCCCCTTTCAATGGGAGACTGTGCCCTCCCCGCCCCTTTTTTCTTTCAAAAATTTTCTAGATCCGCCTATGAACAGTATCGCCCTTATTACGTATTGTAACAATGTATCCAGTAAGGGTCATGTATAGCAGTGGCGAATACAAGGGCGCTCGCCGTGTTGACTGGGACATATAGAAGTCGTACATAAAAAAAACTGTCCTGTCAAAACTAGCAAAGTATTTGACCCTTATTTTCAAAATGACATACAAATTCATGTAAACAGTGTCATATTTAGAGCAGATCCGTGGACCTGCCCAAATCATCGGAACCAAATCGTATATTGTTGAGTAGGTTGTTTAAATTATAGTATATTTAAATTGAGACTATATGACCCCCCACACCCCTCCACTTTTTCTCTCTCAGTATCTCCTTTATTACGTATTGTAACAATGTATCCAGTAAGAGTCATGTATAGCAATGGCGAATACAAGGGCGCTCGCCCTGTTGACTGGGATATAGAAGTCTTGCATAAAAACACTGTCCTGCCAAAACTAGTAAAGTATTTTACCCTTATTTTCAAAATGACATATAAATTCAAGAAAACAGTGTCATTTAGAGCAGATCCCTGGATCTGCCCAAACAACCGGTTCCATGTTTAAATTATAGTATATTTAAATTGAGACTTTACAACACCCCCCTCCCCCACCTCTCTCTCTCATAGATATATCAGAAAGTAACGGCACACGCATGGAATCTGTGAAATTGCTTTATTTTAATGCGACTTGTCTTTGTTTGTTACCTTTGTTCTTCTACATGTCATCCGTTCTCTATTACGTAATAAACATCCGGTTGTTTGACCCGGTAAATAGTTTGTTACCTATCATGATGTAAATTGGGAATCGTAATTAATAGTACCTTCGTATGTATAAGCGGACAGAATATATTAAGTAACAGTTTGAAACATATCCAGTTGATAATTTCGATGTTAATTTTGTGTTATTGGCAAAATTATAGTGTCATTTTAACAGTGACTTATAAAGTTAAGGACACAAACTGATTTTCACACTTCAAAAGTGAAACAATTTGTTTTACACACGATCATTTATTTATTTCTATATCATAAACTAAACTACATCAATTATTTAAGTTCGATTTCTTCCGCATTTCCTCTGATAATAGCAATATTATGGAATACATGCAAAATGTGAGATTTGTAAAGCTGTGATATAAAGTGCTGTTCTGTTCCATTAATTTACATACGGCTTGAATAAGTAGCTGCATTTCAGCCTGTAGCGAGAATGAAATACGCACACCCAAGGCCATGCGCTTTCACTCAAGTTGGACGCTGTTTAAAACAAGTTGCTTTTTTTCCAAAAAAAAAAAAAGCAATACGTGGACGAAATAATGTTTTTTTTTTTCAAAATAATGTTTTGAACAAGATGATTTGTTGAAACACTGATGCCACCGGCGACAAAAAATTCCAAAATGGCTATTTTAATAACAAAGGTCACGATCAAGGTCACAAGGTTATCGACCTTGGTGTCATTTGAAAGGGTTTCATTAGTAGAGTGTGCATGCCAAATATGAAGTGTCTATCTCTTTATGGCCAAGGTTAAAGTTTTGTGCCCGAATTATAAATGGGTTCAAAAGTGTTCCCACTCATAATACCTCGAGGGCAGTCTACAGTTTTCATCAAATTGTTTTCAAAGTTCACACACGCTTTGACCTTGATGCAAGGAAGAACCACATTTAATATGGCGTCAAAAGGTTAAAGTCACAGCTGCTCCCATTTGTAATACTCTGTGGGCAACCTATAGGTAATTTTTCATTGAATCGCGTTCCAAGCTTCACTCAAGCATTGACGTTGATGAGACAAAGAACCCTATTGATTTTGGGTTCAAAAGTCATTCATAACACGTTGTAGGCAGTATATAGATCACAGTTTTGATCCAATAGCTTTGAAATTTCACACAAGCATTGCCCTTGATAAAAGAACCCCATTGATCTTGGGGTCAAGGTCACACGAGACCTTGAGTCAGTTTTACAAAGAAACTTACGATAAATGGTAAATTTTCGACATGTCTAAAACGACACCAACAGTTCATTTATTATTAAAGATATACTAAAAATTTATGGATTATGGTAACTTCTTTTGTGAAACGAGCCCCAGATTGTCAACATCTCGAAGGAATGACTTGCTTTGAGGAGTCCTTGTTATACTTGTGTACCAATTATGAAATTGAAAAGAGACAATAAAAATATTGAGTAAAGAAATCGTATTTAATAAGCAGTAGCACTTGATAATTCAATCCAGGATCATAAAAACAAGAATTGTATTGTACATATCCATGTAAGAATTAAAAATACAAGTACAGTATAGCACAGAAAGATGTGTATGGTATAAGGTAGATGACTGTAACTGGTACATGGACACACTCTTTAAAAAAAGCGGCATGCATTTACACGAGGATATTGTGAATCAAGGTGACCATAAATTGCTGCATTATCAGCTGCGTCATACTTTGAACAGCTTGTATTAAACAAATGAACGAAAAAGAAAACAATGAATAGCTGCTTACAGCTAAAATATCAACATTTGAAGAAGTGAGAAATACATGTACATTGAAGATGCATATATGGCCTTCAGTGATAAATAAATGTACATCATATATATATATACATGTAAGATACTTTATCATGTAAAGATGATGGATAAATCCAAAAATGATATTTTCAAATTTTAGAAAAAGAAATGTTTGTCCCATCAACTAAGTTTGAAAAAGTACTTTAGCACTAAGATCATAGAGAAGATTACAAGGTCATTGATCTTGTAATTAGAGAGTATTTCGTTACAATGTAATAAAGAATGTATGCCAAAAATAAAGTCTATATTATTTAATGTTAAAAAAAGATCTCAAATGTTAAAGTTGGCAACAGATAGACAGAAGTGAAATAAACAAAGTAACAAAAGTACTGTTAACAATGCATAATGTGCCAATCATGAAAAATGGAAAACTAAAAAGACCTGTAACTTTTTGTCCAAATTTCTGGGGAATGTGTGAAAGCATGAGGTAAAGAAGATGTGTTTGTGAAACATTGATGCCCCGGCGACAACAAAGTTCAAATGGCTATATTTTTAATAGAGGTCATGGTCAAGGTCATCGACCTTGGCGTCATGTGGAAGGATTTCATTACTAAAGTATGCATGCCAAATATGAAGTCTATATCTCTTTTGGTTCAAAAGTTATGGTGAAAATTTGAGTTTTTAGAGATGTAGGTCGAAGTTCACGGTTAAGGTCACTAGATTAAAAATTTTGGTACCAACTGAAAGGGCTCACCATAAGAAATACGCATGTGAAAATGAAACTCTACCTGTAATAGTTCAAAAGTTATGGCAAAGGTTAAAGATTTTAGAAATGTGGGTCAAAAGTCACGGTCAAGGTCACTAGGTAAAACATTTTGGAAAGGGCTCACTATAAGGAATACACAAGTGAAATATGAAAGCCCTACATGCAATGGTTCGCCATAAGGAATACACATGTGAAATATCAAAGCCCTAGCTATAGCGATTCAAAAGTTATAGTGAAGGTTAAAGTTTTGTGCCACAACGTCACAGACAGACAGACAAGCCAAAAACTAGATGCCCCCGAATTCCATTCCGGGGGGATAAAAAGTGAATGATACTATATTTACTAGCACTATTCTTAGTTCAAGAGGCGGACATAACATTTGCAAACTTTGATATAGATGAAAGTAAAATGCAAGCTAGATCTGTAAAGTATGACAATATAACATAGTACAAATCTTAAAGTCAATACACTCAAGCATGTATGAAGCATATAGGGATTAAGAGAGCATACATTTGAATATCGTGATTTATGTATAGACAGAACTTTACGTATCATGTCAGTTATTTTCTGCTAGATGTGAAATCTGATGGACTATTAATTTTGTAATTTGATAAGTTAAAGTTTGTGACTTTGAACAGTGACATTCAGCACAAAAATTATATTTATTTGCTATAAAATTGACCAATCCTATTGAAACTTACAGTAAACTGAACACGTGAGTCACGGCTACTATGCTATGTGCAAAATTTCAAATCAATACATATCGAGGAAAGTGTGGAAAACGATTGAATCATGGACGACAGACATGACCATACCAAAATACTTTCCGTCCAAAGATCATAATTCTTTATGAAATAGAATGTTCAACATCATAACATTGAAGGCATAATATTAAATAGAAGCATTTAAAGACCCCTGATTTCATTGTAACAATAGTAAATAAGACTAGCTTATTAGCTTAAATTTTTAAAATGATATTGATAAAGGCTTAAACAGTTTCGGTATCTGTAGATATTAAGACAGAATCATACAACTGTATAAAACAATGATTTTTAAAACAACATAAATTCTTAAATGAAGAAAACATCAGAGTACCATATATACTGACTGTATATGAAAACCCACAGCCTTGAGGCAAATACCCCTCTCTAATCATCATCTCGTTACAATATGTATGTCCTCTTTAATCAAGGTCTCTTTTTAAAATCAGGTTACAGACAGTGTTGTTGACTATTTGGCATTTTGCTTGTACAGGAATGATCTCAAAGAATTGTTTAAGCAGATCATCTTTGTCAAATGAAATTTGAAATTGAATGCCCCGACTTTCAAATATCTGAATTATTTGAGGTAAGAACAGTGCCACTTTAGAGCTTTTTCCATTACATTCAAAAAGTACGGTAGCTCTGAAGTAAGTATTAGTAACGGAAGCTGAAAGAGCACCTTGCAAGACTTACATTTCATTAAGAATTTTCCATTTTCCTCTACGGTTATGAAAAACAAATTACCCTGATTCTAGTTATATAATCAGTGATAAACAAAGCGTTCTATCAGTCAATTAAACAGCTTATCGTAGGCCCTGTATTACGTGAAACCAAAACAATATATCTTGATGTAGACAACGCTGAACCATCGAAAACAATCTATTAATTAAATCTCCCATGTCAACAGATTATAGCTAGTGGCCTATTCATATTTAAACTCCATCTATAACTATGTCATTAATTTAATATTAATGATAATTTTCCTAGTGCATTCACTGCAAAACATTATATGAACCCCTGCCATTCAACCGCGATGCGCCGTGAATGTTGATTAATGAGAAAGAACTTATATTTAATATGACCCACAGTTCTTGATGTTGCACTTACGACTTAAATGAGAACGTAAAACCATTCGGAACAAACATAAAACAGCAACTGCTTTATGTCAACAGAGAGGCCAGCTTGTGTTTATCTATATGTAGTTACTTTCGCGTTCCCCTTAAAGAGGCCATTTCCCATAATTCCTTCCCCAGAGCACACTTCTAATCTCTCTAATACACTAGGCGTGCGTCCACGCAATAAAGGATGGGGGTAGAATTAAAATAACGCAACTTCACAGCGTTTTATCGGTGAATGGCCGCTAATTTATGATGAATGCAATATTAATTTATTAACATTAATCATGAATGCTTTTAAACTCGAACGGGAGTGGGGATTGGCCTAACGGTCGTAACATAATATTTGGGTTGAGTCTGTACACAGTTTGCAAAAGACGTAAAATAAACAGAATCATTATGTGTTATTAAAATGATTGATAGGTATATATAGAAATAATTATTTCTTTTTTTCTGTATTTATTTATCTATATACAATTAAAACTCTTGCGTTTTCCGTAAACTTTGTCCAGCGATTTTTAAAAATCTTATTATTTTTATTAAATTTATTTTGATCTATTATTTTCGAACGGAAAAGTGTAATGTTCTTATTGTAAATAAAGAAACAGATTTATGATTAAATAAATAGATAAATAATGAATAAATAAGAAAATAAATAAATAAATGAAGTCAGCCGAGGAGGGCCGCTGGCCGAAACGTACGGAAAAATAGTGCTTTTATTATAAATAAATAGCTAAATAAATAAATAAATAATAAATAAATAAATAAATACATAAATTCAAATATGTCTTGTTCTATATATTGTACTTATTTTCCCCTCCCTTAATGCACCTCTATGAAACAGTGATGTTAAACAACATGCTACTGCTGTAGTTAGATTATTTGTTCGTTCGTTCGTTTGTTTGTTTCATTCTTCTTTCTTTCTTTAAGTCGATCAATAAAACAAGTGACATCGCATGGAAAGTCCGGTGTCAATAAAATTGTTTTTGCTGAGTACGTAATTCATATGAATTATTAAATTGCATATGTAAAGATCATCTTACAAAAGTAAGTCGGAATAGGAATAATATCTTAGTAATTTTATCTTTAAAAATCGTTAAAATAAGTCCTTGAAAATGGTAAAGAAGATTTTTTTCTAATTCCCCACTTATAAATGCATCACATTTTATACATATTAAAGGTCATAGATAGATAACAGCGAACCATTTTAAGGGTTATTATAGAAGAGCCGTATAGAAGTACGCCAGATCGCGATAGCACGGCCGGAGGGCATCGCAGTAGGTGTCAGTGTTTTTCAGTGGCGCCAGAGTTTTTCAGGGTCGTCAGTAGTTTTCAGAGCCTTTCAGGGTAGACTTCAGAGTTTTTCAGGATCGTCAGTGTTTTTCAGAGTTTTTCAGGGTAGACTTCAGAGTTTTTCAGTGCTTATCAGGGCCGTCAGAGTTTTTCAGTGTTTTTCAGGTAGACTCCCGTGTTTTTCAGGGTGTAGCAAAGTTTTGCAGTGAAAAACGGGATTCTCGGAGGTTTTTGGACCCAGTAGTAAATGTTATCGATGCTGTGATTAATGAATTTCAAATCAGCTATACATAATTATATGCTTATTCAGACGTGATAAAAAGTGATTGCTGAATGAAATTTAATTTAATTTACAACTCTCATGGCTTTGATGAATATCATTAAATGATTGGATAGAATTAATTAGGCACGGTCACGTGGTTATAATTCAACAAATTGGGTCGAGATTTCACAAAGAGATGTTAAAAGACAGCGAATAGAGGTAAAACCTCTTATAATAAATTCTAAAGTTGTAAGTTGTAGAGGAAATATTGCGAATGTGTAAGGAAGCAGTGAAACACACTATCTAAGGAACACCCCCATGGGTCCGCCGATGAATTGCAATTTACAATTAATATTGGTATGGCCATTTTGATTCAGGAATGACGAATTTTATTTACAATTAATCGTCAAAGTGATTGTGGACATATAACAGTAATTGTTGACATTTTGAAACAGGATACTGAGTTTCGTTACAATTAAATGAATATTATAGTTTGATGCTATTTACAAGTGTTGTAATTATAGTTGTATGCAGGTGGCTTCGTAGAGGTTATAAATTTGATTACTGCAAAATTATAGTAAATTATTTATACTTTGGGTATAAATGTACAGTGAAAAATAGAATTATTTCAGACCCAGACCAAGATCGAGACTTAGACTTACGAAGCCACTACATCTACATTGTATATTGCCTCGAGTATATTGCCTTGAAGTTTTCATTAAAAGTATAAACTTTCTTACAGACTCTTATATTTGTCGCATAAACACAATACATTTTGAAGTACTACGCTACACGACGTGTAGTGATTTGGTTACCGTAGGGACTGGATTGGATTCTAACCATCATCCTCGGTAAGTCTGATTTTTACTTTTCTGAAATCGTCATGGTTGAATCGGTTGATGTCCCCTTACTTTTTCAAGAGTTATTATTAAACTTTATTTATTTTACAACGATTAAGAAACAAGTTAACAACTTATATAAATCTTGCTCGTTGGCACGGATCTTGGCGTAAGGGTGTCGTTTGTGTGGGAGGAAACCGGAGTACCCGGAGGAAACCCACGAAGCCAGGTTGGTGACAGCCCCACCATCTCACGTACCACACCGGGAATCGAACCCGGGTCGCATTGGTGAGAAACGAGCGCGCTACCAACTGCGCTACCTGGCCCCCTCAAGAGTTATGTAGGCAAGTTGATAGATTAAGTGAAACTATAACAAAACAAGGGGTAAAATTAGATGTCCCATCTTTAGGCTAGATCAACCTGATAGTTGGATTAAAAGCTTTGAAAAATGTTCTAAGGTAGACGGTTAAACAGAAGGTGAGACAAAAGAAACTGCTGACAGAATAAGTAATGATGCCGTTAATGACTTTATTGAAGGTGTATACGATGATCACCCAGGGTTTAACTGGAACCGAATTAAAGCAGAGTTATCAATAAGATTCGCACTCGTAACGGATCGACAGCACGCGCTGTCATTACTTTTAAGAGTTAAGAAAAAACAAGATGAAGAAGTATTGCTGTACGCGCATAGATTGTCAAAATTAGCAGACCAAGCCTTTGATAATTTAAATAACGCAGAAGTTAAAAACAGTACCTAAATTTCTTTGTAGACGGTTTGGCTTACGATTACTTGAAGATCAAAGTAATTCGAGAAAATCCTGAAAATTTCCAGAGAGCAATCTCTATCGCTATTACTGACTTGTCATTTCGAAAACGTCTTAGGACTGGTAGCTCCACCTATAGTTCACACAAGTTTCTACATGAAAATGGTGAGACGCCGATGGAAGTTGACCATTATAGACCTCGAAAGCGTTGCGCAATTTGCAAACGAACTAACCACACGGGTGGGACTAAAGGTCGAACCTAATGAACGTGTCGAACCAAAGCTTTATTTAAGTTATTTTTGAATATATTTAATTGATTTTTAGCGGTTTTTTATGTAATGATGTCATATCTAATCATTTCTACACCCCAAAATAAAAAAAATATGCCATATTCATTGAAATATAGCTTTATCACTTGTCGAACCTAACGATCGAACGTGTCGAGTCGAACTGGGTAACGTGTCGAACCTAAGCTTTATTTAAGCTATTTCCGAATACATTAATTGATTTTAATGTTACGTTATGTAATAAGGGCATATCTAACCAATTCTACACCCCAAAATAAAATATATAAAATATTATCTGAAACATGTCGGTCGGCGCCATCTTGGAATCAAGAAAAGTGTTGACGGTCATTTACCAAACATTACGTTCAGTATCTTATATACTTAAAATTTGGTTCATATCATTAATTAAAAAATTATTGGAAAAAAAGCAAGTTTGGATATTTGTTTGAAAAAATTATGAATTGTAGATAGATCTTTTGTAAATTCATTCACACGGCGCAAGATTTGAATCAGTTTTGTTTGACAACCCAAGCCTACTTATCAAAAAGCAAAAATTTATAATAATAATGATGAATAAGAATTGCGACATAAGACATAAAATTTGCCTCGCTACCTCATTATAATTATTTTATTGTTTTATAAATGCAGTTTAAAATATTTGTAAAGACGACTGAATTTTCAAAGCAGTGTGTTAAAAGGAATACTTATCTATACACAGCGACACGACAATTGACGAGCAAATGGATAGAATATCTAGATTATTTCTCTTTTTTCCCGAAGCCATATGAAATTTAATCCGACACATTTGACGTCTGCCAAAACTCCAGACAAATAGGCACCTTAACCTTTTGGTATTGAAGCCAGTATGTATGTAGAAATTTTTAGTTTTATTAGTTACTCTTATGTGATATTTGGCCCTTATTATTCTGTTCTTACCATTGTACATATGTTCTGAAAACCTGAAATAGATTTTAGTTATATCCATTTGGGGTGCTCCTTAACCAAAGGAGGAAGCTCCAAACTGAAACTGAAACTGAATAGGCATTGCCAGTCTAATGAACTACTTCCGAATGAAAACCCTGTGTACACGTATTTATTCTGACGTTAAGGGAAACTATGTGAAATACATGCAATTTCGGCACCATATCAAAGTTAATACTGAAATAAAGTGACCAAATGGATATGACTTTATGGCTTTGTTCTTAGCAGACAGAAAAAATCTTGTGTCATTATTGAAAAAAAGGCTGCAAAACATACCAGATTACACCATTTTCGAAATTTTAGGGTAGACCCCTCTCGTACCCTCCCCCTCTCGGCACTTTGTGTAAATAAATAGCAGACATATTTTATCGTAGGTTGTATTTCTGACCGTATATACTATATTCAATGCAGTTATTACGTTCCGTTTAAGTCTACCGTTTTAAGATCGACGAAAATGTATTCAAAAAGGTGTTTCTTTGTTTTTTTTTTTATTTATAAATCGGAAAAGGACAATCGCACAATGGATTCGGATATGTACCAAATGACCATAAATTAAGCATTAAGAAAAACGTATGTGTATGCTACGCAGCTGATTATCGGCTGTTATATGTACAGAATGCAGATGACCAATCAAGTGCTCTTAAAACATGCAATCATTTTTAGTCGTCGTGATAGAGAATGTGTGTCATAATGATATTAAGCGCCTTCATTGAAATGTATGTAATATAGACTATATACGCGAGTCGCCAAGAAATTCTTTCAATTCCATTCTTACATCTCGCGTTTTATCGTCCGTTTTCCCATGCTAATTCGAATGAATTGTTCAATGGCCTTTGCTGGATGTTAATTATTTTGAGAATTCCAGTCATTTGGCCACGAGCATCACTGAAGAGACATAAATTGTCGAAATGTGCATATGGTGCACTAAACTAAAAGGCATATATGTTCTATATTTATTAATTAAGATTGCCGTTACCGACCGTAACAGCGTGTGACAGGTATTTGCTGGTTTCACACGTTTTCATTCGGCAGTTGCATGATACACTTGACATCCATTTTGCCGCGCACCCAGGTGATATTAGACGACATTCCAATGTAGCTATATATTTAGATGTCCAGAAATATCATTGTTGCAATCTAAGGATCTTTTTTAAATTATGTACAAGAAACAACACAATCGATGTCATGGGTTTAAGCACGGTTTAATTCCCCCATTATTTTCAAAGTAGAATATCTTTGAATAAAAAGATATCTAAATAAACAGCTATTTAGTGGGTCATCTTAATCTTTGAAAAGTAGCCAGAGCTGTAACCCTCAATACCATCACCAAGTTTAGTTTAAACATATTTTATTTCATTAGATGAAATGGGATTGGGCATAAGTTATTACAATATTATTTGTGCCCTCTCCCTAAAATTACAACACAATTATAAAGCCACAAATGGCGGTACATGCAAGAACACATAATAGCTTTTAATTGAAAATTAAATTAATTTCATCACCAAGTATATCCTTCAAAATGTCATGAGATATCTTCAAGAGTAACTGTAACGATATTAACATTTCAGATTAATTTGATATTTCTCTTTAAAAAATATAAAGATTTACACAAAAGCTAGATCTATAAACAGATATTTAACATTCATGTAGAATAAAAATGTGTACCAAAGAAAATAGAAAAGAATATCTAAATAGCAAAAGAATCCTGAGTTAATACTTATTCTATCTTTTGATAAACCACGATTGGCACCCCCTGTTGAACATAACATAAAGAGATGCTTCATCTGAGCTGGGATATACAACCGTATAACAATACTAATGGCATTTTTATGTCTTATGCCGCAATTATTTTTCATCAATATCATTTTAAATTTTCGCCTTTTTAATGAATAGGCCTTCCGTGTTGTCT
This sequence comes from Pteria penguin, assembly GCA_035048485.1. NCBI lineage: Eukaryota > Metazoa > Mollusca > Bivalvia > Pterioida > Pteriidae > Pteria > Pteria penguin. Next base: position 7,616,837 of record CM068590.1, on the reverse strand, counting down.
AACAAAATCGTTCAAATCTCGCGCCGCACGTGTAAATTTACAGAAAGGTCTATCTCAGATTAATTCATGATTTTATCCTAAAATATTTTTGAATATTGCCATTTCCTTTCAATATTTTAAGAATTAACAATTAGAATAAAATACTTATTAGATCTATATTAATATGTGAAATATTGAAATAAATGATATATGACTGTCAACACTTTTCTTGATTCCAAGATGGCGCCGACCGACATGTACTTAATGTTCCACAATTGTTAAAGGTATATTTCAGTTAATATAAGCTTAGGTTCGACACGTTACCCAGTTCGACTCGACACGTTCGATCGTTAGGTTCGACAAGTGATAAAGCTATATTTCAATTAATATGGCATATTTTTTTTATTTTGGGGTGTAGAAATGATTAGATATGACATCATTACATAAAAAACCGCTAAAAATCAATTAAATATATTCAAAAATAACTTAAATAAAGCTTAGGTTCGGCTAGGTTCAACACGTTCGTTAGGTTCGGTCTTTAGTCCCACCGCTAATCACACTACAAATCGTTGCCGTTTAAAACAGAATAATGATGTACAGAAAACACATGATGGACAACATTCCCAGGCAAACATGCAGGCAGACTTAAGATGTTTTTATTGTGGAAAGATGAGTCACATTCGTAGGAATTGTTGGTCTTTAAAAAACTCTGAAATGAATCAGGAAAACTACTACGCTCTCGTCGAAACAGGACCGTCGCCGAGAGTTATAAACAAAACATCAGGATTAAAAGAAATAAAAAAAAAAATCAAAAATAAACTAAGAATAAAACAGAAAACTGTCCGACTTATAAAATAAATTTAGTTGGTAGTCCAAATTCGTCCCTTTTGAAAATTGGTAAGAAGAAATTTCGAGCCTTAGTTGATATTGACGCTGAAGTTAGTTTCCTACATAGACGAATTTATCAATCTTTAAATAAACCGGCAAATTTGTTGAAGAAGTTTATTAGTCTCCAGTCGGTATATGGAGGAAAACTAGAAATAGATGGTTATGTAGAATTACAGATTAAATTAGGAGGGACAACAGTAAATCAACCATTTTATGTAATAGCAGACATGAATAAAAACATTATCTTAAGCAGAGGTTTTCTAACAATTCATGGAGTAAGACATTATTACGATTTAGGATATTTAGAGATAGAAAGGCCCTATGTACCGCTTGAAGAAGATTGTCACATAAACGCCCTTGTAAGACTACAGAGAGGTGTAAAAGTGAAACCAAATACGATGAACATTGTTCCGGCTCGTATAAAAAAATCATACAAAATTTATTGAAATAAGAGCAGTAGAAAAAGGATATGTGGATTCTGAACCTGGTCTTGATATTAATAGTGCAATAGTAAAATCAAATAAAATAGTTCCCACTGCTCTAAGTAATCATACAAGCAAAACTATTTATCTAAAACGTGGTTGTATTATAGGAAAAGTGACTAATCTCACTCTAGATGAAGGGAAAACGCCCACTCTAGACAAAACAAAAGATGTAAATGAAGTTTTGACAAATAAAACTCCTTTAGATTTAAAAGATTTAGATACTGAACCGGAATACTTGGAACGTGTTGAACTATTAGTTATGAACAAGCAAGATTTCACAGCCAAAGATACTGAGTTAGGACAAACGGAAACTGTGAAAACGACAATTGACACGGGTGATCATGAACCGACAAAACTTAGACCATATAGAATTCCTTTATACCATAGGAAACCATTTGATAATGCAATTGATGAAATGTTAGATGCAAAAATTATTTCACGTTCTCAATCACCTTGGAGTTTTCCCATTGTTTTAGTTTCAAAAAGGACAAAACCACAAGAATGTCTATAGATTTACGAAAATTAAATTAAATTAATATCTAAAACTACATCTTACCCACTTCCGTTGATAGATGACATAATCGCTCAGTTAGGAAAAGCAAAATATTTCACCACTTTAGATTTGAAATCTGGATATTGGCAAGTAGCTATGGACCCAAAAGATAAACACAAAACTGCGTTTGCTTGTCATAAACGATTGCTTGAATTCAATAAAATGCCCTTTGACCTTTGTAATGCTCATGGCGTATTTCAACAATTAATGAGCATAGTTCTTGAAGATTGTCAGGAATTCAGTACGGCCTATATAGATGACGTCATTATTTGGGCTGAATCTCGTGAAGAGCATTAGCTCATATCCAAGAAGTATTTGACAGACCGAGAAAACACGACTTGAAGTTGAAATTAAAGAAATGTACTTTTTTAAAAGAGGAAACAACTTATTTGGGATTCGTAATCAACAAAGATGGAGTCAAGCCAGACCCACAGAAGGTAGAGGCAATTCGAACTTTGTCCTATCCCAAAACTGCCAAAGAAGTACATAGATTCATAGGCATGTGTAGTTATTATAGACGTTTCATTTCTAATTTCTCAAAGATAACTGAACCACTTATTGGTTAACAAAGAAATAAGCTAGATTTCAGAGGTGTGAAAAATATCAAAATGCTTTTGACTATTTCATACCACATCTCACAGTTGTTCCACTTTTATCATATTCGGACTTAAACAAGACCTATACGTTATATACGGATGCAACCCTGTGATGACATTGATGATGCAATTCCGATCGTAATAAATGAAAATCCAATTTATTACCTAAGTCACAAACTCAGTGATACACAAACACGTTGGTCTACAATAGAAAAAGAGGCGTATGCTATCCATTATGTGCTACAGAAGTTAGATCATTATCTTCACAATAGTAATTTTGTCATTAAAACAGATCTTAAGACCCTTAAACGGACACTGTCCCTCGGCATATAATATGGGTTTTAAAAAGTGTACTGTATTTAACTCTCTATATAGGTCAGTTAGATATTTATTAGAAAGCATACGAAAAAACTTTTTAAAAAAATACACATATTAATCTAGTTACGGCCGTCAATATATCGGTTTTATTTTCTCGTAATCCATGCCTTTTTAATGATATACACGACATGTCAATCATGTGACCGCACCATAACAATGATGGAGAGCGAAGTAAGAGCACGCTGTTTAGTGTTTTGACAACAGAGTCTGTTAAATGTTTCTTTCTTCCTCATTTTCTTGGCCCTTGTATCGAAAACTCCTCGAAATACATGGAGTCTTTTGTTTATATCAAACTGCGCTTGTGCAAATGGGCGGATTTGAATTCCATAAAAGGACAGTTAAAACGGGAAACATAATTCTAATAAATTCCTTTTAGATTACCGCATCTTTGTTGATTTTAAGTTTCATTCAGAATGGGACGTATACTTGAATCAAACCTTAGCGTCTGTAAGGTTTAACATAAGTGATTCGACCAAGTTTTCTCCCTTTTTCGTTTTGCGTTATAATTGAGACGTTGTTCTTCTCTTAGACAATATTTTGAAACCTCGTCGCAATTTTTTCGGCGACGATCAACATCAAATTGCGCTACAAATACAGCACAAGTCATTTTAGAAGTCCATCGCAATCTAAAGAAAACTAAAAAGGCTCAAGCTAAATATGCCGATAGAAACAGCAAACCAGTCACGTTTTAAATAGGAGATCCTATCTATTATAAAAACCATACTAGGAAGAATAAATCTGATGTCATGTGGAAACCTTATTATAGAATTATAGAACAAACGTCTCCAGTTAGTTTTATAATTAAGAGTCAGCTTGATGGAACAACAACTAAAGCACATGCTGAACAATTACGTTTGTCTGAAATAGATCAATGGGAAATACCAAAAGATAACATGGGTAATCGGCTTAGGAGAACTAATTATGTAGTATCTCCTGAAGAATGATAATGATGACGATAAATCTGATTCACATTCTGATGAGTCCGAAGAAAATATTCCCCTAAATAAATTAGCAAACAGGTATAGAACCCGGAAGGGTTCATCATCTAATGAATATGACATACCCTTGATAAAGGAATTGTCTAATAGACTCAAGCAAAAGAAAAAAAAGAAAATTAATCCAGGAGTGTACTGAATCGGAATCAGTACAAGATTCGGACCCTGAACAACCAGGTCCTGAATTTACTGATGATGAAATGGTTGTAGATACAGTTGTCAATAGTAAAACACCCATGAAATTTTAGAAACACGGGGAAAGTCGCGGTAAATTACTATTGAGGGCTTTTGAATCTTTTGATAGATTGAATAATGCTATGTAATGCCCATAGTAATGTGGCATGTGTTTAATTTTCAGTAATCAAATTAAGTAAATCACTTTAAAACTAAGGAGTATCTCCCTGATGCATAGCTCTGTCTTTAGATAGATTCTTTGGTTCACTTTTCGGTCATTTTGGCTTCAACACTGCTCTTCAAACATTGATACATTTTGAAAATTCCAATCCTTTGGCCACGAGCATCACTGAAGAGACATGACTTGTCGAATGCGCATATGGTGCACTAAATTAAACGGTATATATGTTCTATATTAATTATACACGTAAAGGAGATGGTTAACTCCTTAATTACAATACATAGCTTAAAATAATAGAAAATTGTATAATTACGGTTCCCATCATATGTGGTATTTGCGATTAACAAAGCTGAACCGAAAACCTCTTGAACCGATGTACATCAGACATATTTTCATGTTAAAATGTTCCCGTAATTTTTGTATTCCAGACCTCAAAGATGATGAAAGAAATGGAATCTTTAGCCGACTGTGTCGAGCTTTGTCCACGCGTAGTTATTATATTGATACAGGAAAGACTACGTTGGGCATTTCGAAAATCACTACGACGAGAACTGAAGAGTTTTACAGCACTTTGCCAATCTGGGAGTATAAATGCTGATATTATTTGGCCCAATCATACTCGACAATTTCGAAGAATGATCAACAATATGGCCGCTTACCATAATATATCGTGGGAGGATGCCTTACAAGTTGTGCCCTATGATAATTTTGATTGTAGGCACTTATGTATAGTGTATACCATAGGTAGACCGCCACTAGATATGTGGACTAGGGTGCGGTTCACTAGAAAGAAACAAATCTGCGTGAGCGAGTTAAATCGGCTGAATATGTTGAAGAAATCTTGTGGTGGTGTGAAAAGGGATGCAACACCAACAATCTCGCGTAAAGTCGAGAGTGAGGCTACGCATAAAAATATCACGATACTACGTTGATTATGCTTGAACATATTCATTATTTTTACATTGCTGGTGTTCGAATTTAGAAACTTTCTTAAACTGAATATTATCATGCTTATTAACCCGAGGATTCCTGACGATTAGTCAACAAACATAACATGTTACACAAACACTCATTTTAAAAAAGATATTGTGCCCGAATATTTTTTAGTAACATGCGGAGGGGTGTAAGGAAGCAGTGTACCTCACTATCTAAGGAAAACCACCTACGAATCCGCCGATAAATTGCTATTCACAATTATCTTTGATGTAGCCATTTTGATTCAGAAATGACGAATTTTATTTACAATTAATTGTCAAAGTGATTGTGGACATATGACAGTAATTGTTGACATTTTGAAACAGGATACTGAGTTTCGTTACAATTAAATGAACATAATAGTTTGATGCTATTTACAAGTGTTGTAATTATTGTTGTAAGCAGGTGTCTTCGTAGAAGCTGTTAGTTTGATTACTGCAAAACTATAGTCAATTAGTTATACTTTGGGTATAAATGTACATTGCAAAATAGAATTATTTCAGATCCAGACCCAGACCAGATCAAGATCAAGATCGAAACTGACTTGATTTATATATGGAATATAGAAGATCATCGTACTGCCGGGTCTCCCCCTTTTTGGTAACTCACGAAGCCACTACATCTACATTGTATATTTCATCGAGTATATTGCCTTGAAGTTTTCATTAAAAGTATAAACTTTCTTACTGACTCCTATATTTGTCGCATAAACACTCTACAAACGATATAGAAAAAAAAAGTACCCGGGTTCGAGTTCTGGATCAGAATGCGAACCATAGTAATTATTACTACTCTTCTTTACCGTTACCTGGTCATTTGACGGTTCACTGGCTCGTAAAGCTAATATTCATACGTGATACAAAAGATTGCTGAATGAAATTTATTGGATGTGCAACTCTCATGGCTTTAATGAATATCATTAAATATATGTTATAAATCAACAAGACGAGTCCAGACTTTATAAATGGATGTTAAAAAATAGAGAATATAGGGACAACTTCTTATAATCAATTTCAAATTTAAAATTTTCGTATGAGTGTTAGGGGAAATATTGTGAATGAACTTAGAATTACAACGTAGTTTGACGAATCGTCCTCACTAAGATTGGAGTCGAAGTCCCTTCTTATAATCTGACTCATGAGTGAATTTTATTAAACCATTGTGTATGAGAATTTATTTGGCCGTTTGATAATGGAATAAATTAAAATAAAATATTTTATATTCTCAGTTTATGGCGCCGGACCCAGACCGGTTTAGTGGAAGCTAAAGAATTCTCTAACCTAAGCACCTTATCATTATAGCCATTGTTTGATAATGTAGCTGTTTGATTTTATTTTTGTTTGCGTCACACTAAGATATTGCAATTATTAAGTAACGACATCTGCCTAAGTGATATCTTTCTGTTCATTCGTCTGTCTTTCTATCATGCCCTCTTTAAATTTCGGTCTGTCTGAACACATTTGATCTTTTCGGTCATGTTATTCAAAAAGAAAAAAGAGGAGTTACTGGCTCAGTTATGTGGCAGAAGTCACCATGGAGCTATACAATATAAATTCAGGAGATTTGTATTTTAATTTTATTATATTTGAAGCCATTTTAATGAAAAGGGGGGATAAAGATGTACAAACCCAGGGGAAAGCTCCCACACAACCAAGTCAGTAACTATTGGGTGAATAATAACACTTGAAACATCCAGACACGGGGAACCTTTTTACAGGCTCCACACTGCATCTGAGAATAAGTGTAAATATGAAGGAACGTATATCATTAAATCAAAATAGCTTCTCCGCTGACATTTCTCTGGTTGATTCTCTCCCTCTCTTTCTCTCTCGTACTTTATATTACATGGCCAAAATATTTTGATAATACAGAGAAAATGATAATAAAATATGAAACTGTGGTTATAGGTCTAAAATTTAAAGCGAAATATTTTGTACCATTTATAAAGATTGCTTATATTATATATCAACCATATATCACCATTCTGTATAAAGGATGGACGAATAGACTACGACTGGCGTGGACGGTAAAACAAGTGGACGCATGATCTGGGCACGTATCGTCTTGAAAACGCCGTTTTTCTACATTTGAACATTTTCTAGGAGTCCTGACGCGGTTTGTTTATTTATGTTTTGGGGTGGGTTTTTTTGGTTTGTTTGTTTGTTTGTATCTGTTTTGATTTTGTTTGGGTTTTTTTTTCTTTTATTTAGCTTGCAAAATGTGTACTTAGCATCTCAGTATGTGCTTAAAATTGCACGATTTTGAACCATTTCCAGAAAATTGTCCGGGGCAGGCCTCACCCGTTCAGCGCTACGCATCTCGGTGAAGCTTTCGGCTTCAATTATGCCCCCTCCCCCACCCCTTCGACATTGACCTTTCCTCATCCAACTGCTATGATTATTGACATATTTTGTTTTCAAGCAAACTGAAGAAATACGTTTTTCACCTTGATTTCAGTTGTTTGTTTGCTCTTCACCTATCTGATTTTTGGGTGTGTTTGCTTATTTGTTGAGATATATGTCTCTATAATGTGCTTTAGTGTGTCACCATCAATTGTGAATTGAGCTCTGTCTTTAATATCAGAGTTGCATAAGGGAAAGCTGGATTTTTGCTCATTATAAGGAGTCCTGCGCTCTATTCTATAACTGTCAGTGGCAATCTAAAACATTCCCTTTCTCATTGCATCCGGAGAAGATTTGGCAAACTGCCAGATTTGATGTGGTTTGCTGCGGGAATTTTATTGGATACTGAAGAGATTTAAAGTGGATTTTATGCTCCCCGAAAACTCTCGGGGAGCATATAGTCGCCATCGTTTCTGTCTGTACTTCTGTCTGTTCGTCCGTCTGTCCAAGTTCCTTATACCTTTCATTAGAATTTGATCGTACTTCACCAAAATATTATTTAGGTTGAGGGCTTTTGGACAAAGTCATTTCTGAAAGGCCAAGATCACTTATTAACTATGACTTAAAGTACCATGAAGTACTTATATCTCCTATACCTTTCACCTTGATCAAACTTCACCAAAATGTTATGCAGGTTAAGGCCTTTGGGACAGAGGTCACTGAAAGTCATTTCTGAAGGTCAAAGTCACTTTTTAACTATAACATAAAGTGAAATGAAGCACTTATATCTCCTACGCTTTTCATTAGAATTCGATTATACTTCACAAAATGTTATTTATGTTAAGGGCTTTGGGACAAAAGTAACTCAAAGTCATTTTTTGAACGGTCAAGGTCACTTATTAACTATGATTTAAATACAATGAAGTATTGATATCTCATACACCTTTCATCAGAATTTGATCATACCTCACCAAAATATTATTTAGATTATGGGCTTCTGGACAAAGGCCATACAAGGTCATTTCTGAAAGGTCAAGGTCACTTATTAACTATAACTTAAAATACCGTGAAGTACATATATCTCCCACACCTTTCATCAGAATTTGATCATACTTCACAACAAAATGTTATTTAGGTTAAGGGCTTTTGGACAAAAGTCACTCAAGGTGATCTCTGAAAGGTCAAGGTCGCAATAAAAAAATTTATATCATAACTAATCAAGGTCAAACTTACTCATTTTAGTGTGATCACTTGTTGTTCTACAGTTGACTGAATTGGATATCCATATGATATAGTGAAATTGGAAATCATCATCAATGATTTCCTATATAATGAGTCATTCATTTCCTTCATTAATATTACTGCTGTGCTTCTTGGAGCATCCATCAGTTTTACTGATTTTTAGCCAGGCTTAATGTCGAAGGCATAAGCCAAGGCTATAGCTGTCAAGCACGATTCTCAAAACGGGGCATTCTAATTATAAGTTTGAAAGCCCTCTTTCTCACTCAATGTGTCATTGCGCTTCAAAATATAATCTCTGATGTAATTTCTAGCATTGGAATATTCATAACGTACTATGAATTTTTTTTTTGATTATCATTTATATGTAACATTGCAAACAGGGGTATACATGTATATATTCGTGTAGACTGAAGTTGATGTTACCTGCTCTTGCTTGCTATCGCTGCGCGAAGAGACAGATGACCACCGCCCTTCTGGAGAGGCTTTTTCTACTCCAGCTAGTGTTATTTATTGCACAGGCGGTACAGGCACATAATAAGTAGTATACACTGGGTGTAGATATAATTCCTCTGCAGTAGCATACACAGAATAAGTATACATTATCTGATATAATTTATGAGAGGCCCGTGACGTTTAGTCTCCAGGATGTAAATAACTCTGTCAATATTTGTTGATTCTAAATTAAATGAATGAAACAAAACGAGATCCAGTGATATAAAAATAACCGATAACGCGCCACTTGAACCTATGTCAGCCTCGTCATGGTCACTGTCTAGATATTTTAAGATCCAGACAGGCGTTGCTAATCTAATATTATATTATTATATGTATATGTGAGGGGTGTCTATTTTTGCCGACTGAAACATGTTTCTAATTCGAGCGTCATAAATAAACATTGGTATGACACATTGTATTGCCCATCGCCTTATCGCTTAGCAGAAGCAAAACGTGTCATATATTGTTCCTATTGCTGATTAGCATGTCTGACATTATTCTCAGATCGACGTCATCTCCAACAAAGTAGTAACCATGATGTATTTTATGTATGGAGATAAATAAACCAAGACTTAGTATCATTTCAGGTTTCTCTCGGACTTGTTCGGTAAAATCTAAATTTTTCGCAATTTTGGCAAAAAAAAAAAAAAAAAAAAAGAAAGAAAGAAAAAAAGTGACAATTGAGTAGATTTGGTGAACTTGATTATCAAAGGATATATAGAATATCCTGCTAAACTGAGTAGGTTTTATTACCATGGATTGTCAATGCAGAGAGTGAAATTGTGCACAGAAATTCAGTATTTCTTGGTAGTAGCCGACGGTTCAAAGAGTAATGCATGAAGAAAACTGAGTTATAGTCAAAACGGCCCAAAAAAATCCAAACAAACAAAAACAGAAGCAAAAACAAAAAAAAAAAAAAAAAAAAAGATAAAAGAAAAAATCGGTCCACACCAGATTGGCCGAAATAAAAAATGACCCACACCAAAGCGGATCTTTTTTTTTTTTTTGTTTTACGAAACGGTCCAAGTATGTAATATTTTTTTCCAAGTGTGTACGTAATATTTTGACAATATTGGACACCGAATGTGATTTCAAAATATTTTTTCCACCTAGTGTTTAAATTATATTTGTTACAGATAGTAAGAGGACGAATAATTTGACATTTTAGTGAATTGCTGTTAGCATAAAATTATTCCTATTTTGGTGTGGGCCATTTTAATTTTGGACGGTCTTGACTCATTATACACCAATCCGTAAGAAATGTCATAATTCTGCCCTCTGTAGCGATAGGAGATGACAGATATACGTCTTTTAAAAACAGTTTTAAATCTATGGTTTTCATCATGATCAAGGGTAACGCCTCACGAGATATTTTATCAAAGTTAACCAATGATAAACTTCTTTTCATTATTACTTTAGAATTGTCCTTCAATAGTGAAATGTGTCATTCTTGTTTCCTTGAATTTATTATCAACTTATTTTAACTTCAATTTAAATCTTTTGCTACTTGACCAGTTACGGACGCCCGGCTATCAGTACTATAAGTACTTTGATTTGTATATGAGTTGAGTCATCAATTTCCTGCATTATAGCAGGGACATATATAACACATACACGTCCCTGATTATCAGTGGTCACATATACATGTATACTAGTTAAAATCTAGATTTTACACCAAAAATGGCTGAGAAAAGTTTGACTATCAAAACTCATTTAATCCCCGCGTTTTCGGAAATCCTGGGTCCGCCACAGATTATAGATGCCGTTCGGGGAGCATCCATCAGTTGTACTGATACTCTTGTTCTTTTTCAAGTTCACGTTTCTGTTGCCAATGATTATTTAACTGTTTTTATTTTTAGTATAGTTTTTCCAGTGATTGAGAGTTTTATCATTTCAGATGGTCTCAGGTGCCGAAACGACTTGGTAACGAAATATTCTTTTACCGACTTGTCCAAAAATTCCAAAATGGCCGAGTTGTAGACAGCTCGAGCTGTCATTGCATTGTCAAGTAGATATTGAAGTAGGCAAACAAATCTAATTTGACTCTGGAATTTGGTATTCTGAATAGCTTTGTCCTGTCTGTCGATAAATCTGTAATGTTAAGCTTACTGTAAAAATAGTATTTTTTGAACAGTTGAAATAGTGATGGGAAAAGTGGAAGGGGGGGGGGGGGGGGGGGGAGGGGGGGTAATATCCTTTGGATTTGAGGTCATAGCCTAGGCATAACATGTGGCTGTTTACTTTGTTGTTATTTACTGTTGCTTCTGAAAAGTGTAAACAAAGCATGGTAAATGGTCATGCACAAGAATCTGAAAAGAAATTAGGGGGAGGGGGTTCTGATAATAGCATATGACTTTTGACAATAATTGATTGATTGATCTATAATTGTTGTACGTCATTTAATGATTATTTCACGTACATGCAAAGCATCTGTCTGATGCATTGCATAGAAATTTCTACCTTTGCAACAGACCCACCTGAAGCAGTGAGGGATATTTTACGTGCCACGCCTCCCGTGACACAGGTCCTTAGTTTTTACTGTTTCATACGAAAGACAGAACAAAAATCATGCATTCACGACATATTAAGAGATATCTTAAAGACATTTTTTATGACGATTATAAAAGTTCTTAGACGTTTTGGTCTACTGACATTATAAGAGGATAAAAAATGTGAAATTTTGCAAAATCAGTAATCTGCAGTCCCCTGAAATGTAGGAGATTGTCGGATTTGCAGGGGAAACCGACTAAATTTGTTTCTGTCTGACAAACTTTATAAATGTGCAGGTCCAAATATCCGACATGTTTCTCATGTTTAATTAAGCTAATCTGTACTAGACGTCTGTGTTTTGACAAATATCTCTACCTATAGCATCATGGTTCTTTCAGCACTTATATTGAAACAAGAATTTCTCAAAGCATCAAAATGACTCGGATCACACTACTGTGAATCACGTAAAAAGTTGCAAGATCATTAGAAAGACGGGAAAGGCGATCAATATTTGTGTTATTCTCGACTGTATTGTTTGTTTGTTGTTGTTTTTGCTGAAGAAATTGCTTGTTAAAAATTTATTGTAAGCTTTTAACGTTAAACTTTCAATACAAAAAGAGTATATTCTATAGTCAAAAATTGGATCGGCAGGTTGAGTTCTCTCACTGCATAAAGGATCAAGTCCTTAGCATGTTTAAAATTTCTGAATTTAACCTGCATCAGCATGATGCTACCCAATCTGATTAAAACCATATCTTCAAAATTAACCTGCTTCTCTATTTGTCCCATTGTCCCATGGGGTCATGCTCTGGTGAACTCTGATTTTCAGCCAATCAGTGGATCAGCTAAAAATTCCTAGGAATGAAATTAACGTTCACAGCGTGCGTGACCCACAAGGTAGTTTTTGAACAGTGTTTGTTATATATTGCGTCACTATCATGTGCCTAACTGAGTCATTGATTGGCTATGGGAAATAACGTTTTCGGTGACTGAAATGTCATCAGAGTTCAACAGAACATGACCTCTTAAGTTACGGGGTTTCACCAGATCTTTATCCGTAACGGGACAAATAGAGAAGCAGAATAAAGATAAGGTTTTAATCAGATTGGATGCTACCACGATACAAGTTTAAAAATGTCTTAAAACAATTAAATAGCAACAACAGCAATCATACAGACTAGAAACTCCTTGAAATTAGGAAGTTTTAGTTTTTTGGCTGTGTATTTATTCAATATGACAAGTTTTGGTCTGAAAAACTCTCTGAATTGACCACTTTCCAGTTCTGTACCCCCTAGCAGATTTCCCATGATTCCAAAACAAAATGGTGGTATATGGGGACATACGCTACTATGCATGAATCTCATCGTTCGTCACAGGAGTGGTTATTTATGAATTAATGATTGTTTAGAATAGATCTGTTAATTTTAAAATAGAATTGTTTATATGGCTGTGTCATCCTGTTTTCATGAGTTGCAGCTTGTAGTACTAACAGACATTAGTCAAATTTGCTCATATTTTGTGACAGGTATTAAGCCGGTTTGTCAGCTGTATCTCCAGGTTCCCCTAGCAAAAGTCAAATGCGACATTCCTTAAAGTCCCATCCGTAACCTATTATTTAGTACTTATTTAGTCGGTACTCTTTTTATTTTTTTATTGATCTTAATATTTGTTTATTTATTATTTATTTATTTATTTTTTTGTTTGTTAAGTTTTCAGTCAGACACTATGTTTTAAAGTTTTGATTAACTGTAGAATTATAAAAATATAAAGTACATAGTTGTTCTGATTTTACCAAACAGTTTCTCAAGATATTCTGTGATCTCCAATTTTACTAAACAGTTTCTCAAGATATTAGAGAAATGTTGGAGAAATAGATGTGTAAATTTATCAGAAAATATGTTCAAGAAAAAAAAAGATGTGTAAATAGATATGAAAAACAGAGATGTGTAAATAGATCAGAAAATATGTTCAAGAAAAAAACACTGCCCTCATGCACAAATTTTATGTACTGTTAATTAATTAAGTTGCCCCAGTCTACACAAAGGTAACACACGATACTTGCAAATACAGATCATCTGGTCAAACAGCTGACATATCAAGCAAGCCAGTTATGTAATACAGTATGATTGGCATTTTCAGGTAGTCGTATTTGTTTGTTTTTAGTGTAGAGTGGCATCTAGTTTATAATCATTATGGTGTAAACTGACAATAAACATCATTTAATTAATATGTTGTTTTTCATTCAGTGCACCACTCAGTAAAAAACTGGCCTATCCTTTATTTCAACCTGTAAGCAGAGACACGATGGGTATTCATTGGGACAGAGGGGGGAGGTTTGCTTATTTTCTGTCAGTACATGATGATTTTGTTGAGACAAGATATTATGGTGTTTCATGGCAGTCATCTTGGCTGGAATAGCAATGAGTGTAGCTACCATATATCCTAGTCTGTTCCTGTGCTATTTTCAGTCACTACCAATAGAGGATGACGGCCCTGAATGACCCAGTGCTGAGAGCTAAGTTGGCTTTACTCTCTGTCGGCTCCAAAGATAATGATGTGATGATCAGCTATGACCCAGAGGACAAAAGTAAAGTACAGAAAATCAGAGGTATGTTATGTAGTTGTGTGTCTTTTTATGGCAGATGTTTGATTGATTATTGTTTTACATCGTTCCTTGTTTATATCACGGATATGGTGACGACATCTGCCAGATGCATTGCATAGACATTTATGGCTTTGCAACAGACCATCCTGAAACAGTGAGGGATCTGTTACTTGCCACGTCTACCAAGACATGGGATCTCGTTTTGAATTGTCTCCTCTTAAATACAGGACACTGGTATGCCCATTGTGGGAGTCGAACCTGGCACCGATTAGTCATGAGCGGAGCACTGTACCCACTGAGCAACATCGCCTTAATGTGGAAGATGTACAATCTCCTACAAGTTTATACATGTACTATTTTTTATGCCCCTGGCAATGGAGATTCAGTGATACTGTTTGCCTGTTTGACTGTGGCACAACAATTTAATATAACACTTATAGATTGGAGAGAAGGACTCTGGTAATTTCTTGTATTGAAACCAATTTGGAATTTTTTTTTGACATTTCGACATGACAGAGAACTTTGACCTGTCTTCAAAACTTTAACATTGTCTGCCATCCAGTGCATCAGTGTTTCTGAGTCACAACGTATTTTATGTTATTTATTTGGCTATCAACACTAATAATACAGTAGAACTCTAGAAAAAATTTTGCTTGGCGTGTCATAGTTTTTATATTGGCTGAATAATGGGGTTTGGTATATGAAATTTATGGAAAATTCATATTTTGAAAGTCCTCAGTTCATGAAGAATTATGATGAAAATCTATTACCAGTACACTGATATTAACTACAAAACACTGAACTTTCAACTGTGGAAAAGTTCTAGCTAACATCAGTGTAAGAGATATTGATGTGAAATTTTACTTCTATGTTTATGTGTACAGCATACTTGTAATGTACAGTCCAAGTGTGTTGAAATTCATCTGGAGGTCACTTTGGTTCTAATTCAGATCTAGATAAATTAGATTTATCTAAAAAATATAATAAGCACAGTGATATTATACAAAAGTGTTTAGAGTAGCCACAAGTCGTGGCCCTATTGAATAATACAACTTGCAGCTATGCTTTGAGGTGACTTTTCCACCATACATTTTATAGAAAAGACTCAGAACTCCATGTGAGAACAAAACAATTTGTCTGAATTATTAGTGCAGATTTTTGTTATTGTAAAACAGATAAGTTAGCTGCAGTAACAATGATTTCCAATATTTAAAAATATTTTCTTGTATGCTGATAATTTGTTGCTGACAATATAAAAACTGTTGAAATGATCACTGAGTGAAAGACTTGAAATGGATTGTTCTATTCTAGATGCCCTGAGAGAAGCGGGTATCAGGGTGTGGATGACAGATGTGGAGGTGGTGACTGCAAGCGTCTTCAATACGATTGGTCAAAATATCATAGATTCAAAGGTATATTCAGAAATCTGCAGCATTAATAACTAGCCTCCCAATACAAGGTCACATACTGATATCTCAATACTAATGACACGCACCAACATCTCAATATTATTGGCACATTTTTACATCACAATATTAGTGTCACTCACTTACATCTCAAAATGGATGGCACACACATCTCAATATTAATGGCACAATTTACACCTCAATACTAATGGCACACACTTACATCTCATTACTCACCTCAATACTAATGGCACACACTTATATCTCAATACTAATGGCACACACCAACATCTCAGTACTAATGGCACTTGCTTACATCTCAATACTAATGGCACTTGCTTACATCTCAATACTAATGGCACTTGCTTACATCTCAATACTAGTGGCACACAATTACATCTCAATACTAATGGCACACACTTACATCTCAATACTAATGGCACAAAACAACATCTCAATACTAATGGCACACACCAACATCTCAATGCTAATGGTACAGACATCTCTATACAAATGGCACACAATTACATCTCAATACTAATGGTACACACCAACATCTCAATGCTAATAGTATAGACATCTGTATACTAATGGCACACACCAACATCTCAATACTAATGGCACAAACCAACATCTCAATACTAATGGCACACACCAACATCTCAATACTAATGGCACATACTTATATCTCAATACTAATGGCACACACCAACATCTCATTACTAATGGCACACACCAACATGTCAATACTAATGGCACACATCTCAATACTATTAGCACATTTTTACATCTCAATATTAATGTCACTCACTTAAATTTCAATACAAATGGCATACAGTTACATTCCAATACTTTTGGTACACACTTGCATGTCAGTACTAATGGCACACACATCTCACTACTAATGGCACACACCAAAATCTCAATACTAATGGCACTAGGGATGAGCATTGTGGGTCAAACTGTGTATTGCAATATATTGCGATTCTCAAACAAATATTGCCATACATTGCGATATTTATATGATGACAAATTTCTTCTTTAAAGTAATTTTACTCTCAGTGAATCTTTAGTTCAGTTTTAACAAAAGAAAATAAGAATGCTAAGACAATAATAGGCAATATTTTCAAGTCAGTTGACTCCTCTCCATACCCTTAAAACAACACATTTATTCCATATTTGGCCTTTTTATCATGAACAAACTCTCCTTCACTCACCATCTAGTAAGTAAACAAAACAAAATTATGAATATATGTAATATCGATCTCCAACCGGTTTTTGACAAAAAAAAAAAAAATACCGCAGTACATATCGGGAATTGGAAAAATTCTATATACCGGTTTGGCAATAAAACCACTCATCCCTAAATGGCACACAATTACATATCAATACTAATGGCACACACCAACATCTCAATACTAATGGCACACACCAACATCTCAATACTAATGGAACATACTTACATCTCAATTCTAATGGCACACACATCTCAATACTAATGGCACACACTTACATCTCAATACTATTGGTATACACCAACATTTCAATACTAATGGCACAAACCAACATCTCAATACTAATGGCACAAACCAACATCTCAGTACTAATGGAAGTCGGTATGACTCAATGGATGAGGTGGTCGGGTTGTGATTGGAAGGTCCTAGGTTTGACTCTTGCAGTGGACACAGCGGTGTGTGGTCTTTCAGATGAGACAGTAAATACTGAATTCCGTGGCGATTAAAAGATGTCTTACCGCTTCAGATTGGTCCGTAGCAGAGGTATACATCATGTAATACATCAGGCAGATATTGTTACCATATACATGAAATAATCATGGAGTGACATAAAACATTAGTCATTTAGTCAATTAATCAATAGTAATGGCACACTTCACCTCAACATTGATTGCACACACTTACATCTCAATACTAATGGCACACAAATTGTCCATGTTCTTTTCAGAATTTTGGGTAAAGTCAGGTTTGAGAGCTACATGATTGAAAGTTAGTGAACAGATTCATCTTGACAAACTGAAATTTTAGTGATACTATGCATCAGATGATGCATCTGACCTACATTTTCCACTTGACTGACCAGGTTGAGAAGTTTGTATAGGGTCAGGTTTGAGAGTTGGAGTACAGGTTCAACTTGATATACTGAGATGATACCATGCATCAGATGATGCATCTGACCTACATTTTCTGTTTATTCTATTTATTATGTGTATGCCTCATGAATGAAAAATTATTGTAAATATGTTTGAATGTGAGATGAACAGCATTCATTGTGGAGTATCAACCCTTGATCTAAAACAATTTACTGAATTTGTATTTTCTATTTTCATACTTTAAAAGCCAATAGGCATGTGCTTAAAAGCAATTGTCTCAGTAGAGGTAAGGTTTGTCATCATACATCACTCTATGTTTTTATTAGCTCACCTGAGCTGAAGGCTTAAGTGAGCTATTGTGATCAATCACCGTTGGTCGTCTGTCGTTAGCTTTTCTACATTTTCAACTTCTTCTCCAGAACCGCTGTACAGAATTTCACCAAACTTCATAGGAAGTAAGTGCTCAATGTCCTCTACCAAGTTTGTGTTTTTCCTGCCGATCCATAATCCAAGATGGCCGCCATTGGCTCTGATTGGTTGACACATTTTCGACTTCTTCTCCAGAAGCGCTGCACAGAATTTCACCAAACCTCATAGTAAGTAACTACTTGGGGTCCTCTACAAAGTTTGTGTTTTTCTTGCCCATCCCGGATCCAAGATGGCCGCCATTGGCTCTGATTGGTTGACACATTTTCGACTTCTTCTCCAGAACTGCTACACAGAATTTCACCAAACCTCATAGGAAGTAAGTACTCAAGGTCCTCTACAAAGGTTATGTTTTTCATGCCGATCTGTGATCCAAGATGGCTGCCATTGGCTCTGATTGGTTGACACATTTTCGGCTTATTCTCCAGAAGCGCTGCACAGAATTTCACCAAACCTCATAGGAAGTAAGTACTCAAGGTCCTCTACAGAGTTTGTGTTTTTCGTGCCCATCCCTGATCCAAGATGACTGCCATTGGCTCTGATTGGTTGACACATTTTCGACTTCTTCTCCAGAACTGCTACACAGAATTCACCAAACCTCATAGGAAGTAAGTACTCAAGGTCCTCTACAAAGTTTGTGTTTTTTTCGTGCCAATCCGTTATCCAAGATGACCACCATTGGCTTTGATTCGTTGACATATTTTGGACACTTCAAAACAACTGCACAAAAACCAAACCTTATAGAAAGTCTTGTAGAAAAAAAGCAAAATTTTCTACTGAAATGAGCTGTCATTTTTAGCTCTACTGGTCTCGACCAGTCGAGCTCATGTGATGGTCCTTCGTCCGTTGTCCGGCCGTCCGGACGTCCGTCCGTAAACAATTTATTTGTTCCCTCTTCTTCTCTGAAGGTATATGTCCCAGAGACTTAATTATGGTTTCATCTTGTTCGATTGGTGGTCTAGTTGTGCATGTGCAATTTTGGTCCAGTTCGGACCCCCTGAGGTCCCACAAAGGGGCGTGGTTCCAAAATCTTGTTCCATCTTTTTCTCTAAAGGTATTTGCCTTAGAGACTTAATTATTGTCTCATCTTGTAAAGTAGATGGTCTAGTTATGCATGTACCATTTCGGTCCGGTCCAGACCATTGGGGTCCTAACAAAGGGGCATGGTCCCAAAATTTTGTTCCTTCTTCTTCTCTGAAGGTATATGTTTCAGAGAGCTAATTAGGGTCTGATCTTGCTGGGTAGGCGGTCTAGTTGTGCATGTGCAATTTTGGTCCAGTTCGGACCCCTTGGGGTCCCACAAAGGGTGTGGTCCCAAAATTGTGTTATGTCTTCTACTATAAAGGTATATGTTCCCAGGACCCAATAACATTCTCATCTTGTTTGGTATGTGGTTTAGTGGTACATGTGCAATTTTGGTCCAGTTCGGACCCCCTGGGTCCCACAAAAGGGGTGTGGTCCCAAGATGTTGTTCCCTCTTCTTCTCTAACAATATATGTCCCACAGACTAAATTATAGTCTAATCCTGTTTGGTAGGATGTCTAGTTGTACATGTGCAATTTTGGTCCAGTCTGGACCACTTTGGACCCCCACAAAGGGGTGTGGTCCCAAGATTCTGTGCCTTCTTTTTTCCCTGAGGGTATAAATCCCAGAGACCTCTTTGTGGTTTCTTCTTGTTTGGGTGGTCTAGTTGTGCATGTGCAATTTTTGGTCTAGTCTGGACCCCTGGGGCCCCTCAAAGGGCGTGAGTTACCCATACAGAAATGACCCCAATTGTTATTCTTACTACATTGTACTGTAATTTGAAAGGGGGGTTATAGCTTTGTAGACATATGTGCAACACCTCAACATTTGTATTTCATGTATGTATTTATATCTTTCAACTATCTTCAATTTCCTCTCTTAATTATTTCCTGTATGGTTGACTTAAGATTGCAGTGTTTGTATGCTAGTCAGAATTGATTTTGGGGGAGTTGTCTTCTAATGTTTATATAACAGTGGCCATTTTGAATAAATTATTGAGAAAAGATCATAGTCCTAGAAAAGAAATAAGAGGAGAAAAACAAAAAGTTTTTATCAATATTAATAATGGTTGACCGAAATTATTTAATGCCCAGTAGTAGGCCGTGAATATATCATTTATAAAATAATTATAGTAAGGAAACGGCAATGTATGAAGGAAAAAAGTCACAACCAGTGATTTCCTCCAACATTTACAGTTTCATTTAACTAGGAATAACCAAAATATTACAAGTAAACGATGTTCACAGTATCCAAAAGTACGGAGGGAATCTGTTTTTTTTTTTAATAAACCATGTTCTTCGTGGTTATAGATATGCTGAACCAAGGAGCACGTAACTCTTCTATCTGCACCACGGTTCAGCGCTTACACTTTGCTATGAATTAATCATTGTCACTAGATAAGAATGGAACAGTGTGAATAAAACCACCATAAAGATAAATTGTGTATATTTGTAAATAAAATAAACACATTAGCCTACAGTGCGTTTATTATACTATGTCAAGTAATCTCCAGAATTTCCTCTGACTCATGAACTTTATGATGGCCCTATATATATATAGCACCATGTGATAAAAATTTTTACAACACTTTTACAACCAGATATTGGCAAAAAAGAAAACAGACAAAAGACATTATTAAACATATAACAGTGCCGTAAATTTTTCTTGAAATAGTATGAAGTCATTTCTCTAAAGCATTGACGGGCAATGAAAAAAAAAATGGGATAATGATTTATATATAAATGTATATATATATGGCTAGCAAAAAAAATTAAGCTAGTCGTAAGAAAAACTAGTGTTTGCATACTTTGTTTCTACTCTTGAACCGATATTGGAAAATATCGAAAAGGGGGGGGGTTACAAAAATACTTCATCCCATCCCCTGTTTTGAAAAAAGAGGGGATGGGGCACATGCCCCTTTTGCTACCAGAAGAAAAACTAGCGTTTTACTGCTTTGTTTCCACACTTTAACTGATATTCTAACTACTTGATGATAAAAAATCTTAAAGATTAAAGGGGGCGGAACATACCCCCCCCCCCCCCCCCCCCCTTGATTTGAAAGAGGGGCACATTCCCCCGCTGCTGCCCCACCCTTTTAAAAGATAATAAGAGGAAACCAGTAGAGCTTCAGTCTCGACAGAGACTTCTGGTATTGTAAATAAGCAATTTGTGCTCAGGTGAGCGATATAGGCCCATTTGGGCCTCTTGTTATATCTGTGGTTCTTACCATGTTTCATGCGGATTCAAAGTTTGTCAGTCAAGTGCCTTTGCATGAATGGAGGAAGGTTTAAGACAGATGCCAGATGTAGATATTCATCAGTTTATATTTGTTTGTTATTTTGTAGGTTTTCCTCTTTGCTATGAGTCCAGAGTCGGTGCAGTCCAAGCTGTGTCAGGACCAGTTAGCATTAGCCTACGTCTCCAGTAAATCCATAGTGCCTGTTGCCATGGCGTCCAAAGAGGAACTCATAGAAAAAATGGACAACGGCATGTATGTGTAAAATACCTCTATATTTTAACATCTTTAAGGAATGACAGAATGACCTTATGCCAAACATGAACAACATGAAGAGGGCCTAATGCCAGACATAAACAAGATGTAGAGGGCCTTATGCCAGACCTGCTGCTTTTTGCCGGGATATTCATTATGACGTACTTTCTGGCATTGTGACATCACAGTAAAATGGCAGGTTTTTTACGGCAAAATGGCCTGGATTGATATATAAGGAAAATTGCAAAAGAGTCTATCATTGCCCTGGTCGCAAGATGTGGTAGCATATTAGCATCAGGAACATGAGGGCATTGGCTTTATGATATGCCTGTACTTTAAGATATGTATATTATTAGTGATGCAGAATCGGACAATTTTCATAATCGATGATCGGACAATAATTGGAAATCATAACCGATCGATGATCGATTATAATCGGACGAATAAGAAAACCATTTTGCAAGGGGATATTTTTATCATTTGACAATATAATCATGTATGTAGAATTTTTTTATTTGAAAAATACAATAAACAAGAAATTTTAAACAATAAAATATATATAAATAACAAGATAACAAGTGTCTTTACCAAAGACCAAACAAGAATAACTAGCAATTCCCTTATTCTATGGAAAAATTAAGAGGGGACAAACTATTAAAAAAAGCATCATAAACTCATTCTGATGATTCTTTGAAAATTACAAATGACATGAAATTGATGAATAAGTTTGTTTTTTTCTTCACTTTCAGTTTCAGTCCTCTGTGTATGAATCAGAGGAAATTCTGCAGGTGGCAAGATAAACGATTTTTTAAGGTGTCGAACATTTGCTCGACAGTCTTCTAGCGATCATGAAAATTTTACCTCTGCACAGCCTTATTAATTCACGTAACAAAGTAGTACCTTCTTTAAAGTAGTAAAAGTTCTTGCAAAACCGGCTTTGTTATCTTTGTTTTTGAAATTTCATTGCACAGAAATAGGTTTAAGTATAGGTCTGCTTAACTTAAATTATCAATATATTGCCCTTAAACACTTATTATTTTGTTGCTTATTGTGTGTGTTAAAATATTCATTCGCCGTAATGACGCAAGCCGAATATGAATTACAATCGCACTTCATGGGAATTTTTCCAAATATGGGGAAGACCACGTAACATACTGCCTTATTTGGAGAAATCGTAGTAGAACGCTTGTAACACATGCGATCAAGGCCTAATTTGACATTTAAGAGCCAATGTGGAAACCGATCGCGCGATCTTCGAAATATATATAATAATATAAATAATATAATAATAATCATATATTTAGATATAAATTTCAGTCTAAAAAAGAACAAATAAAGTATTTCATAGAATCCAAAATATAGACTGGCAATATATAGACAGGTGACCACTAATTCATAACGAGACTGACCTAGGTTCAAGTGACGCGTTATCGGTTATTTTTATCTCACTGAATTTCATTTTGTTTCATTCATTTAACATAGAATAAGCAAATATCGACAAAATTAATTACATCTTCAAGGCTAAACATCACGAGCCTCTCGTAAATTACATCAGGTACTGTATACCTATGCTGTGTAAGCTACTGCAGACGAATTTTAAAAATATCTACACGCAGTGTGTACAGCTTCTTATCTGCCCTTATCGCCTGTGCTATAAATAACACTTGCCTGACTGGGAATAGCCTCTACAAAATGGCGGTGGTCACTTGCCTCTTCGCGCTGCGATAGCAAGCAAGAGCAGGTAACTCCAGTCTATCTTAAACAAGCATAGCTTTTTAAAAAGCTGAGGTTGCAATCGGAATAGCATTAAATGATCAAGATGTTGGTCACAACGCCAAATAGCTTTATGTATGTAGGAATTACTTGTTTTTGCGTAGTTGTGTATTTTCCCGCTAAAATTTCTAAAGCCACGCCTCATTGTTTCCTTATTAGGGAAGTAGCATGTGTATACGAGGGATGTTCCGAAATTATTGTTACTTTGGCGATTTCTTTTTGATAGAAGTAATTGTGATCATTTTACTTTGCCCTGTCCTTCGAAGTACTCCCCCTCTGCATTTATGCATCGTTTCAACCGATCAATCCACTTTTGGAAACAGTTTTCGTACTCTTGAATTGGTATACTCATAAGATACTGGTGAATGGCAGAGCCAAGTGCATTTCTTGATTTATATTTTTCTCCAGATAGGTGAAATTTTAGTTTGGGGAACAAGAAAAAGTCATAGGGGGCCAAGTCTGGTGAAAATGCAGGGTGGGGGATGACAGTGACCTTTTCTGCCTTCAAAAACTCTGTCACAATACGCGTCTTGTGTGCTGGCGCATTGTCATGCAAGAGCCTGAGGTACTTCAAACCTGTATGTGGGCGGCGGCGTTTGTAGACTTTCGTCAGTTTTCGAAGTACAACGTCTCTATAATACTTTGCTGTGACAGTTTTGCCTTTCGGAACAGGGATTTGCATGATTGGACCCTTGTTATCAAAGAATATGACATACAAAACCTTCCTCACGGTGCGTATTCTTTTAGCAATGCTAGGGCGCCTGGTGTTTTTGTTTGCCCAGATTCGATTAGAGCATTTTCTTTTGGGCTCGAAAAAATACACCCATGTTTCATCACCTGTGACCAAATTATCAAAAGCCTTTTTGCTGTATTTTGGGTATTTCTTCAGTAAGGATTTGGCCTTGTCAACCCAGGACCTCTTTTGGTCATCAGTTAGTAAATGGGGTATCCACCTGGCATTGATCTTGCCCAGCTTAAGATGTTTCTTTAAAATACAGTGAATATGTGCTAAAGACAAGCCTGTCATTTTAGCTAACTGCCTGACAGTGTACCTTGCATTTTTTCAAGGATTTGCAGAATTCGTTCAGTGTTATGCTTTGTTGTTGTTGTTGCAGGGCGACCTGTGTGAGCAGCATCTTTCAGCTGCTGGTGTCCCGACTTAAATCGAGCAACCCACCTACAAATAGTCATATATGACATTTGACCCTTCCCATAAATATCACACACCTCACGATGAATATCTACCGCCTTTAAGCCAAGTAGAGACATACCTTTGATATAGTCCCTAATTTCAATTACGTTTTCAGCTTTCTTGCCAACCATATTTATAAAGAGTGTAACGAGTACGCTACAAAACAATGTACACAGCACCAAGGTCAGTGTAATTGTGAGCGAGAAATTTACCTATACCACGCTTCAGATATCACGCTATCGCCATGAGGTAGTTTTAAGCTCATTTAGCACTATTTCCACGAGATATTGCGCAAGTAACAATAATTTCGGAACACCCCTCGTATATCACATGGTCTTCCACATATCTGGAAAAGTTCCCACGAGGGCATGAAAAATGGCAGCTGAGAAAGTTTTCAAATCGCCTACAAAATTTAATGGGGATGTAAAGGATGATAGCATGGATTAAGACAATTTTAGATTAAATGCATGAAAAATAAATTACGTAGAACTTACATGTGAAGATTTTATTCCAAATCAACCGATAAAGTGCGATTGTGATGCACAATTGGCTTGCGTCATTACGCGCGAACGGCATGGCGTTGTAGCCCTTACACGTGCACATACAATAAACGACCGAATAATAACTAGTGTGTTTGGACGATATATACAAGCTGTTGGCCCTAGTGTCAGGGTCAGTGTTAATAGCGTAGACAAAAACTGTAACCTACACCTGACCATATCTTAAAACAAATTAAGCATAAGACTTCCATATTTTACTGGCAATGGTAACAACTCGTCCATTTCTATCTTTGTAACAAAATGGCAATGGTGTTCGATTGATTTCACATGTACATTTTTCCAAAAATTATCGGAATTCAACGAAAAAGATGAACACGACTGGTCAATTTCTGCTACTTTTGACAGCTTTAAATTAAATTTAGCTCGACGCCTTTGTGGCTCTTCAAGCCTTTGATTTTAACAATGAAATTTATACAAAGATAAGAGAATCAAACAAAAATACTATATGTTCACACATTTTTATCCTGATTCATTCAAATTTATATGTAAAAAAAACAATTTTACGAGTCAATTTGGGTAATAAAACTTCTTCTTCGTTTTTTTTCCCGGCGATTTTTCGATTTTTGAAAATAGAATCGAAAATCGAAATCGGCGCACTTTCAGCGATCGATATTCGATCATCGGCGATAATCGTTTCATCACTATATATTATACACAAGAAATTAATCATCCCACATCAAAGAAAGTGTTAATGGCCCAAGGTGAAGTAATAGATATAAAACACCTATTGACATGACTTGATTGTTGTTTATACAATATTGTGACTTAAAGACACAACAGGATTTTTATATATATGATATTGTGACTTATAAGACACAACTGGATTGTTATTAATACCATATTGTGACTAATAAAACACATATGGGTTGTTATTGATACGATATTGCGACTTATCAGACACATAATTCGGACTGTCATATTTCATAGAAGATACACTCCCTATCAGGTGGAATGGAATTATAACTATTATGAGATAAAGAAGATGAGTACCTATAAAAATACATAGATGTGGTTTGGTGTTTGAATATTATATCAGATAAAATGAAATACCAGATTGTATGGTATCAGATTATATGGTATCAGATTATGTGGTTTCAGATTATGTGGTATCAAATTATATGGTATCTGATTATGTGGTATCAGATTATATGGCATCAGATTATATGGCATCAGATTTTGTGATATCAGATTATATGGCATTAGATTATATGGTATCAGATGATTTGGTATTAGATTATGGGGTATCAGATTATATGGCATCAGATTATACGGTATCAGATTATATGACATCAGATTATATGGCATCAGATTATATGGTATCAGATTATGGGGTATCAGATTATGGGGTATCAGATTATATGGTATCAGATTATGGGGTATCAGATTTTCTGATATCAGATTATGTGGTATCAGATCAGATTATGTGGTATCAGATTATGTGGTATCAGATTTCATGGTATCAGATTATATGGTATCAGATTATGTGGTATCAGATAATGTTGTATAAAGTTATGTTGTATCAGGTTATGTGGTATCAGATTAAGTGGAGTCCTCTTTATTACTTAAATTGTAATTCTAAGGAGTGAATCAGGAATCAAAATTCACTTCAAGTCAGTTGGACTAGTTGGAAACAAACTCTGCTGACATGAGGACAGTTTTATTAGACTGAAAGAATTGATATTATATAATCAAACATAGGGGTGCAACGATTCGGGTACCTCACGGTGCGATACGTATCACGGTACATGGTCCATGGTATGGAAGTACCACGGTACACTTTTTGAACTAAAAGTAAAATTAGGGGTATTACAATTCTGTTTTTTAATATTGCAGTGGTAAGCATTATATTCAAAAAAGATACTCATATCAGTTTACGCTTTCCTTCAGGAGATGATGATTGCTTTACAGCATACAGTTAAGAGTACCTTTGGAGATGTAAATCATTTTGTGTATTTAAAATACAGACGTGATGTAAATTAAATTTAATGCACAATATTTTAGTCAAGCTGAATGTGGGATTGAACCATTGTTGTACTGTTTCCACACTTACCCACACCGTGAACCGAACCTAGGGCTCTGTACCGTGATACACCGTCAAATAGTATATCGTTGCACCCTTAATCAAAGATGCAGCATGATATGAAGCTGTTGTTTTCATCTAGTCAGAGTATATCAAAAATTAGAAATATGAGTATATATTGAGAGCATTGCTCTGCATCACTTCATACATATTCCCAAGGCTTTCTTTGATCATGACAAAATATAATCAAGTGTTCAATTATAATTCATAACAAGCCCCTAACAAAAATTAATAGTTGCAGGCTAGCATTGATTATGAATTAGGCTGTTTTGTACATACCTTTATGATAACAAGCTGTCCATCTCCAGGATTGATAAAGACATAGACATCAGATAAGAAGTGGACATGTAACAAGAAACGCACAAAATTAACTTAAATAACATAAAATAAAGAACAAAAATAACTTCAAAATAACATCAATAAAGATGACATAAATGTGATATTTAAAAAAGTCAACTTAAAATAATTTTATATTTCTATGGTGTTAGAACCTTGGATCGTGGTGTTGCAAGTCGAATGACGATACCATTGAGCCAAGTTTACCTTGTTTGATAATTACATGTATTTATGCTGTAATACCTGAATGGACGTGTGATTAAATTGAATAATTATATTTTCTATGTCACTAGATCAATAGATTGGGGGCATATTGTTTTTGTCCTGTCTGTCTGTCTCTTTGTTTGTCTTTCTGTCTGTTTGTCTTTTGGTTTGTCTGTCTGTTTGTCTGTCTGTTGCCAACTTTAACTTTGGCTATAACTTTTGAACCATGAGGAATAGATACTTCATATTTGACATGCATACTCAACTAATGAAGCCCTCTCAAATGACTCCAAGATCAATGAACTTTTGACCTTGACAATGATCTTAACGCTAAAATAACTTTGTGTACTTATTTGTCGCCAGAGGCGTTAGTGTTTCACAAACACATCTTGTTATCATTTATAAATGTTTTTGATTTTTCATCCGTGATTTTGTATTACATATTTTATTCATATCCAAACTTATATCTATATTGCATTTAATATACATTTTGTTCCCATGAGATATTCTTGTTTGTTAAGTCATCCATGTGAAATTTTCTCATAAGATTTCATTGTACGGGTATTCACGATGTTTGAATTAAAATGAATTTGATACTTGAAGTGAACATTCCAACTTGGTTTTTGTCACACAGACCTGATTGACTCACCAGCAGTACACTCCTCTGTGTAACCCTTACTTAAAGCATGTCTCTATCATATGAAGCATCATGACTAATGATAAATAAATGAATCCTACTGTAACAGATCTTGGGTCCTGTTACATAGAAAATAACATATTAAGCATATTAAATAAAGAATAATAAGTGCGCTGGGATGATTTAACGAGCAGATACAGATTTCACATAGAGATTTCACATAGAGATTGTTATTTTTGTTTCCACTTGATGAAAGCCAAGTGTTAATTGAGAATATTTATTTGAAGCTTTCACTTCCCAGGAATTCTCAGGTAATGACATAACATATTGTATATAATCTTTTCCCGTGTTGTTTATGCAAAGCCATGTGTTTCAATACTTTGTAGGAAATTACAGCTGGCAGGCTTTGAATGGTTTTCTGTGGAGGATGATTATGAGACAGGATGTACAGAACTAATTGATAACTTAGAGTCCATGCTTACCTCACTGATAGAGAAAGAAGAACAGAAGAAAAATTCCAAAGAATCAGAGGGTTTGTTTCAAGGCATACAAAAGCTTAGTCTAACATAAGTATTCATGAGTATTTATTGCCCATTGTCTTTATAAATCCTAATTAAGTAAAATACGAAAGAATGATCCCATAGGTTTCTTCTTTTATCTGACCAATAAGTGAAATGGGAAAGAAAGGTCATACGTTTCTTCTTTATCTTTTGGTCTGTCTGTCTGACCTTTCATTTACCCATCTGTCTGTCCAGGAGATTTCAATGCTATCGTTACAAATAATGGGAGGAATCTGCTCTGGAGCTTCATCATGCTAAGGAACAAATCAAGTTACTCTTGTGTAATAGTCAACATATATATTAAGCGAGGTTAATTCTCTGTAAAATCAGATACAAGTAAAATCAGATACATGACTGTAAAATCAAATACATGTAAAATCAGATACATGTAAAATCAGGTACATGTAAAAGTTGATGGATGATATTCCTTCAGCTGTATACACTCTGCTTGTTTTAAAATAAGTGGAATATATTTGGTAGTATTTAGAGAGATTATGTTTGAGAATGGCAGAGCTGATACAGCATATATTTGTTGCCTTTAAGGTGAAATAAATCATTGGGATTACCCAAATTATTTGGGGAAAAAAAGGACTCTTAAAATGATTAACTATATTGATAGCAGAATTACACTTGGGAATTCATGGTATCAAATTCAGGATTGCCATGTAATCAAACATTTTTGAGACTTTGACTATGTAGTTTACATCATATTTTTGCCATGCTGTTTGGTGCTAGGTTTAGTATCTGTAAATTAAATTTGCTGTTTCAGCTGAGTATAAAGTAAGATTGCACTAAAGTCAGTTTACCATATAGTCAGATCACTGAATGTGAATTGCTGAAAACTTATATTTCAAAATAGTTTCCCCCTCCCAGACATGGCTTGGAGCATTAAGTGTTTGCTTTATCCATCCATCATATGTCCTTCCAGCATATGGCCATCCATCATACCATACTTCCATGTCACCCTGCTGGTTGTTGCACTCTGTCCAAATGAAATTTTGATAATTATATGGATGCCTATCAAAAAAGGAAGATATATGTTGATTTTGATGATAGATCAAGTAAACGGATTCTAGCTATAAAAACTATATGGATGTTTTAAATTTTATTAAATGGGGGCAGATGCCAATGGATTTGGGGGTCAATAGGTCAGAAGTCAAGGTTACTACTGACAATGAAATTATGGCTCTTGAAACTAATGATTAAAACATTAGTCAGGAGAACCATGTTGCTGCAGCAACTATGAAATAAGTCTACAGCAGGGGCATAAGTTTTACATATATGCTTTAGTCTATTTTAATTTCTTTTTAAAATGATAAGCATATATTTCTTTTCATTTATTAGGATTGAGAAGCACATGGTGTTAACGCGGTCCAGTCGCATGTTCACATACCTACATTTGTAATTCTTTCTATTCAGTGGTACGGATGGAGAAATTAATAAAATAGATCCAATTAAATCACTGAGAATGTCTCCGTATATATGTGTATTAAATGTAATGTTGAAATGACACCCCACATTAAGAGCTTCATATGTAATATATCAAAGGAAATTACTGTGTAGACATGCAATAAGGTATTCAAAGTTAAGTTCATATGGAAATCTGTGTTAACGCAAACATGTATGCTCAGCAGTCTTGAGCACACGAGGAAAGAAAATTTCACGTTAACGCAGCGTTAACATAATGATTTGTTAGGACAGTACCTCACTGTATGTCCAGAAGTTGGCATTCATGATAATTAAATAATTTCTTTACTCTTGTTGTATAGATTCCAGACCCAAATTACATCGAGAGAAGTCGAGGAAGACTTTGAACACATCACTTTCCAGATCAACTATAAATGCTTCCCACTTGTACCTTGACGATGGAGTCGTTTACTGGAGAAAGAAATTTGGAAACGTTTCGTCTATAAAATGGTCAAAGTATGTAGTGTGCAGCATATAAGTAATATTAATTATTTAGTCCCACTGTCTGTTCATGGTGTTGTTGCTATCACTTCACAACAGCGTTGAAGGGGGGATATAGTAATGGTACCATTCATGAGTGACTGTGTGTGTGAGTGGGTTGGTGGGTGGGCGTGTGCATGGATGGATGTGTATAGGTGTGTGTGTGTGTGTGTGTGTGTGTGTGTGTGTGTGTAGGTGTGTGTATGTGTGTGTGTGTGTGTAACAATACCTTATACAAAGACACTCTAGATTTTACAGTTTTGTCCCTATTGGTTTCATACTTAATATATAGCATAAGTATAATGAGATAAAAATCCCTGCAGATTTTGGGGTTAAAAGGTCAAAGGTTAAGTCAGTAGAGGTCATGATAGTAAAACCTTGAAGACACTAATAGAAGTTACAGTTGTGACTCTATTGGCTTCAGACTTCACATATAGCTGAAGTAAAATGAGAGGAAGATCCCTATTGATTTTCAGGGTTAAAAGGTCAAAGGTCAAGGTCAGTTTAGTACCATGGAATTTTCTGCCATATGAGGGGATGCCACGCTTAGTGTTGTTCTTATTATTATTATATTTGTCCTTATTATGGAGCCGATCTAGCTCAGTTAGGTGTTTGACTCATGACCAATAGGTCCCAGGTGTCCTAGTGTGGGCTCAGTGATACATTTTTCCTGGATGAGACCTCACAAACCTAGATCCCGTGTCATGGTAGACATGGCAGGTAAAAAATCCCTTACTGCTTTAGGTTAGTCCATTACATAGGACTAAATTTCTGTGCATTGCACGTTACTACAATAATCTTAATGGGACATGCAACAAGAATAGCATAAACAGTAAAATTATTTATATATTATGTTAGTGAGTGTTAGTAGTGTGTATTAGGCTAAAATAAGCAGTTACAGATAGGTGCAGTCTTAGCATAACATATTAACATTAAAAGCGGTCCTTACCCCTGGTCCTCACCCCAGAGGACTGCTTTAGCACATGTGCTAGGACTACTAGACTGGATGCACATGCGCTCTCACCATTAACACTGGAGGAAATTAATGTGAACATGATTTATTCCCGCATGAGTTCTGTTCTGTTGCACGTTTTACTTTATAGATAAAACGAAAGTCTGATTTATTCTTTATTGCATCAACAAAAAAAAAGAAAAGTATATACAATTCCTGTTATATACACCAGTTTATTGGCGGTATTTTGTTTTAAGACTGAGTTAATCATTATTATTTAGCAATGAATTCAAAACAAACCTTCATGCATTCTGAAAACTTAACCACCCCCTCTTCCCATTTTGGTAAGTGGCCATAGCCACTCCTAGCTTTATGAAGTCTTTACTTTGTCCATAATCTTGTCTGTCTGTTACACATCCATTTAAACTTTTCTGTACAGATCAGATACATTATAGTAGTAAAATATATAGAATACAGTATTGGCTATGTGTCACTAGGGCTGGGTATTGGGGTAAATAAAATGTATTGCAATTTTAAAAGATAAATTGCAATTTATTACAGTATTACCTTTACCTTAGAAAACAGGACTTTTGAATGAAATATACAGCTTAAATTTAGCACTTTACAGAATGATGGAATTAGCGTAACAATAGTAAAAATCAAGGAGTTAATAAGTAGGTTAAACTTTTTATACTCTGTTGTCACTTATATATATATATATGCTCCTTGCACTATATAATTGATGATGAAAGGAAACAGCTCTAGATAATTATGATTAGGGAATAAAACATTGAACCTAAACTAATTTTTTAAAAAAATGTATTCTGATACGTATTGAAAATGAAAAAATTGTGGTGCGCTGATATGGCGGTAAAATTGTACAGCCCTATGTGTTCCACATGATAATGTCACATACCACTGTCACATACCAATAACGATTGTGTTGTTTGTAGGTTTCGGGAGCAGATCCTTAGTGATTTTAGAGAAGACTTTGACCGTACCTTCGGAGAGCAGGACACAGAGTGGTTACTTGCCATACTGCATCGGGAAATGAAAGTAGAAAACGATGAGATTGTGACTAAGGAAAATTACCAAGGTAAGGAGAGAAAATCAGTGTGCAAATACATGACTGGCTCAGGAGAGATTATGATCCGATGACCTCCTAGATGTTAAATGTGAAACAAATATTATTTTACTTTGTCTTATTTTCAGTAGGTCAACAATTTGGCTTCCAAAATCATGATTACATTACAGTCATTATTAAATAGAAGTTATTCCTGAAAAATTAGGTGACTATGAGATATAGATAGGACTATGAGATATAGATAGGACTGTTGTAGCTTTGTGTGTAGCTTGCTAAGGTGGAGACCAGAGGCTCGGGTTTCAAGTCTGCCTAGGAACTAGTCAGTGTCCTATCTTTCTGATGAGGCACTAAAACCTGAGGCCTCAGGGCACGTTAGATGTTTGCACGTATAAAAATTCTCACTGCTTCGGATGGGTCTGTGGCATAGATTGTATCAGATGTCATCATTTAGTCAGTGAAATAATCTGGTCATTTGATCAAATAAAACAGAAACCAAACTTTATATCATTATTGATACAAATTACAATGTACTTCTGGTAATGCATCATGTTCTATGATTATTATTTATGAATTAAAAAGAACAATCGACACTAAAATGATTTCTGGAATTTCGTATGCTTGATTTATAAATCGCTTTCTGCCAACAGTGGTGTATGTTCACATTCATTATCTCAGTGAGGGAATGTTCATGTTCATTATCTCAGTGGTGTACGTTCATGTTCATTATCTCAGTGCTGTACATTCACATTCAGGATCCTGGTCGTGTATGTACAAATTAATTATCTCAGGGGTGTATGTTCACATTCATGATCTCATTGCTGTATGTTCACATTCATTATGTCAATGCTGCATGTTCATATTCATTATCTCATTGGTGTACATCTGTCTGTCACTAACATTTACTGTTTCCAGATAAGTTAAGAGGAATAGTTAGAGTAAAATTTTTCATTTTCCAGTTAGCAACCAACTTGCAAACAATAATATAGAGGTTAAGTTCTATTTTCAACTTTCAATGTTCAAGAATGAAGGCCCTTGATATCCACACTATGTTATTATGGATATTTTTAATCATTAAAATTGAACCTTTCTGTGTTATAATTATGGCATTCCTTTTACATCAGTATTTCTTCAGTATAGGAGAGACAAACTTTATACCACTGAATGCAATATTGTAGAATATACTGAAACACAGGAAAAATGTATACATGTATTGTATTATGGAATACAATATCATAGACTATACCAATATGTATATAACTTGAATATCATTATTCCTTTATATTGTAGGGTATCCCTATATAACTATGACAATATACATGTATCATAGTACATAATACAATATCATAGTATATATTATGAATATGTATATTACTGGTATATTGTGTACTTTTCTATTGTTCTGAATATTACCTTTCAAAGTGTCGTTGTATGTATTACATAATGTTGTTGTTAAATATAAATCGTATGTAGAGCATTAAGTAGTAATACAATATTACAATGATTGTAGATTTTTGTACCATTGATGAAGTGATTCGTCCCCTCTGGGCCAGGATCCAGGATCAAGCCAGGGAAAGCTATGCCATGAGGGAGGTCTTCAGTATGGACTCAACGATGCGTGTCCAAGCAATTCAAAATCTAGGTTGGCAAAGAATTTTTATTTTCATGAAATGAGGTTTAAAGGGAATGATGTTTTTTCTTGACTCAAATACTGCTTATTTTGCCATCTTAGTTTTTAAGAAGAATATTTTAATAGTGTACACTTAATTAATTATTGTCCTTCCATTCATTATGAAGTGACATATAAGTGACTATGTTTCATAATTTCTGTATATGGTGGAACTTCAATGATCAAGGTGTAAGAGCCTTTCAAAATTACAGAGCCAGTGTTTCTTGCTGAATCTGGTGCATGACTTGTGACCGAGAGGTCCTGAGTTCCACTCCCACCATGGGCACATTGGTGTTCTGTCTTTTGCAAGAGACTGTAAAATCCAAGATCCCATGTAATGGTCGACGTGGCACATAAAAGATTTCTCACTGCATCTGGTGTGCCTGTTGCAAAGTTATGAATTTCTATACAGTATATAAGCACGACGCTGTCACTTTATATATGTTAAATAATCCTGGAGTGACATAAAACAAAAATCAGTCATTTAAAATTCTGAAATAACTTGGCATTTTTGTGGGTTTTGAGTTTTAGAAGATTCTGTGCTGTGAACAAAATGAACAGAATTGTTATGTTGTCAGGATTGCATGATTACTTTTAGTTTCTAGGGTTTTTGAGTTTTTGACTTTTAAGTTTTCACAGTTTGACTACATTGTATTTCATTACACGAGTTATTTCGTATTTGAAAGACTATTTTATGTCAAACCATTGTGATTTCAACAAGTTCTATGGAAACTGGTGTAAAATTACGGGAAAAGATATTTCTACGACGTCATAATGTTTTGCATCAGATACTTGCTCATTTGGGAAATAACTGTGTATAACAAAAAGACCCAAAACATTGAATTAGTTTGCAGGAAGCTAAATTTCATTATATGGGTTTCTTAATTACATTGTATTGAGTTCTTTGAGCCCCTGGATCGATATCCTGTGTGTATGTTAGTTTAAGTTTTGACCTATTGACCTTGACCTTAGTCATTGACCTATTTTTAAAAGCTTTAAGTTTGACCATATTATTTTAATTAACAGAGGTGGAGCTTTGATACTTCACACATGGGTTCTTTATGATGATTGCTTTCAATTGATTCCATGACTTTCGACCTTGACTTTGACATTGTTTCGATTTAGCTTTACAATCCAGCCTTACCATCTTTAGCAGACTGACTCGGAGCAGTGAGGGGTTTATGTGCCAACATATACCCTGACAAAAGTCCTCAGTTTATGTCGTCTCATCCAAAGGACAGAAAGGAAGGGTAGTAGATGATACATCATCATAGAAAAATACCAAAGGTGGAATACAACCCAATTTCTGAAGATTGGAAGTCTAAACTGATACCTTGAGATCAACCTGCCCCTTTTCATGTTATACATGTAATAAACTTATATAATGGAATATCATTGTGTTACTTATGGTGCCTCGTTGGTATGTTAGGTTTCCTCTCTGTCTGTCCGTCTGTCTGAGACACTTTGGTTTTCCAGGCTTTTTTTGCAACAATTGAAGTTGTTGACTTGAAATTTAGTATGTAGCTTTGTATCAATGAGTTAGAGATAGAGATCAGGTGTACGTTTGGTCATGATTGATATATTTTTGGACTTAGTATATTTATGGAAACCAGTGGGGGACATCTGTCGTCTCTGCAATATTTGATACTTTGTTTTACGTGCAGATGGGTTATCTTCAAGAATACGCTTGCTTTCTTTCAGGCAAATACAAAAGTGCCACAGTTGTAGATGCTCTTTTAGACTTGATCTCTGACAAGGATGTTAACATTCAGGCAGTGGCCATCATCTCTCTGGCCAGAACTGGAGCATCTGATATAAATGTTATTATTGGTCTCAGAAAAGCACTCAATTCTAAGGACCGAATAGTGAGGGAAGCAGCTTGCCTTGCTCTCGGTCATCTACAAGTAACCGATGCCATAGACACTCTGGTGGATCTATGGTAAGATACTAGTAATAAAAAGCTTTCATCTTGTACAACTTCAGCGGTGTGTTGTGGTATTTTTCATTGAATAAATTGTTGCTTTATTTGAATTGTGTTGTCTTAGTACATAATTCGGAGTTTTTGAAAATTATCTTTATTACCATCATAACTGATTAAAACAATAGTGAAGGCTCCCCTATTGGTCTGATATGAACAAAATCCCAAATAATAATAAATCATTGATAACAGTGATGGAGGTTAGCTTAACATTACAGGTCAGGTGTTTTGCAATTTTTCTACCCACCACAATATGCCTCATCCAGGATTCGAAATTAGCGGTTGTCCAGTCTTCAAAAACAACCTAAAATCGCTTTGGGCAACATGAAATTTCAGTAAATATAATACAGGTCGTCCAAATTTCTTTAAATTTGCCAATTTGATGACCTAAAGTTTTTGCCAGTTTTGAGTCTTACTCATCCAGATGGAGTTTAAAAAATTGCATAATACACTGTATTACACTAAGATGTGAATGAGCATTGGTAAATTTCCACCTGGTTTCTCACTGTGATTCTGGGTGTTTTTCCTACTGAGTTTTGTGCAATTTCTCAAAACACCTGGTCTGTACTGTATAAACAATATGGCCGACTCTAGCCACTAAGATTCAATTGGTCATGAAATTTCTGAAAAAGAAGATTTAATGTTATTCTGGGTTGTTCTCATCCCTGTCCAATTAAGATGTTTAGGACACTTCAATACTGGACAGAGTACAACCACCACAATGACCAAAGTTAATTTAATGAGTTACAGAAACTGCCCGACATAATGAATGGTGTCAATGTAGATTTCTGTGTTGGTATTACCAGGATGCACTTCTACAGTTCTGAAGCAGTTCAATCAAAAACCTAGAAAAAGTCATATTTGATCAGATATTCCATATTTCTGCCTTACTTAAGTGAAGTGTAGAGATAATTTTTATTGATATCATTTCTTTATTAGGCGTAATGACATCATATCCAATGTACGAGAGGCTGCCCTCGTAGCGTTACAGAATATTGGTGGAGAGAAAGCAAACGAAGCCATCCATGTAACCACTGTTCTGGAGAAAGAGATACGTACACTGAAAGCTTGATCCTGCCTTAACAAGTATACATGTTCCTGATTTATGTACAGGAATGGGTAAATTAGTTTTGTATAGGAAGATAGTGATCTGACCTGACCATATGTTTATACTTAGTATATATAGATTGATTTTAGAATTGCATGTTCATGGTAAAACACCTGAAAAACTTTTTTTTGTTTTCCTTTGTGCAAAATTGAAAAATTATATGTATCTAATATGGATCAACTCTCCTATTTGATTTGCATAATAATACCTTGGCATAATGATTTTGGGGGTAATAATATCCAATTTTGGCATACTGTTGCTGGCTTATTGTAATAAATATGTGTCTTTTACAGTGTTTTTATGAAAAAGAGTCATTATAGTATTAGATTACTACATGTGAGAATTAGGAGTCCCTTAAATTCTGATTTTGATGATAACCTGGGCTTACACTAGAGATTTAGAGCTTGTAAAGGAATCTGGCTTGAGGTTTAATACCAAAAAAATCAGTGTCATCATTTGACAAAAATTTCTTGAATAATATGTGAAATAGCAACACAGTGATGTATGGCACATTCTCCAATGGAATACATGTGTATGATGTATGGCACATTCTCCAATGGAATACGTGTATACCGTAAGTATAAAGAACTCGCAGTAAAACAGCAAAGTACCTCATTTTAAGGTTCAAATTTAACAGGAGAGATTTGATACATATATGTAGTAATTTTACTCAATATAACTTCAATGATTTCAAGGGATGTGGTCTATATTCACAAATCACCTCTCTCTGGTTGTGGGATTATGAGGTGGTCCATGTCCACAAACCACCTCTCTGGTTGTCAGATTATTGGTTGTCTGGTGTGGTTTATAAGACACTGTTGGTTGACATATTGTAATACATGGTTTTATCTTTGATTTGACTATTATATCTTGTACATTATGCCTGTTAGTAAAACCCTAATGTAATATACAGGATTTATATATTTTTATATATTTTCATGGGTTGTTGTTCAATTGTCCAGTGAGGAAAAGTTCTGGCATATACATATTTTGTGTCATAACAGTCAATTAAGTAGTAATACTCCATTTCCTTTTTAAAATTCAAATTTAATTACTGTTTTACATGTAATTTCTGTGTTGTATATAATCCTCCAATAACAACATTGAACAACCTCACTGTGAAATAAGTTTCAATCTAGCATGACATTTAGCATGTCATAAATGTATCACAATATATTATATTATATTTTACATGACGATATTTTTATGATGGTATCACTATTGTTTACATGACCAAAGTTAGCTGGGACTTTATTTTCATAGAGAATTATACTTGCAATAATAATATACAACATTAATGAAAAGTGTTTTACACTACAATTTTACTAAACCGTTAAGTATGAATTTAGTATGGAGTTGAAATGCAATATTTTTCTTGCAAGATTTTGGACAGAGTATTCTGATTAGTGGATACGAAAAATTATGGTGACATGAATTACTATAGCATATTGTTTACTTGTATGTAGGGAAGTGTCATAAAATAATCATTATAAGATTGCAAGTTGTTTGTAATTTCAAATACAGAAATGATGTTTGAAACATGTCAGTCAACAAATTTATTTTGTCATTTGATTAATTTTTAAAATGTCTTGAATCTCGGCTAATGCCTATCCAGGATTTCAGAAAAGGCGGTGGGTTAACAAGACTGAAAAAATGTGTTTAGATGTGGGGGAGTAAGTAAGAAAGACCAGATGTGAAATTTACAGTTTGAAAGTTGGAAATTGATATAATTATTTTTATTAGATTTATTTAGTAATATTAGTATTTAATTTATATTATATTTTTACTGCATTTTTTTTATAAAATTTCATATAATTAAAAAACAATGAAAAATAAGAAAATAAATAAATAAATCCGAAAGGAACAATTTGTATTCCCATCTTTTATCTAAAAAGGGAGGGAATGGCATCTTCTCTCAGTCTGCCACTGTACAGCTGGCAACAAGGTGGCATAAACACACCTGCTTCTATATATAAAAAATGCTATATTAGTACTATGATATGATAGATTAAGGGTTAGTATTGTATTATAAATATGATTATACCACTACTATTATGATGTACTTTGTGTATAATTACCATGATATTTTTTTCTTGACAAATATTTCCTTTACAAATACATTTCTTTGGATGAACCATACTTTAGTCTACAGCATTTATATTTCATGAATTTCTTTACAGTATGAAAACAGTAATGGGCAGAGCTGCAAACATTTTCACAAAAATTTATAGGTATTTTCTTCTACGCATGTACAAAGTAAATCCTTATGTCATTAAGGAATCCATATGTAAAAAACTTCTGGAAAAACTTTCGATTCTTTGTGAAAATACCTGCTGCTTGCTATATATGATATATCACACCGTCACAATATTGTAAAATGATGTTTTTGGATCGTTTATCAAATGGTCATGGTCAAAGTGATATTTATTAATATGTAAATGAGCAAAGTGGTCAACAATATCAATGAGAAAGTTCAACTAAGTATACAAATACATTTATAAATATTGGATTATAGAGTAATGCAGATATTTTTCAGAGAAGTTTTCTTTCAGTCATGTAGGATTTGATATTTTATATTGCAGTTTCTTACCATAAGATAGATATCCAATAATCAAAATATATGGTACATTTATTTATTTAGTATTTCTACCAATGTGGATTACACAAAACAGGGGATATTATCATATACACTCCTGCTGAAATGAATTGTAACACGTGTTTATTAGTGTGCTACCTATATTCCTGTTATGTAACAGAGGATGATTATAGACATGTGTTAAGAATTTCTTATATTTATCATCTCATAAATATCAACATGTATTAATTCCTTAGACACCATTCACTAACCAGTGGTCACAGTTTGATAGATAATAGATTAACAATTTGTAAAGCTACAGTATAAGGACTCAAATTAAATGATAACAAAGACCCTCTTTTCCCACATATTTTCTACCACTTGGTTTTATCTAGTATTCTACAGAAAAATTATAATATTTTGTGTAAAGTCCATAGCTGCTATTACAATGGTTAATGACAAAGTGCAAAAGTATGATGTCACAATAAATACATAAGCATCACGTAAGTAGCATTGGGTTAGCCATTATTTATAATAGCAGCCACAAATTGAATAAAGTGAAAAAAGCATGTTTTTGTTATTGTATGTCACTGACTTCTCT
Organism: Pteria penguin; assembly: GCA_035048485.1. NCBI lineage: Eukaryota > Metazoa > Mollusca > Bivalvia > Pterioida > Pteriidae > Pteria > Pteria penguin. The sequence continues at coordinate 7,575,753 of CM068590.1, read as the reverse complement.
TACATAGGATTATCGAAAATATTGATCAGACTACATTGATTTACTGATAACTTACTGGTATGCTACAAATCAGAATGCTGACAATTACTAACTGTCCATTTCATTTCAGTGAAATAGTTAGATAACCACTTGTATGCAAGGTTATGTTGCTCATCTTTGTGTAGTTGTATTGACTCTAACAACAGGCTCTAGTTATGTTGCTCATCTTTGTGTAGTTGTATTGACTCTAACAACTGACTCTAGTTATGTTGCTCATCTTTGTGTAGTTGTATTGACTCTAACAACAGGCTCTAGTTATGTTGCTCATCTTTGTGTAGTTGTATTGACTCTAACAACTGACTCTAGTTATGTTCCTCATCTTTGTGTTGTTGTATTGACTCTAACAACAGGCTCTAGTTATGTTCCTCATCTTTGTGTAGTTGTATTGACTCTAACAACAGGCTCTAGTTATGTTCCTCATCTTTGTGTAGTTGTATTGACTCTAACAACAGGCTCTAGTTATGTTGCTCATCTTTGTGTAGTTGTATTGACTCTAACCACAGGCTCTAGTTATGTTCCTCATCTTTGTGTAGTTGTATTGACTCTAACAACAGGCTCTAGTTATGTTCCTCATCTTTGTGTAGTTGTATTGACTCTAACAACAGGCTCTAGTTATGTTCCTCATCTTTGTGTTGTTGTATTGACTCTAACAACAGGCTCTAGTTATGTTCCTCATCTTTGTGTTGTTGTATTGACTCTAACAACAGGCTCTAGTTATGTTCCTCATCTTTGTTGTATAGATGTAGCTACTCTATCATCAGACTCTAGTTAAGTAGTTCATATTCTTTGTGTAGTTATTTATATGATATTGTTATTAATTCTTTTCCTATTCATTATATACATTTGTTACCGTTACATTTACATAATTTTATTGTTGATCATTTGTATATTTTTATACACATGCATATCTATGCATGTGTCATGATAATTTCTCATAAAGAAACTTTTCATACTCAAGGTTTATTGTTGTAAATCTAATTTTCAATCGCTGGACCAGGCTTCTCAACTCCTCCTACCTTTGATATCAGTTTTTGTAGACAGTACGTTCAGAATATTAAAAACTCGCTATCAAGATCAATGTCTGTTCACAATGGAAAAAAAATTCTTATCAGGGTTACATATACTTATTGAAACCTGCACTTTAAGGTCACATGTATAAATAGCTCAGTTGTTTTCCAAAATCTCTTTTGAAATTCCCTTTTCTACGTTTTCTTGCAAAATAAAGCATTTTACAAAGACCACCTCTGTATAATGACTACATGAGAATTCCTCACTAATTTAACATAAAGGTCACCTCTGTATAAAGACCACATGAAAGTCCCTCTGGGTCCAGCACCATAAACTGAGAAAATACTTAAGTCATACTTTCAAATTCTTCTGTTCAACAGTGAATTAATAACTGGGAATTGGTTTTTATTGAGTTAAATTTTATCGATAAATATAATTTAACCATTCATGACAGTTTATTTGACCATGTGATAATGGAATAAATTAAAATGAAATAATTGACTTAAGTATTTTCTCAATTTATGGTGACGGACCCAGGTGGCCGTCGTGTAAAGATCACCTCTGTATAAAGACCACATGAATGTGCCTCAGGAGATCGTTATAAAAAGATCACCTCTCTATAAAGACCACATGAAAGTCCCTCAGGTGGCTGTTATGTAAAGACCACCTTCAAATAAAGACCACATGAAAATCCCTAATTTACTTTAACATAAAGGACACCTCTATGTGAAGACCACATGAATATTCCTTTAGTAAGTAAGTGCTACATAAAGATCACCTCTGTATAGAAACCTCAAGTGCCTACGAGTTTATAATTAGATTTTGCTGTGCGTTTACATGTCCCATGGGGTGTACGACTGTTGCATATTTTTTTTTGTGCATGCACATGTCAATGTATTAAAAGTTACAATAACTTCATTTTGTTCATTGGGTCTTTTCATAACACAGCCTTATTTCCCATTTAAACAGGTTTTTTTTTTTTACGTCGAACTATTTTGACGTTAACCAGTTCTATGGTAACCGGCGTAAAATTACGGGAAATGATATAGAAATTGTGTGACGTCATAATTTTTGACGTCAGATACCCGCTCATATGAGAAATAACCCTGTATAACGAAAAGACCCAATAAAACAGGAGACATGTAACCAGGCCTGGTAACTTGTGTAATCTTTTCCCGGAGGAATCTTTGACTGTCCCGTGTGATACATCGTTTATAGTTCCACTATGACGTGTCTTGTATCGTAAAAAAGTCTATCATTAATATCACAGATAAAGTTAGTGAGTAGTAAATGGTTTAGATGGGTCCGTTGCACAAGTTTCATGTGCAATGTGACGTAATCAGAGCGTGACGTAATCACAGCATGACATATAACAAAAAGTGAACCATAATCTTCATACACTGATACATTATATATAATAGTGTGTGTGAGAAATTTCAGTTTACATGTTATAGACAGGCTGGTCCAGTGATATTATATTGGACTTCTGTAGGTTGATGTTCGAACCCTGCTGTCGATGATTTGTCACTCACACTTTTCCTGCATTCTCTTCTTTAGATGAGACAGTAAAACTGAGGTTCCATGTCACGGAAAATGTGGTACCATGTCACGGAATATAATGTGGTACCATGTCACGGAATAAAATGTGGTCCCATGCCACGGAATATAATGTGGTCCCATGTCACTAAATATAATGTGGTAAGATGTCACGAATTACGACGTAGCGTAATGAATGTGGTGCATAAATCAACATTATGAATCATTGTACCTTGTCACGGAATACGACGTAACGTGATGAATATGGTGCATAGATCAGCATTATGAATTGTTGTACCATACAGGCGCCGCCATCTGTAAAGTGGAATCAGTTTATCGTGCTGTTTACCAGATGCCGGTGTGACTCAGTGCATGAAGTGCTCGACTCGTAACTGAAAGGTCCCGGGTGCCGTGAGCACACCGGTGTCCTGTCTTTCGGATGAGATAGCAAAAACAAAGGCCCCATGTCACAGTACTCGTGGCACGAAAAAGATCCCCCATTGCTTCGGGTGGGTCCGTTGCAAAGGTATAAATTTCTATGCTATATGTCATATACGTGAAATAATTTTTTTTAAATTCCACACTTTTTCCACGAAATAATCATTCTCCCATTTGAGAAGAAGTCTAAAATTTTAATATGAAAATATCTGAAGTGTATACTAACACATGGTAAATGTTGCAATTAGTTAGAATTTCAGCTGTATTCTGAGTCGATCGACTACACTAAGAATCAATCAATCAATGCTGCTAGTCAATGAACGAGCGAATAAATGTACATGTATGTATCCAAGATCCATACTGTAAATAGTAAATATGAGTTGAATATGAGAATGAGCAAGTAAGAATAGTTTTGTAATTTCATGGACGGATCCAGAAGGGTGGACTCGGGGTTTGAAACCATCCTGAAAAAGTGATTATTCTTTTTATTTTTCGATGTAAAACAAGTAATTTTACACACAAAACTGGTGAACCCTCTCTAAAAAGTCACTGGGACTGCATCCCCTCTCCACAAAGTTTCTGGATCAGCGTCTGAATTTCGTGAACACAATGTTTGTTTGAGAAAAGGCAATGAGGTTTGCTATATCAAGATAACAAACACTCAAATCGCTTTTTAATCATATTTTAATCAATTTCAAATTAATTTTGCAAGTTGTGAATAAATACTTTATCTTGACAATGATTTCATTTCATAACACGTTAAAACCAAAAAAAACCCCCCAAAATCAAAAACAAAACAAAACAAAAACTAGATAGTCAGAAGAAAGGGGAAAAAGAAAACAGCAAAAAAAGACAAGTTACAAAAAACCCCACAAAACAAAACAAAGCGAGACAAAATCTTAAAAAACAGTATCAATAAAACTAATGTATGCTATCCGAACGGCAGTTGTAATGCAGGAAATTGATGACTCAATTCATATACAAAAATTCAGTAAAACTGATGGATGCTTCAAGAAGCACAGCAATAATGAAGGAAATCAATGACTCAGTATATAGGAAATCATTGTATTAATTGATTACGATTTCAAATCTCAATATATCATATGGATATCCATTTGAGTCAACTGTAGAACTACAAGTGATCACAGTATCTTAAACTAAAATAAGTAGGTTTTACCTTGATTAGTTATGAAAAAACCCTTTCTATCGTGAACATGACCTTTCAGAAATGACATTGAGTCACCTTTGTCCAAAAGCTCTTAACATAAATAACGTTTTTGGTGAGGTATGACCAAATTATGATGAAAAGCATACGAGATATAAGTACTTCATAGTATTTTAAGTCATAGTTAATAAGTGACCTTGACCTTTCAGAAATGACCTTGAGTGAACTTTTTCCAAAAGTCCTTCACCTAAATAACATTTTGAAGTATGATCAAATACTGATGAAATGTACAGGAGATATATGAACGTCAAGGTATTTAAAGACATAGTAAATGAGAGACCTTGACCTTTCAGAAATGACCTTGATTGACCTTTGTCCAAAATTCCTTAACCCAAGAACATTTTGGTGAAGTAAGTTCAAATACTGATGAAAGGTATAGGAGACATAAGTACTTCATATTACTTTAAGTCATAGTTAATAAGTGACCTTGACCTTTCAGGAATTACCTTTAGTGACCTTTGTCCCAAATCCCTTCAGTTATTAATATTTTGGTGTAGTATCATCAAATTCTGGTGAAAGGTATAGGTGATATGAGCTGGGACGGAAGGACACGACAACGACTATATGCTCCTCTTAAAGTTTTCGGGGAGCATAAAAATTACTACATCTAAAACCCAAACAGAGAGAAAATCCGAAAAGAACGTAAGAAACCAAATAAAAACAAAACAAAAATGAATCTGCAGATAACATAACTGCAATAACATCTACCGTATCATACACAATAAAGCAATTACATCTTCTGTATCATACACAATAAAGCAATACCATCTTGTGTATCATACACAATAAAGCAATACCATCTTCTGTATCATACACAATAAAGCAATACCATCTTCTGTATCATACACAATAAAGCAATAACATCTTCTGTATCATACACAATAAAGCAATAACATCTCATATATCATAAAAAATAAAGCAATAACATCTTCTGTATCATACACATTAAAGCAATACCATCTTGTGTATCATACACAATAAAGCAATAACATCTGTATCATACACAGTAAAGCAATACCATCTGTGTATCATACACAATAAAGCAATACCATCTTGTGTATCATACACAAACAAGCAATAACATCTAGTGTATCATACACAATAAAGCAATAACATCTTCTGTATAATACACAATAAAGCAATAACATCTGTATCATACACAATAAAGCAATACCATCTTGTATATCATACACAATAAAGCAATACCATCTTGTGTATCATGCACAATAAAGCAATATCATCTTGTGTATCATACACAATAAAGCAATAACATCTTATATATCATAAACAATAAAGCAATACCATCTCCTGTATCATAAACAATAAAGCAATACCATCTCCTGTATCATACATGATGAAACAATAGCATTTCCTGTATCATGCACAATAAAACAATTATACCTGTCGTATCATACATAATTTGCAAATCAACAAAATGTAAACTACAGCTGTTAAGTAGCGAACACTCTCGTATTTTCATCAGAAAATGAATATTACAAGAGAGGTTCAAGTAATTACTTGTCTGATCTATAATTCCTAACTGTGTAACTGTTTCTGCCAAAGCTTGTCCGAAAATTATCTCATTTGTTAAAAGAAAAGATTATTCATGCAGATTCAGACATATCACATGAATATTTGATGCTATATTTAACAACTGATATTCATGACCATGAATGGATAAAACCACGAGACTCTAGAGACTCTAACTGATGCTATTATATAACAGTTGACATTCATGGCCATGAATGGATAAAGCCACGAGACTCTAGAGACTCTAACTGATGCTATTATATAACAGTTGACATTCATGGCCATGAATGGATAAAGCCACGAGACTCTAGAGACTCTAACTGATGCTATTATATAACAGTTGACATTCATGGCCATGAATGGATAAAGCCACGAGACTCTAGAGACTCTAACTGATGCTATTATATAACAGTTGACATTCATGGCCATGAATGGATTCCCGTAATCATGTGCTCATTTTACGCTGTGAGATCTTCAGTGTTAACAAATCTATACATGTTTGTGTAATTTATGTGCGATGTTAAAACGTCCATTTTGAGTAAATACATCAAATAAAATCCATTACCAAACATAGAGAGATCCCCCAAAATCACCATAATGCAATTAATAGACATAAACACTGTACACTGTTATAACGAGATCCTGCTGTCAACGATAGAAAATCAGAAAAATGGTAACATAGATATGCAATCATAGACAACAAATTTAAACATGTATATATACAAACAAGAGGTTTTTCACGCTGAATGTTGAGTTTGTATTTTGAAAGTTGTGGATCTGTATACATGTGTTACTTCAAGGCATTCAATAAATTGACAGTTCTTAACTTATTGAGCTTCGTTTATCTGATTTTACAATGTACAGCTGTCATATCTGTTATTATGCATAATACAATAGACTTGAATAGTTACAATAGTTAGCATTTTCTGTTCAGTTGGTTACATAGATCTGATATCCAAAACATACAAATAATATTAATGCTAAATCAATATTAAGTGTAATTTATAGAAAAGAATCTTATCACTTAAAAATACTTAGAAATAATTGTATTATGTTCAAATATTGTAGATCAAAAAGCATTGTTTAGTATAACAACATGATTCTGCAAGACACATTAATCAGATTTATGCAAAGTGACATATAAATTACAGTGAGGACAAAATCTATCAAATCTATCAAATGTGTATTTATTATCGTCCTCCTCCGCGTCCTCTGCCTCGATTTCCTCTGCCCCTTCCACCTTGCTGTTCTCTGCCTCTACCACCTTCTTGTCCTCTGCTTCTACCACCTTGCTGTCCTCTGCCTCTACCACCTTGCTGTCCTCTGCCTTTGCCACCTTGTTGTTCTCTGCCTCTGCCACCTTGCTGTCCTCTGCCGCCTCTATTTCCACTGCCTTCTCCATTGCCAGTGTAGTAATTAGCAGTAGTAACGTCTTGTCCTTGATCATAGTAATCACGATGTATAGCATTCTCTGGATTGTATCTTATATCTGTAACAGCTGCAGTGGCATTATTTTGGTGATATCCTCGACCACGTGACAACTGTCCACGTCCTCGTGCACTCTGTAGCATCCTGCTCGCAGCTTGATCATAGTCGTTAGGACAATCAAAATAAAATCTTTGGTCGGGATCAGAATAACCTGGAGTGGTCCATCCTGCAGGCCCTGCTTTATGGGGGTAAACATCGGCTGTAGCAGCGGAGAATGCAGAACTTCCACGACCTCGTCCCCTCCCTTTTGTTTTACCCTCTGTCATGGCTCTCTTATTTTTGCTTCTTACGGAATCTGTGTGTGATGACTGGCCAATGTCCTGTCTGCTAACATTTTGGGAATTACGTCCGTTTGTTGAGTGTTGTTTTGAATTTGTCTTTGATGTATCTATTAATAAAAGAAGTTTTGGATGGGATATTAGGGCATGTGTAATTCATTGTTTATTTATCCTAAGTAGGTTAACTGATTGGTGTTTTACGTCAATTTATCAATTTTGCTGTCATATTACAAACAAGGAAGCAGGAGGTGCCTATAATCTTAATCATAGTGACACAATCTGGGATTCAAATCTAAACTAATTGCATAAAAAATCACACGTTTAACTACTTCACCACGTCTACCCCTTTAACCACTGCACCACATTAGCCCCTTTAACCATCAACATATGCCTCACCCTAACCACTACAAAACATCTACCCCCTTAACCACCACAGTGCATCTACCCCCTTAACCACTATACCACATCTACCCCTTAACCACTATACCACATCTACTCCATTTACCACTACATTGCATCTACCCCCTTAATCACTGTACCACATCTACCCCTTAACAACTATACCACATCTACCCCCTTAATCACTACATCACATCTACCCCCTTAACCACTACATCACATCTACCCTCTTAACCACTATACCACATCTACCCCCTTAACCACTTCACCACATCTACACCCTTAACCACTACACCACATCTACCCCCTTAACCACTACACCACATCTACCCCCTTAACCACTACATCACATCTACCCCCTTAACCACTACATCACATCTACCCCATTAACCATTATACCACATCTACCCCCTTAACCACTACACTACATCTACCCCCTGAACCACTTCACCACATCTACCCCTTAACCACTACATCACATCTACCCCCTTAACCACTACACCACATCTACCCCCTTAACCACTATACCACATCTACCCCTTAACCACTATACCACATCTACTCCATTAACCACTACATTGCATCTACCCCCTTAATCACTGTACCACATCTACCCCTTAACAACTATACCACATCTACCCCCTTAATCACTACATCGCATCTACCCCCTTAACCACTACATCACATCTACCCTCTTAACCACTATACCACATCTACCCCTTTAACCACTTCACCACATCTACACCCTTAACCACTACACCATATCTACCCCCTTAACCACTACATCACATCTACCCCCTTGACCACTATACCACATCTACCCCCTTAACCACTACATCACATCTACCCCATTAACCACTGCACCACATCTACCCCCTTAACCACTACACTACATCTACCCCCTTAACCACTACACCACATCTACCCCCTTAACCACTATACCACATCTACCCCCTTAACCACTACACCACATCTACCCCCTTAACCACTACGCCACATCTACCCCCTTAACCACTACACCACATCTACCCCTTAACCACTACATCACATCTACCCCCTTAACCACTACATCACATCTACCCCCTTAACCACTATACCACATCTACCCCTTTAACCACTACATCACATCTACCTCCTTAACCACTATACCACATCTACCCCCTTAACCACTAAACCACATCTACTCCCTTAACCACTACACCATATCTACCCCATGAACCACTTCACCATATCTACCCCTTAACCACTATACCACATCTACCCCCTTAACCACTACATCACATCTACCCCCTTAACCACTACATCACATAATCCCCTTTAACTACTACACCACACCACCCACCTTGACCACTACACTATGTCTACCCCCTTAGCCATCACACTATGCCTTCCACCTTAACCAGTACACCATGTCTTTGCCACTTTGCCACGTCAACCCCCTTAACCACTACACAACATCTACCCCCTTAACCACCACACCATGCCTCCCACCTTAACCAGTTTGCCACTTCAACCCCTTTAACCACTACCCCCTAACCACCATACCATGTCTCCCACATTAACCACTTTGCCACCTCAACCGCCTTAGCCCCTACCCCTTAACCACCATACCATGCCTGCCAACTTAACCACCTCAACCCCTTTAGCCACTACACCACATCTACCCCCTTTTCCACCACACCATGCCTTCCACCTTAATCACTACACCAAATCTAACCCCTTAATCACCACACCATGCCTCCCACCCTAACCACTACACAATGTCTACCCTCTTAGCTACTACATCACGTCTACCCCTTTAACCACCACACCATGCTTTCCACCTTAATCACTACACCAAATCTACCCCCTTAATCACCACACCATGCCTCTCACCCTAACCACTACACCATGTCTACCTCCTTAACCACTACACCATCACGTCTAACACTTTAACCACTACACTATGTCTTTCACTTTAACCACTACACCACCTCTATCCCTTTTACCACTAACTACATCACCTCTACCCTGTTCATTATAAATAACATTTAAATACCAGACAATATTAACACGGATAATATCGAAGTGTCTGTCCGTTGCAAAGGTCAAAATTTGTATGCCCCGCATCAGGCAGATGCCGTCACCATAAACGTAAAATATTCGTGGTGTGACGTAAAACAAAAATCAATCAATCAATCAATCGAAGTGTCTGAATACACATTTTCGTATATTAATGAACAAACTACCTTTGGAGTTTTCTGATTTTTATCTATCTGTTTTCTGTCTGGTCTTGTTGCTTGAGTCCTAGAAGTTTTTATTCCTAACGACTGAAACTGAAAAGAAACAAATGTGATAAAAATTGATCACATGTTATTTAATACAATTCCACAATGTAATTATTATCATAAAGTTAATCATTAAAAATAAAGTCTTTGATAAAATGGAGACATATAATTTTTATATCCGAGTATAATGTCTTGCCTATAACACTGCCAGATGCCTACATCTGATTGATCAATAATCAGTCGTAATATAAGTATAGTTATTGACAATATAAGTATGTAAGGAGTTAAGACGTTCTCTGTGTCAGTATGACTGTGCTGTTCAGATTTTGTTTCCATATCTGTTTTGTTTATGTTTTCACATGTCATTGATTTCATTTGATGGCGGCACCCATTCATTTATTTATCCTTTACCATGGACCAAATCCCAGCATTCAGGGACCTATTACTTCAGAACGTATACCGCGTCACAGCGTCTCAAGTTTACGTCAGAACGTACAACGCCTCACAGCGTCTCAAGTTGCGTGCGGACGTACACCACGTCACAGCGTCACAAGTTTACCTGCTGACGTACACCGCGTCACAGCGTCTTAAACTTACGTGCGTACGTACACCGCGTCACAGCGTCTTAAGTCTACGTGCCGACGTACACCGCGTCACAGCGTCTGAAGCTTATGTGCGGACGTACACTACGTCACTGCGTCTTAATATTACGTGAGAACATACACCACATCACAACGTCTCAAGTTTTCTGCCTTATCCAAAGGACAGAGATTTATCACCTCAGAGAAATCCGAGCCATTAGCTGGATCAAACTCAGGACCTCAGACTCGAATTCCAGTCCCATACCACTGGAGCAATCTACCCCTGTCTGTATGTTTGTTGCTATGACGTATCCTTATCATAGTATTAATGTGATTAACTTAAATTTATTATGACGTTGTTTGCCTATTATATTAATGTGCCGGTTGAAGCTCTTCATTCAACGTTTCGGCCAATGGCCTTAATGAAGATGATTCACATAAAAGAATATTCACATCCCATTTCTTTCTATATCTACACAACTGAAAATCAAATAAAAAATTGACGTTGTTAGTCTATTATAGTGTTGATAAAAATCTCTGGTCATAATAATAAGAAGGAATATTATCACAGATTAATGTATACTATAATATACTTTAATAATACTATAATGTACTTTAATAACTATTCATATCGCTTTTGTCATCATATGCTGTTAAATTTGCCTATTTTAATATGGATCTGTATGGCTTTTGTTGTGGCTTTGTTTACCTATTACAATATCTGTATGGACTTTGCTATGACGTTGCATGTCTAATATAACATGAATTTATATGACTTCTGTTATAACGTTGTTTGCCTATTATAATACTGATCTGCATGGCTTTTGTTATGAAGTCTATTATAATATCAAAAAATTTCTCTGGTAATAATGGTAAGAAGAAATATCATTCAGATTAATAAATAATAAATATTATTGTAACAGAGTGTTCTTAATATCATAATATTAATCTGTATTGCTTTTGTTATGATGTTGTATGTCTAATATGATATGAATCCGTATGACTTTTATCATGATGTTGTTTGTCTATTATAATATTGTTTTATTTGGTTTCTGCTATGATGTTGTATGTCTAGTATAATATTGATCTTTTTTTTTTAATGATGACTTTTGTTATGATGGTGTATGCCTATTATAATATTATGAGTATGTATGCTTTTTATCATGATGTTGTATGTCTACCAGCCTATGATAATACATGCACTGATATGTTTGGCTTAAAAATTGTTATGACATTGTTAGCCTTTTTGAAATATTCATTATGTATGGCTTTTGTTTTGATGTTGTTATCCTTTGATTATATTAATCTGTTTAGCTTTTGTTCGGATCTTATTTGCATGTCACTGAATATTCATAATTATTATTTTAATACTATGTAAGGTTTGTTTTCATATTGATATGTTTTGCTACTACAGTCCCTTTGATTTAGAATTCTCTGGCGTTCCCACGTCTGATCTAAGCATGGCAGTCGTAACATTTTAAATATAACCAACATTGTAAAAGTATGAAATATGCAATGATCTATCACAGGAAGCTATAATTTCAATTTCATTTCATAATCTTATAATTTTAGTATAAATACAAGTTAAGTTTAAATTGTTATTACCAAGTCGATGTCTCCGGAGTTTAATTTCCTTCGGAATAGTTGAAGATTCTCCTGAAACTTCGGATCGGAGCAGAGTCGGCACACAGAGGATTCAGGTGACACACAGTAAATGTGACCTAAACAAAAGATTCAACAATTTTTAATTTAAAAAATTTATAGCTGAATACTTCATATTGATTATGTTATATGTATAAATGATGTCTTACATTGTGGCATTTCATGACAGGCAGTAAAAGATCCGGCTCAACAACATATTAGAATGCAGCCAAGACGAAATACATACATAATACATCACAAACACATACGTAGTGTACACCACAAACACATACGTAGTACACCTCAAACACATACGTAGTACATCACAAATACATACGGAGTACATCACAAACACATACGTGGCATATCACAAACACATACGTAGTGAAACCACAATCACATACGTAGTACATTACAAACACGTATCCAGTACATCAGAAACTTATAATAGTACATAACAAACACATATGTAGTACAACACATACGTAGTGCACCACAAACACATATGTAGTACATCACAAACGTATGCATGGTACATCACAAACATATGCGTGGTACATCACAGACATATGCGTGGTACATCACAAACATATGCGTGGTACATCACAGACACATACGTAGTTCATCACAAACATATACGTAGTTCATCACAAACATATACCTAGTACATCACAAACACATAGGTAGTACATCACAAACTTATAGGTAGTACATCACAAACACATACGTAGTACACCACAAACATATACGTTGGTTGGTTGATTGGTGTTTTACCGCGCTTTCAATAATTTTTCATTTATATCGCGACATATACATCATAAACACATACGTAGTACATCACAAACACATATATAGTACATCAGAAACACAAACGAAGTACATCACAAACACATACGTAGTACATCACAAACACATACGTAATAGATCACAAACACATACGAAGTACATCACAAACACATACATAGTACATCATAAACACATACGTAGTACATCATAAACACATACGTAGTACATCACAAAGAAATACGTGGTACATCACAAACACATAGGTAGTACATCCCAAACACATACGTAGTACATCCCAAACACATACTTAGTACATCACAAACACATACGTAGTACATCACAAACACATACGTAGTACATCACAAACACACACGTAGTACATCACAAATACATACGTAGTACATCACAAACACACACGTAGTACATCACAAACATATACGTGGTACATCACAAACACATACGTAGTGCATCACAAACACACACGTAGTACGTCACAAACAAATCCGTGGTACATCATAAACACACACGTAGTACATCACAAATACATACGTAGTACATCACAAACACACACGTAGTACATTACAAACACATACGTAGAACATCACAAACACATACGTAGTACATCACAAACACATACGTAGTACATCACAAACACATAGGTAGTACATCACAAACTCATACGTAGTACATCACAAACACATACTTAGTACAACACAAACACATACATAGTACATCACAAACATATACGTGGTACCCCACAAACACATACGTAGTACATCACAAACACATGGGTAGTACATCCCAAACACATACATAGTACATCACAAACATATACGTGGTACATCACAAACACATACGTAGTACCGTAGTACATCACAAACACATACGTAGTGCATCACAAACACACACGTAGTACATCACAAAAACACACGTAGTACATCACAAACAAATACGTAGTACATCACAATCACATAGGTAGTACATCACAAATAAATACGTGGTACATCACAAACATATAGGTAGTACATCCCAAACACATACAAAGTACATCACAGACATATTTGAATACACATCTTTTATAGTTCTCATAAGAGGATTAATTCATGGGTTCTCTTGTACTCCTCAGTAAATCCTCTCTATTCTGTTTATTTTTAGGCGGGAGTGGTTGTTTATTTGCTTTTATTGTTGCTTCCTATTATCTCATTTTAATGCCTTTCGGTTTCATGAGATTTGTACTGCCGAGTTGACCGAAAGTGAAACAAAGAATCTATCCAAGGACAGAGCGATGCATGAGGGAGATACTCCTTCGTTTCAGCGTGATTTACTGAATTTGATGACCGAAAATTTGAAGTATATATGTAATTGATAAATTCTATTTAACAACGAAGAAACCATCAACGGCTTAACGTTTAATAATTCTCGGTGTTTTATTTGCCAAAAGTTTACAGTAGCATCGTGCAAGTCGAGGATATTGTCTCATCTTTTCTGCAATAATGCATTTGTAACGTCCGAGCTTCTTGTGTACTGATTTATCCTCAGATTAAGGGTATCTGTACCCTGAATATACACTGTGTACGCCCCAGCGTTATAAACACTCTGTCCCAGCCAATAATCACCATGATTGCGTTGTTTGATTAAGACGCCGTAAACATTTAAATTGTTTATTTAGACTAGCATTAAGTATGTTCACATTATGTACACACAAAACACAAGATACATCCATGAAAATTGAAAGTCATGATTAAAATCCAAAGTGACGTGAACTCGTTAAGCATCCAATACAAACTGACTCAATGACTAGATTTCGCTCGGCTATTTATACCTTTTGGGGGCTCCTCCAAGCGAGGAGCCAAAACACGGGCTCCTCCAAGCGAGGATATATATATATATATATATATATATATATATATATATATATATATATATATATATATATATATATATATATATATATTTCACATGGAATTATACAATATGACACGACATAAATTAGGCACAGCACCACTGTTCTATGCAACAAATGTGATACAAATTCACGTCCATTCATGAAATATTTACTATATTACACTATTCGTCACTCTGCTCCACTATTCGCACATTTCTGGCGCGAAAATGCTCAGGTTGGTAGGTTGGTTGATTGGTGTTTTACGTCGCTTTCAACAATATTTCAGTTATATCGCGACATGGAAGCAGGAGGTTACCAACCTCTTAAACATAGTGTCGCAACCCGGGAATCGAACCCGGATCGTCGGCGCCGCAAGCCAAGCGCTTAACCACTACACCACGCCTGCCCCCTAAATGCTCAGGTACTTCGTTTAAGATATCTATTGCTGTTTGCATGATATCGAAGCCTTCGGGATCAACGGAGTGGGAATGCGCGATCTCCGTATCTCTTTCTGTTTCACTCTGTCCTTTTGTGTAAACAGTTTTCTTACTTCTCATAGTCAGCACTATCGTACGGATTTCCGTCGCTACAATTCGTGACCCTGGTTCATTTATTTCATTCTGGGGTTTATCGCAAGTGTCGCTGTCACTTATATCTATAATGTCCGGCACATTCATTGACCGGCTATCATCGCAGTGTTCATCACAACTCGCATCTGTGTCTTCTTTCTCCTCGGCGACGTCTCCCAGAATATTGTCAACAAAGTTATCAGACACATCCGGTATCGAGCATTCTGAACTGTCATCAAACAATCCACCGGTATGTAACTGATTGTCTGTCGGCTGTTGTCTTTCATCATCTACTTGGTTCACGCGATATTGCGATTCATCTTCATCTGACGAAATATCTTCATACATCTCAGATACATAGACGGGCTTCTTTGCCTCCTGCATTAGTTCAGAGTTCATTTGTCCTGTCGTGCATCTGTTCATTTCTGCCTTTGCATCCTGACCACTCAGTTTATGACGATTCATCATGTGCCTCCGCAGGTTCTCTTTTCTTAGAAAAGCTGCTGACAATAATTACACTTGACTACAGTCTTTGTTTCACTATGCTTTTCGTGTATGTGTCTCCTTAGATTTTTACTTCTTTTAATAATGGCTCCGCAAACTTCACATTGGTATCCATCAACTTCAAGAATTTTTTTTTTGGTCAATCTAAGAATCTACCCGGTCTTTTAATCACTCGACCGCGTCGTGTTTTTGGATACTCGATCACTGATTGGTCCGTTTCAGTTGATGGGCGGTCCTTCGATGCGATATCCCTTTCATGTCTTGGCGGGTCCCGGCCTAAGTCTAGACTTTGGTGTATATTCGATCCTTTTGTTTTATCTGCCGCTGGAATGTGACTGTCGTCTAAACATTTGCTATTCCCTGTGTATTGCGTCAACAGCTTTTGCTGAGCACTACCGTGGTAGGGTTTTAAGTTATCTGCGTGAACAACTACAGGCTTCGAGTGCTTTGAGAATTTGATTTGAAACAGCACATCACTCAGTCTTCTAATAATTTTCCATGGTCCAGTCCATTTTCTTGCAAGTTTTGCTTTTGTACCAACGGCAACTTTAGGTTGATTTCGACGGACTATATCACCAACATCATAGTTAATTTGTCGCACATTGCGATCATAATAATGCTTTTGACGCTTTGACTGTTTTCCAGTAATTTCGCGCGCTATTCCATGTATAAGCACTAACTCTGCTTCTAATTTTCTTACATAGTCCGATTCATTAACGTTTTGTGCGTCACCGTCGTCTTCAAGCTTTTCAGTCATTATATCCAATGGTATCGAGGCTTTTGTTCCAAAAACCATTCTGTACGGGGTGATATTCGTTGTTTCATGCGGGGAAGTATTATACGCTAAAACTATCCCATCTATATATTTATCCCAGTCTGTTTGATGTACAGAAATGTACTTTGAAAGTGCACTTTTGATCGTCCGGTTCTGACGCTCCACCAATCCATCTGACTGCGGATGATACGGGGTTGTCCGGGTTTTATTAATTTGCAGAAGTTGGCACATTCCTTGGAATAAACGACTCTTGAACTGCATGCCTTGATCGGAATGAATGACACGTGGACAACCGTACCGTTTAATCCAGCCTTTAAAAATTGTCTCTGCCACTGTCTCGGCCTCACAGTTTCTCAACGGATAGATCTCTGTAAACTTCGTAAAATAATCTGCTACAACTAGTATATACAAGTATCCATTTTCTGACTTCGGAAAAGGTCCGGCAATGTCTACTGCTATCCTCTCGAACTTAATTCCACTTACATGTAGTTTGAGTGGAGTCCGTTTCTTTCTGGGTGGATTAC
Source organism: Pteria penguin (assembly GCA_035048485.1). NCBI lineage: Eukaryota > Metazoa > Mollusca > Bivalvia > Pterioida > Pteriidae > Pteria > Pteria penguin. The sequence goes on along the minus strand of CM068590.1, from coordinate 7,558,280 downwards.
TACGCTCTTCACACTCTGGATCCTCCTTCAAACGAAAAATCGGAGCTATTCCTTCATCAGATAACTGACACTGTCTGATATTTTCGAGATTAAGCGATTCTTTTGGTGTTTGTCTTGGTTTTGCGCGTGGTGGTCTGTTCACTTTTCTCTTTGATCTTTTTGTTGTCGGAATATTATCGTCATCGGACAACACATCGGCCACAGTATTAAGTTCATGAAATAGCGAATTGATCACAAACATATCACTTTCAACACAAATGTCGGAATTTCGCAGTTCATCACTATTGCGATATATCCGGTCGCTAGTATCCTTAATAACACTACGCTTGCACTGTTTGCACGTGACTTCACCCGAAATTATGCGTGAAAGTCCATCTGCATTTCCATGTCGTTTTCCTATACGATGTTGTATTTGAAAGGTGTACGGTCCCAGCTGTTGTAGCCACCTAGCGATTTGTCCGTCTGGCTCCTTAAACTTATGTAACCACACTAATGAGGCATGGTCTGTCCTCAACAGAAATTCACGTCCGAGTAAGTAGTGTTTCAAATGTTTCACAAAGAACACAAGCGCTAGCATTTCTTTTCGTGTGACACAATAATTCTTCTCAGCACTGTTTCAGGTACGACTCGCATAAGCTATCACTTTTTCTTGTCCCTCTTGTAGTTGTGATAAAACTGCTCCAAAGGCGTCGCTACTTGCATCCGTGTCTAAGATGAACATTCCGTCATTAACATCCGGGTATCCAAGAATCGGAGCGTTCACTAATTTTGATTTCAATACACGAAATGCTTAGTCACACTTTGTAGTCCATTCCCATTTTGCGTATTTGCTAGTTAGTTCATGCTAGCACTTAGCAACGTGAGCGAAGTCTTTTATGAATCTCCTGTAATATGACACCAATCCAAGAAAACTACGAAGTTCTGACACATTTTGTGGAATCCTCCATTCATCAACGGCACGCGTCTTCTCTGGATCCGTCATGATTCCATGTTCGGTCACTATATGTCCGAGAAAAGTTACTTCACGTTTGAAGAAACAGCACTTCTTTGCCTTAAGCTTCAAGTTAGCATCTTGCAGTCGGTCAAACACAAGATTTAAATTCTTCATGTGTTGATCAAAATCACGGCTATAAACAATTATATCATCTAGGTATAAAACTGTTACATGCCACTGCAATCCATGCAAAGCTTGTTCGATGAATCGCTGAAATGTGGCTGGCGCATTACACAATCCGAAAGGCATAACTTTATATTGGTAGAGTCTGCCCCGAGGTGTTCCGAAAGCTGTCTTCTCCTTATCCGCTTCCCTCATCGGAATTTGATGATACACCATGTTTAGGTCTAGAGATGAAAACCATTTTGATCCTGTTAATGCATCCAAATCATCAGATATCCTTGGAATCAGATATGCGTCCTTCACTGTTTGCGCATTCAGCCTCCTATAATCCACACATAATCTCCAACTATTGTCCTTTTTCTTCACTAAGACAATAGGAGATGACCACGGACTGTTTGATTCTTCTATAAGTCCTTGTTTCTTGAGTTTTTCTATTTCGCTGTCCAAGATTTCTCTTTTATTAAGAGGAAATCGTCTGACTGGTTCCTTAAATGGAATTTCTTCCTTCAGGTTTATACCATGTTCGCCAATGTTCGCGCGTTCTGCAGGCATTTCGGGGTCGGCAAATGCACTTTTCCGACCGATTAAAATTGTCTGAATTTTTCTCCTTCTTCTGTAGTTAAGTTTTGACATCCTTCGTCATAAACTTCTCGTAAAAATTCAGGAATTTCCTCTGAAATACTTCCTTCCTGCACATTACACACACTGTCAAGGTGCAACGGTTCACTGATAAACTTCACAGGTGCCAACAACGCTACTTCTGTGTTCTCCTTAACACGAACTTCACTATCACTGGGATTAAACACACGCAGATATACATCACTATTTTTCGCGGTCACAACCACATGCGCGATGGCAAGTCCATGAGTAGGTACGAATCTCTTCATAGGTACTAATACTCCGTCGCCAGGGTTGCCTCTACACATCACTTTAGACTTCAATACGGCTTCATGCCTTGGCGGAACTTCATAATTTTCCACAGTCACTACACGTCAACTTTGTTCTTCATATTCATCTGTGTGCACACAACTCAGAATTAAATTATCACTTCGATAATCCCACTGGCACTTGTATTTTAACATGAAATCCTGCCCGAGTAAATTACATTTCACTCCTCCGACGAACACACGAAAGTAAACATCAACATCACCCAAAGTCACAATCATCCTAGCAGTCCCAAGAACTTTCAATTCACTTCCGTCAGCGGTTTCAAATTTCTTGCGTGCGCGCTCTAGTACTGGTCGATCATTCGGAAGAATACTATAATACACTTCCTCTGATATAAATGTATTAATCGCACCTGTGTCGATCTTCCACTCCAATGGTGTATGCCTTCAATAAGTCCGTTCACTTTCATTCCTGGTTTCCCTTTTACGGTTACAGAACTTCCGGTCACATCCGTCATTGAGCTCGTATCGGTGTGCGTCACAACATCTGTTTGCATTCCTACGACGCCACGCTGTACATTTTCTGTACTAGGCCTCTTCTCCTGTGCACTGACCGACGTATGGCCTACTGCCTCGGTCCACCTTGGTTTAAAGTCTTGTTTTGAGAGTTTCCGTCACTCCTTCCTATCTCAGGACTTCCGGTTCCAGTGCGTCTGTTCGTTCTGCTCTTCGAACAGTCCCGAATTAAATGACGGGTTGAGTTGCAATTGAAACATTTCTTTATTTGAGTTCCGGTGTTTTCTTGCAGTTGTCTCCCGTTATTAAAACGTATTCTCTTCGTTGGATCTTGGACTTCGTAAACTTGTGGCTTATATTCCCTTTTGTCCTGTGGTTTCTTGTTTTCTGTAATTCTAATGCACTCTTCTTGCATTGCTGCTGTTACTGCGTCGTCCATAGTCACAGAACGAGTTCTTTTCACTGCTAATCGAAAATCCTCGTTCTCACTACAATTATCTAGGAATGTTTTAACACTTCCCTCTTGAACGTATTCTCTATTATCCGGATATGCACGCCGGTATAGATCCTGAATAGCCTGTCCAAAATCTCTAAAGGTCTCATTTTGTCTTTTCCTACGCAATTTTGCCTCTGTGATATAGCTCTCTTTTATCGCTATATGTCCAAATCTGTTATACATTGCCTCTGTAAGGAGATCCCAGTCGTTCCTGACATGATTTGATAATCCGTAGGCATATGTTTCCGCTTGTCCTCTTAGTCCTGTAAAGAACACTTTTCGCTTCCGTTCTTCGTTCCAACCATTTAATGCTGCGATATTTTCAAAATAGCGGATCTATTCCGTCCAAATATCGCTACCATCGCCTTTAAAGGTCCTCTTTACGGCTATGTGATACACATCTCTAGATTCCTTGCTTACCGTTAAAGTAGGGGAAATAACAGTGTCTGTTGTATTGTCCTGGTTACGCTCCTGTGTAACATTTGCATATCCTACATGATCACTTGATAAAAGTTTCACTATAACACTGAATAGCACGACACACAGAACCGCAAGTATTCCTGATATTAAGAATTCTTTGGTGACACACAGCAGCATGTATCCCGGGAAATATTTGTATAACAAATATACGCATAGTCCTCCGAAAATGAACACAAGCGACCATAAAATGAAAAATCTTCTCCAGCGCAGAGGTCTGTAATTTTCAAAATTCGCACTTAATTCACTTCTTACCACTGGATCCTCACATTTAGGAGTACTGGTTTGTAATGGAGAATATTTATTTTCCGGTTCATTAAACGACACTGTCAAGTTACGGCGAGCTGAACTCCTGTTATCACGTCTCGGAAATATCCCTGTTCGCCTCGGTGTTTCGAAAATTGGAGTATTTGGTACTCGTTGCGTCATCTCTATATCCCTCGGAGAATATGTTGTTTCATCCATTGCTCACTTAATATTTCACAATACGCGCACACGCATAACATAAGTTTATCACAATCACCAACTATAACCAAATCACAATGGTTATTTTAGTCCGTGTATGTTGAATTCACAAGTTGGTCCACTGCTATACAACATCCACACGCAGGGCACCAATAATGTTGAATTATTTCCGTCGTATTATTACACCGTTCACTGATGTATGGCTACGCGGTTTCTTGAAACACGTGTAACACTGACCACAAATAATGTATTCCTTTGTCGTAATCGCACACCGTAAACGCGATCCATGAATATATTCCTTGAATCTCACTCTACGACGACTCACAGTATATAATATATCCATGTGAATTCCTGAATCATAGGTTTGAATTTTTACGCAAGTTTTATCCTGCACCCGCACGCAGGACATCGGAAGAATCTACTCACTATTTTCCCATTTTCCGAACGAATAACACAAACGTTGTCACATATTAAAAAGTTATTATAACAGTTCGGACACTCTTTGTATGAATTCACATCTCTCCTTGTCACAAGAACATAATTTTCCTCGTCGTCTACAGAATAACAATTCACATATTTCCTTCGGTTATTTGTTTCCATGGTGATATAATTATTCACTGTTCACAGTAGCTCATCACAATAATAAATCCAATAAACGAATATTTCTCACTTGAAGATATGAATATAAATCCCAACATATATGAAATCACAGTTAAATCCCATATAAATCACTGAAATCCATGGGATTCGATCCCATAACGCTGCCACCAGTTGTAACGTCCGAGCTTCTTGTGTACTGATTTATCCTCAGATTAAGGGTATCTGTACCCTGAATATACACTGTGTACGCCCCGGGCGTTATAAACACTCTCTGTCCCAGCCAGTAATCACCATGATTGCGTTGTTTGATTAAGACGCCGTAAACATTTAAATTGTTTATTTAGACTAGCACTAAGTATGTTCACATTATGTACACACAAAACACAAGATACATCCATGAAAATTGAAAGTCATGATTAAAATCCAAAGTGACGTGAACTCGTTAAGCATCCAATACAAACTGACTCAATGACTAGATTTCGCTCGGCTATTTATACCTTTTGGGGGCTCCTCCAAGCGAGGAGCCAAAACACGGGCTCCTCCAAGCGAGGAGCCAAAGCACATGGTCCTCAGAGCGAGGAGCCAAACACCGGGCTCCTCCGAGCGAGGAGCCGATACTGAGCGAGGAACCGATGCTTAGAATAAACAATGACCTAGCCAATAATAAACAATAATCTAGCAAATAACGTATCTAATAATAAACAAACTAATTAATCGAAACACTGAATAAAGATAAATCTACTATTTGTATTATAAACATTCGCTACACATTGAAAGAAACATTTTTATGACTTAAAGAGAATAAATTTTCAATATTAGATTGTTAGACTTCTTATCAAAGGATATAACAACGATATCTACGGATCTCACCTTCTTTACACGTCATCCAATATTGTGTGTGTACATCTATTACGAAGGGCATTCTGGGACTCTCTTCAGATATTCGGAAATCTTTGAACACTGCTTCACTTGAAATTACAGCTATCATCGCATTTATCTCACTTTCAACGTCTTCGTAATTGTTATCTAAGTGGCCGGGTTCTAGTATAAAGGATTCCAGTTTTACCTGTGTTGATTCAATATCCAATTTTCTATGATAGTTATCTGCAACTTCTCCGCTACTTATCTTGTCATCGCTCTCTTTTTCACTTATGGTCATCGTGCGACATCGTAAGCTTGCCAATTGCCACATGAGTTTCATTTTGCGAATAGCCTGATATATGTCGTAGTAGTTTTGTAAATTTGGGGTGTTTCGTTTAGCTACTGTGCTAATGCTCCTCCATATACCATCATGAAATGTCTTCATCTGCCTCAGTCTTTCCGAACTTGTTTGCATCAGCTCTTTTTCCTTAATGAATAAAAATCTTCCAAATTTTTTTACATAGTCGTTACAATGAAGCACACTCTTTGAAAGTAAAGGGAAATAAATAGACTTTTTACAATCTGCCATATACATCAGTTGTATCTTAGCTCCATCTATGATATTTTGCCTTTGTTTAAGTACACTGCTATACCGGGGATGATCCAGGACATCCGCCTTACACTCAGGGCAGCACTTCTCTGTCAACGGGTCGTCCATGTATGCATCTATCACGGAACCTTCGAAGATATGGCCACATCCTCGGAACTGTACAAATGATACTGACATAATATCTTTGTCCGTTTTCTTAAAGAACTCTTTTGTGTGACACTGCCTACATTTCTTCGGACAGGGGTCGCCACAGTACCCAGCACAGAAATGACCACATGGAAGTCTTTTCCAACAACGAGAGCTACATCTGGGACGGTTACAAATCTCGCTACAAAGTTTCGTACAGCTGAAGTGCTGGCATCTCCAATCACAAGGCTTATTACACGGTATACATGGAAACATGCACAGATGAGAACACATTTTGTGGGAACACTTCCGCTCACAATATTTGTCACAAAGTTCGCATGATCCACAGCGTTTACTTCTACAAAAGTGTCCACAAATAAGTTTCTTCTGACATTCATGTGTACACTGGACATGTAAAATGCCAGTGGAACATGCTTCACAAGAGCCTTTACATTGGTGCCCGCATATCAATTTTTGTTCACACTTTCTCCTGCATTTGTCATATGTTTTTGCATTATGACACTGCACGATGTCTTTGTGTCCACATGGCCATGCTAAGTTTATTTCTTTCTTGCAGTTAGGATATGTGTAGTGAACTGGTTTAATGCTGATTTGTTTTTGGACCTCTATCTTTTGAGCATGGGAACATGGAATTTTGACGAAATGACCACATTTTGGGTGCTTCACTTCTACGTCAGAAGAACATTTAAGACTTGATATATTCACATGGCACTTCACGTCTTTTACTTCATGACCACACTTCAAAGTTTTGGTTACCGTTTTCGTACAAGTAACTCCTAAAACATCAAGTTTGCACTCCATGTCTTTTTCATGGCCACATCTCAGTAGTTTTGAAACAATTTCAAAACATTCCACGCTTCTGTATGGATATTCACAACAACATTCAATGAGTTTAACGTGTCCACAACGCAATGTTTTGGGTACCTGCTGCCGACAATCTACAGAATAGATTGATTCAGAGCATAGCATATCTTTCTCGTGTCCACACTGGAGATATTTTGTTACTGTTGTTTTACACGTAGCATCATGCGGGTCGACATGGCATTCCATTTCTTGAATGTGGCCACATGGTGATATACATTTATTCACTTTTTGAACACATTTGAAATTGACACGACTTGTTGAGCAAGGGACGTCTTGAATGTGGTTGCAATTAGGTATCCTTTTCTCAACAGCAACGGTGCACTCGCAGCTCTCCGGATAATGGCATAGTTTGTTACAGACGTGCAGTCGTTCACATTTCAATTCGCATGTGGCTTTGCATTCGGTGGTATTGGCTTTGTGACATGCTACCATTATTTGAGGGTGATGGCATGGAAACGTCTTTGTTACCATTTCACGGCAATCTCCAATTTCTTTTTCTAGTCTGTACCTAGGTAGTCGAGCTGTGGAACACGGTGTGTCCCTAAAGCATTCAACATTAAAACTGTGTTCACAATTCAGACGCTGAACGGTTACTTTTTCTGTACATCTATTTAAACTACAGTATGTCTTATCCCCACATTTTATGGTACACATATGATCGCAATCTGATCTTTTCACTGTAACAATTTCCTTACAGACCTGCTCATGGTGTTTCTCACAGCATAGTATGTGTACTTCGTGCCCACACGGCAAAGTTTTTACGATACGTTCTTGACACCTGTAACGGTTAACGTTTACATGACATTGTAACTCCTTGATGTGTCCGCAAGGCAGCTCTCTTGTTTCTAATTCCTCGCAAAGATAAGTAGAAACATTAATATGGCAAGCTAATTCAGGTTTATGTGTACACTTCGGCAAATTCCTTTGAACAATAACCTGACAATCAATCAAACAAGGATTTTTATAGCATTTCTGCCAAGCAGAATGACCACAAGCCAAACTTTTTTCGACTTCTACTTCACAATTACATGCCGTAGGAAAATGACACTGCCTTTTACACTCATGTTCACGCTCACAGCAATTTTCACACGGCTGTTTACATGTATACAAGTATTTCCTTTTGTAGACGGAATTATGGGCGCTTCGAACTTCGGAAGGTTGGACAAAGCAAGGAATTGGTGCAGAGTGTCCACAAAGAAATTCTTTTACAATTTTCACTGGGCAATCACATGGGTCTGGATAGTGACATTGTTTTTTACATTCATGATTATTTTCACAAGATTTCCAACACATCTTTTCACATTGATACCTAATATGCTTTTCATCCCATGAATGGCAAAAATGTCTACAAGCATGACCACAGTCTAGACGAAATTCACAACGTTGTTTGCATCCACCGTCTGGACACTGGTCAAAATCTGAAGGACAGCTGACCTCTACTCTGGTTGTAGGATGATTTTGACAGTACAGTCTTAATGACTTCCCCACTCCATCCTCACCTAAAACTTCTACAGCATGTTTCCACAACTTACTTTTCCTTGAATATCGACAGAGCATATCGATATTTCCTATAACGTACAATCCAACCTTTGCTCTTGACAAAGCAACACATATTCTATTCTCTTTGTCCAGAAATCCAATTTTACCATCTGTATTACTTCTAACAAGAGACAAAATGACAATATCCTGTTCTTCACCTTGGTAATTGTCCAAAATTGCTATTGTTACGCCATCAAATTCACATTTTGGCATTCTATTCCGTATAGAAAACATTTGACCGGTGTAAGGAGTCAAGACCGTGATTTGCGAGGGTTTATATTCTTGTTGAATGAGATAGCGACATAATCTCATCACAAACTCTGCCTCGAAGTTATTGCTATAGCTTCGTCCCTCTTCTTTGAAGTACTCCTTATTTTCATGCTTGAGCAAAAACACATTTGGTCTTAGTCCTTTAACATCGGGATATTTAAAGACGTTATCGTTATCAAAAAGTTTCTCATAAACTGGGCGAACAAGTTGCGATATTTCGGGCCTCATGCGGTGTTGGTAGCGCAGTGTATGGAAACCTAGTTTATTCTGAATCATTCTCTCAAACATTGACAAAGTTAGATTGTACTTCAAAGCAAGTTGAAACACAGACGCTTTGGGTTCTAACTGTTTATGATCACCTATCAGTATAAGATGTTCACACTTTGGACTTAGTGTAGCGACAATATGTGCTTCAAGTACCTCGGCTGCTTCCTCTACTATAATGATTTTGGGAGAAATTTCATGTAAAACATCCTGATACCTAGATGCACCAGTTGTTGTCATAGCAATGACTACAGCTTTCTCCAGAATCCTTTTATCAATATCTTGTCGTTCTCGTTTACATGTCTCAAATTCATTTTCAAATTCTTTTTCTTTATTTTCCAGATCTTCCATGACTTGATCTTTTCTTTGATTTACCCAGAGTCGGTACAAAGTCCACCTTTCATCAATATTCAGTTTCCATACTGTTTTCTTTGTGATATGCTTTACTTTGTATGGGGCCATCGTTGTCGTCTCCCGTAATCTCCTTATAGCGTCTAATTTCAATTGTTCTAAATATTTACGGGAGCCACGGCAGAGAGTTTTACTTAATTTCCTCGATAAAGCATCATACTGTTCCTCCGGACTTAAACCGTGTTTAACTTTGGTCAGTTTTTGTATCGTTTCCATTTCAAAATCATCCATTTCTAGGTTTCTCACAAATCTGGCTTGTTGATCCTCAGTTTCAACATCCACAGTCTGTGTTGGCATATCAGATACGTTTTCCACATTCTCTTCTTCCATGTCGTAGTTATTTTTCATATATAATCGAACTTTGTCTGTCCATTTTTCCTCAGAAACCTCTAGCCAGTTGAATAAATCAACATCAAGCTTAAACAATGAGCTTGGCTTAGGAAGGTTTTTAAATTCACCCAAGTTAAGCACAACATTTAATGTTGTTGTCAATGAATATCGTAATGAAAGTATATTTGCGTACAATTCCTTCATCTTTTCTTCATACTGCTGGTAGTTGATGAATTCTTTATTGATAAACCTATGATTTTTGATGGAAAAGCGCCCAATGAGGCTGTTGTTACAGCGACTTCCAACACGAACTACTTTATTTATGCTTCTCCCTGGGGTCAAATCCATGAATTGAATGATACCTTCCATAAACTGATCCAAGGCATGATTTGTATAGCAAACAACTAACATTGGACTTGATACCCGCTGTAAGTCATTACCAGCCATGTCTGGATTCACATCGTCCCCCCACAAGTCGTGATTTCGCAGTAGTGCTTTTGCAATCTGTAATCCTAGGTAAGTTTTCCCTGTACCAGGAGGACCTTGAATCAGCACAAACTCCTGTGAAAGAGCTGCCTTGAATGCTGCGAACTGTGAATCGTCAAGATGGAGGTCATCTGCCGAAGGCCACTTATTATTGTTGATGTCAAATATGTAATTAGTCTCATCTCTTGTATACCTCGCATGCAATGCACGAAATGTGGTTGATCGATTAGGCGGGGTATCATAAATAGATTTCTTTGTCATGTTTGAAAACATATCGTATGACACACGCTCCTTTCGTAAAAGGTATTGAGGTGGACGAACATCCGTTTTGCATCCAATTATGTAGCGTTCAAATGGTAATTTCCCATGACTCATCTTTTGCAAACATCGTAAGACATGACGATACGCTTCAAAATACGCCGAACTTTCAACAATTGTAATTGGAACATTCTTTGGTATGGTACATGTTCCCAAATTTTCTGCAAATTGTACTTTAAATGTATGTTCTTTCTCCAGAGTAGCCCTGTCTGACTGAATGACAACTCCAAAGTATATCGTCTGGAAGTCATCCGGAGTCATACAGAGAAGTGTTCCGTATATCAATCTACTGCTGGAGTTCCAGTGGATTTTTTGTGCGTGATTGGGGTCAAGCTTAATCGTATGCAGCCTCCCTTCTAATGTCACCTCCGACTTAATAACATATGTGCGTTTGTAAAGACGAGCATCTTGAAGACGTCCGATATTTGTGTTCCCGGAGATTTGTTTGTGTACCATGTATTCCATTACTCCGTCTCGGATTTGTGACACACAATCCTCTCTTAATAATCGGAACTGCACGTCTAGATAATGATCTAAATCATCATAAGCACCGTATTTATGATGTTTCCTTAAGAAAGGTTTGCCATCACCAGGTATGAAAATGTCATCTGTTGTCGGCAAAATAGAGATTTTCCGGAAGTCATCTGGAGGTTTCCTTCTATCGATACCCTTTCTCTTATCAGTCGGTACGAGAGTATGAACAGAAACATGTAAAATGTGCTGTTTTAACTGACTTACAGTATCACGCTTCTCGTGAAGAATAGCCAGAGTTTCTTCTTCTTCTAAATCAAGGTCATTAATAGATGATTTGATTATCTGTTCAAAAAATGGCAATACGCCAAGAATTGAAAAACCTGTGGACGGAATTCGTGCTAAAAGCTGATAAAAAATTGTAATGGCACTCTGAATTGTTTCAAGTTTAATGTCTGTGTTCAAATCAGCATTATGTACGATGTCTATCACAGTATTAAAGAATGTCTCACAGTTTAAAGACAATAAAACTTTTAACACATTTGGAGCGTCTCTTTCTAGTGATGTAATGTCCGCTAACTTTGTGATGAACTGAGATGCTTGAAATCCACCCAGAGACTTCTTTTTCAGTTCGTTACATACCTCATAGTCATGGCTTACGATGTAGCTCAAGGCCTCCGCGGCTCCTAACGTGATAAATTCATTGGAATCCATACTCAGCTAACTGGTTCTATATTCTATTGTCCCATATCATCCGTTCTCAAATGGCTTTATGTGTAGAACCATATCGATGCTGGAAATAAATAATCATATTATAGATATTTTGTTATGGCCGATTCTTTACTTTCATGCCGATTTCTTATTAGAGATGTAACGATGGTTTCTCATGATACGATGTGTATCGCGGTATCTGAACGATACGATCAATATTGTTCAGATATCGCGATATTTGAACAACAATACGATACGTATCACGATACACTTTATAAATACACCATGTACAACACGTGGAAAACTAAGATTATAAACATGTGTATACCCTGAATAGTTTACCTGATGCACAAACGCAGGCTCTTACACATTTATATCCCCTGATACATGATGCGGAAAGCCGGAATTATCAACATGTATACACCCTGACTGGTGTATATAATATGGAAACCTGGGATCTAGAACATTTATATGCCCTTAATGGTAAACATGATACGGAGGAATCAGGCAGATGCCATCACCATACACTGTAGACGGGATAGAACGGGATAGAGGGACGTAAGACAACAATCAACTAACCAACAAACTAATTTCATAAATTTCTATAAAATCAATTGAAACAGACAAAACAATGCATTATATGGAACATACAGGTAGAAAATATAAGAAACTGCCAGAAAAGATCGATATACAAATATGACAAATACGTAAATAATAATTAATAATAATAATAATAATAATAATAATAATAATAATAATAATAATAATAATACTAATACTAATAAAAAAATACGGTGGCTGTTAGCGGACGTGTGAAAAAAAGTATTAAATCGTGGCCATAGGCGCACAGTTTATTAAATCGTGGCCACACGTTAGGTAAATCGTGGCCACAGTTTATTAAATCGTTTCAACAGTTTAGCTAAATCGTGGCCACAGTTTACTAAACTGTGCGCACAGTTTACGTAAATCGTGGTCACAGTTTATTAAATCGTTCCCACAGTGTAGCTAAATCGTGGCCACAGTTTACTAAATTGTGCGCACAGTTTATCAAATCGTGGCCACAGTTTAGCTAAATCGTGGCCACAGTTTATCAAATCTTGGCCACAGTTTAGGTAAATCATAGCCACAGTTTATTAAACTGTGCGCACAGTATATTAAATTCTGGCCACAGTTTAGGTAAATGGTGGCCACAGTTTATTAAATCGTGGCCAAAGTGTAGCTAAATCGTTCTCACAGTTTATTAAATCGTGGTCATAGTTTAACCAAATCGTGGCCACAGTTTACTAAACTGTGGCCACGATTTAGATCTACTGTAGGGCTAGCTATCTGGCGTCTCACGAGTGTACAGTTTCAATGGGTGGATCTTGTGAATATTCCGGCTTCCTATGCCTATGGAATATTCTATTATGTTCCCCGAAAAAATTTCGGGGAAGCATATAGTCGATGCCGTGTCCGTCTGTCATTTCGTTTATCCGATCTCATATATCCTTAACCCTACATCAGAATTTGACCATATTTCACACAAATGCTCATAATGATATGCTCTTGCAAACTAAGGTCAATGTAAATCAATAGGGTTTCTTGACAACCCATGGGTAATTCCCATGGAAAATTTTAATATGCTTGGCTAAAAGGTTTGGTCTGTATCCTGCCCACAAGGTTGTTGGGATAAACAGGTCTACGGACGGACAGCGTCATACCATAATGCGTATAATGTCATTAAACGTATGCAGTATACATGTTTATATGTATATATAAACACAGTGACCTTTGACCTATGACCTTGGGTCAAGGTCGAGACACAGCCTTGGGTTATGGGCAACAATCCTGTGAAATACTATCTAAATCCATCCACTCAATAAAAAGATATGGCCTGGACACGAATCAGGACGGACGGACGGACGGACAGACGGACTTGGTGATTCATTTATACCCCCAAACTTCGTTTGCAAGAGGTATAATAATTTTTGATATTCAAAGAAAAAAGAGTTACTGGCTCAGTTATGTGGCAGAAGTCACCATGGAGCTATACAATACATGAATATAAATAATATACTAGAACATATAACACATTACAAAAATATTTGATTGTAGTGCAATTACGATACCGACTTAGGACGCTCATTTAATTTGACAAAAGCCAAACAAATGGTGTGGTTAACCGGTTTACGGGCCCACCTTCCCACTCACCGTAACAGCAGAACCATCAAAGGACGTACATTTAAAAATTTATAAATAATCCTCCATGTAAAGAACAAGGGTCAACAGGTATCCCATATTGAGAGGTCATAAAAATATAAAGGTATTGTAAAACACATAATGGTATAAAAATATATGCGACATCAACATGATAAACCGTGCTCTGCCAGTCTGAAAGCGAGCTAAGACCCTAGATCTGTAGGAGTCCCGACTAACAGTCAGAGGGGACGAGGTTCAGGACCATGTCTCCTCTGAAAGAGGTTTGGACAAGGCTCGTCATGTAGTCCCCATCGCCCCGTTAGTCAGCGTGCAACGTTCAAATAAAAGTCTGCATAAGGCTGTAGAGGGGCCAAATACAAGACCTATAGTCTTTTTGATGATCTCAATATCATATTGTCTATTTAGAAGAGGTTTGATTATTTTGTTACATGATAAAATAACGTTATCGGAGCCTTTTACTTTCCTTAGTTTATATACGAGATCACCGTAAAAATAAGGATGGGAAATTCCACTGGATACATACTGTTGAAAAGAAATATTTCCAAATTTAGATAGAAGTTCTGAATATGATCTGAAGAATATGCCGAATGTTTTTCTTAGCTCCTGATATCTGTAACCCTGAGTTAAAAGTTTGGTAGTAATTTGTAAATTTCGTTTATGAAAGTCCAAAACATCGGTGCATCCTCTGACAAATCGAACTAATTGAGATATATAGATACCATATGATGGGAGTCGAGGGACATCGCCATCCAAGTAAGGGAAATTTACAATAGGAAATCCAAAATCCTCAGGTTCATCATAAATATTAGTTATATTAGGTGGTTGAAAGAAAGGTGTAGATTTATCTCAAGTATTAGCTTTATTCAATTTGAGCTCTGGTGGATATATTTCTGATATAAATTGTTCGAATTCAGGGTTTTCGATAACCAAAATCATCCAGATATCTGCAAGTATTATAAAATTTGTCAATTAGGTCAAAACGTTTTGATTTTTGAAGAGAAACCATAAAATCCCTCTCATAACAATAAAGAAATAAATCTACTATAAGAGGCGCGCAGTTAGTACTCATAGGAATCCCAACTATTTATTGATATATCTTGCCATCAAATTGCACAAAATTATTATTCATGAGAAAATCTAGTGCTTTACATAATTTCTTGCAAGTCCAGTATTTATATGAAGTATATTATTTGTTGGAAAAGAATCCGGAGTTATTGTTAGTACATATGTAAGTTTTAGTTTCTCTGTGAAAACACCATTGTATAAGAGACAGCAACTTGCTTTTAATCAAATCATGAGGGAGAGATGTATAAAGTGTAGAAAAATCAAATGTAGAAATTTGAGTCACTTTGAAATTTAGCGAAAGAAGTTTGTCTTTAACTTCATGAGAATTTTTAATCGACCAGAAATAATTGATGTTGCTATTATGAAATGCGACATCACAATATTTGATAATATGATCTTTTATAGCAGTTAGAGCAGACGTAATATGCCTCGATAGTACCGTAGTAGAGCAGTGGTTAGAATTAGATATGAAACGTGATTTATATGGACTTTTATGTAGTTTTGGGAGCCAATATATGGTTGGTAGATCAGATTTATCAGTTTTAATTTTGAAGTCGGACATGGTCATGAGGAGATCGTGCAAGGTGCTGTCTTTTATGGTAGGGCTTTCCACATATGTA
This sequence comes from Pteria penguin, assembly GCA_035048485.1. NCBI lineage: Eukaryota > Metazoa > Mollusca > Bivalvia > Pterioida > Pteriidae > Pteria > Pteria penguin. The sequence goes on along the minus strand of CM068590.1, from coordinate 7,542,556 downwards.
TGAGTGGAGTTTAAATCGTTTTTAAGTACTTCAATATAATATAGTTTTCAAACAACTATTATGTTATTATCTGCTTTATCAGCAGGAACAAAGACATATTTAGCATGTAAGTGAGCTATCTTTTTTAATAGAATTTGCCGTCAATGTATTAGGCTGTTGAAATAAATGCGGATTTTCCGTAAAGTTCTTAATACGGATATCGACAATTCTTAAAATCTCGTATTTCCAATAATTAAGAGCATGAACCTTTACCTGTTCTTTTTTACACCAACGTTTACAATATGTAGTTAAAGCATCTTCTATAACGTCACAGCATTTATTGAAATCCCTCCTGGACGGTAACCTACATCTAGGTCCTTTTCCAAAAGGGTGCGCAATTTCTTGTCCGAAATACAGTTTAGGTCACCAGTAATAACATGACCTGCCGGTTTATAAACATATTTAGAATTTTCACACGAACACGACGAAGGAATAGAGTCTGAAACATCAGGGTTAGATGTAAATTTATTATAATTTAAAATAAGATTTCTTATAGGCTTTTTGTACTGGTAACAAATAAGTGGAGGTTCTAAATTCTCAAAATATTGGGGGATTTTAGATGTGACTCTATGATCACGGAAAATATTAGAAATGTTAAGTAGATCGAAGCCTTTATTAATAAATTTAATTTTGAGAAATTGCTGCTTGGGTGGAAGAGACGGAATACGAGGAAAGAGTTTATTATATGAAAATAAAATAATCAAATTGAGTTTATATCAATCAGAATTGCGTAAACTTCAAAGATCAGCTTCGTCCAGGATAGGTTTCAATTTATTTACCGGAATAGAGGATAGTGCATGCAAAAGTTCATGACGGCCATTATTTTTTTGCGAAAATAGAAGATCGTTTAATGACCTATTTAAACGATTACGTTTTCTGATGTTACGATTACGGCGACGACCATGTGACCTACGTTTTCTAATAGTTTTATGTCTTAATGTAAAAATATTGATCTTATTCTGACGAGAAGAAATATTATCTTGTCGATATATTTGGTCGTTGAGACCAAGAGGGTATGGGGTTTGTAGTTGTTTAATCCAGTAGAGCTCGGTTTCCGAAAGTCGTTTTTTAACATCTGATTTCGTATCACCTGGTAATTTAGAGATATTTTCTACTGGAGTTATTTTCACATTGTTAATATTATGTTGGTATTTATTAAAGTGGTTATAAAGAAAATTCTGGTATTTACGTCGTGAATTATTGCGAATTTTATAGGAATGATTCCGAAAACGTTGTTTCAAAGTTTGAGAAGTTTCCCCGACATATTGAGCCCCACATCCTCTAGCTTCTCAAGTGATGACATATATAACATTGGCAGTATTTCAATCTATGTCTTTGTCTAATTTGGTGTTAAATGTATTTTCAATTAACCGAAGATTCAATATTGGACTTGCAGCTTAAATGATGGCAAGTAAGACATTTCTTGGCGTTGCACTTATTAATCTTAGAATACCCTTTACGTATAGAATTGACAGCTCTGTAAGAATAGGTGTGAATGTTTTTGAAAACGAGATAGAACGTTTAACAGGGAAAGTAACTTGGTATATATCTGAAGAGACAGCCGTCCGGGTCCATCAAAGACATAGCAACACGCACGTCTTCCCGTCTAACAATCCGTTCATCAGAAATTTCTCATGCACCCATCTGTACCCATGGGTTGTAGATGGTTATGAATAAAAGTTATAACGGTTACACAGTCTGTAAAGTTTCCTCTCCTTCGCAAATTTAATCTCTGCAATATACGCCTTATGTGACGTTCAGATACGTTAATACCTATGCTTTCTAAAATCTGACAAATCTCTCTTTGTGTCAACCCAACGTGAAAATATCTCTTTTATTAAGGTCGCACATGTTTGTTGGTTTGTTGTATTGATGATGATATAGCTAAACTGTGCGCACATTTAGTAAACTGTGGCCACGATTTTAGTAAACTGTGGCCACGATTTAATAAACTGTGGGCACAGTTTAGTAAACTGTGGCCACGATTTTGCTAAACTGTGGCCACGATTTAGCTAAACTGTGGCCACTATTTAATAAACTGTGGGCACAGTTTAGTAAACTGTGGCCATGATTTTGCTAAACTGTGGCCACGATTTAATAAACTGTTTAGGAAACTGTGGCCACAATTTTGCTGAACTGTGGGAACGATTTACTCAACTGTGGCCACGATTTACATGTAATTTTTTTCACACATATCCGCTTACAGCCACCGTATGATAATAATAATTCAGCCTCCTGGCCTTTATCAAATGAAGAAAATATAAAGTTTTTGACGCATATGTAAAATCCATCATTACATTATAAAGATATAACATAAACTCATGATGTTACTTATGCATTCAATTCCTTAAAATTGTTCCAATGAAAAACAGTCTGTATTCAGGAACTACTAAATAAAATCATATTACCATTACGGTATTCTTCTGCACTGCCTAAAACTCTGAACCGGTTTACTATATCTAGTATATGGGGACCTATAGCAGTTTACATTATATCTTTATAATGTAATGATGGATTTTACATATATGGGAAATATCTTCTTAGTCTTTTTCTCAATATGATCGCGAAGGGACTTTTATTCTGCTTTTTTTTTGCTCACCTGAGCCGAAGGGTCAAGTGAGCTATTGTCATAGTTCTTCTTCTTCTTCTTTCCGTTTGGGCACCCGGCAACCCTCTATTGGATCAGTTGGCTGTATTGATGTTATTAGTATCGGGGAACTCATTGACCAACTGTCCGTTACAGAGTGTTATAGCCAGGCCGTTCCCCTTAGGGGTGCCTCATAGCTCCTTCATTTTATTTAAGGAGCGGAGTGCAACTCCTATTTGTTGCCCACCCTCCTCTTGTGTATGTAGTGTGCATGTGTGCTGGAGGGTTGTGTTTATTTTGTACTGCTTTGATGGTCCGTGTTTCCAACGGCTTTTATTACAGGTGCCACCACACCAGAACAAATCTGCCGCAGCCAACAGAGTTATTCACCCTGGCCATTTATATTCCCCCAAGGCTGGAGTTAGTCGGGCGTCCGTCCGTCCGTCGTCTGTCGTAAACTTTTAACATTTTCGACTTCTTCAGAACTGCTGAACAGAATTTGATGCAATTTGCAATTGGTATGCACGAAGTACTAAAGGTCCTCAAAAGTGATGTTATTTTCGTCTGGATCCATTGACAGGTGGCGCCACCATGAGCAAAAGTAGGTCACAGAGGGTACCCTCCTTTGACAAACTTCTTCTTCAGACCGGGAGCATACAGAGACAAACCGAATGCACAGGAATGAATTAGACAGATGTGCGAAGAAGTATTGTTATTTTTGGTTCCATTCCAAAATCAAATTTTTGACGTTTTTTCGACATTTTTTTGGACTTAGTAATTTTGATGCAGAAAAGTGTAATGTTTTTCAGTTAATTGATAATGAGCAGTTCTTATGGACTATTTTATTATAATTATGGTTAGGAGGTTAGGAATATTACTGTGAAAGAATTTTGTCAATATCTGTTTTTGGATTTTTAATGAATTTTTTAAGACTTCAAGAAAAGAAAGGGGGGAGGCTGACCATTTTTCACATTTTCAACTTTTTCTGCAAAACTGTTCAAAGGATTTTGAATAAATCTTGGTAGAAATAAATCACTTATGATCCCCTTCAAATTCTGTCGTTTTCGTCCAGAACTCTTTACAGATGGCGCCACCACAGTCAAAAGTAGGTCACAAAAGAGCACCCTCATTTGACAATCTTCTTCTTCATACTGGCTGTATACAGAGACAAACAGAATGCATAGAAATGATCTAGAGGGATGAGTGAAGAAGTCTTGTCATTTTGGTTCCCTTCCAAAATCAAATTTTAAATTTTTTTTTACTTTTTTTTCGACTTGGTGATTTCAATGCAGAAAAGTGTCATATTTCCTAGTTAATTGATAATGATGATTTCTTATGGACCATTTTGATCATAACTATGGTAAGAAATGTTATTTTGAAAGAATTTTGTCAATATCTCAATTTCTGGATTTTCTATGAATTTTTTAAGACTTCTAAATGAGGGTGTATAGTGACAATTCTTCACATTTTCAACTTCTGCTGTTATACCACATAAAAGATTTTAATGAAACATGGTATACATGAAGTACTAAGGTCCTCTATCAATTTTTACATTTCATCCAAATTGTGCCACCATATCTAAAAAAAATAGGTCTTACAATGGTACATATACCACTTGTTAATTAACATATGAAGAGTAGCGGTTCCCATTTCTTTACACATCTAAGTTTTTAGATGTTTCTCAACACTCAACATATGAAATTAGGCCATTTTAAGTTGGATCTGGACAATATGTGAAGCAATTGTTGTTCATAACCCTGACTTGAAATCAGTCAACAAAAGACCCCACCTAAAGAAAATGACAAACTTCTTGCCCTGAATCATATCTTGCAGAAACAGAGCAAATGCTTAATATCAAAATCACCTGAATGGATGTGCAAAAAACTATTGTTGTTTTTTATTCTGGTCTGAAATAAAATTTGACATATTTTCAACATTTGTGTTGACTTAGTCACAGTAATGCAAAAATAAATTACTTCTTCCTTCCTGCATGACTGATAATCTAGGTACCCAGGTGAGCGATATAGGCCCACTTGGGCCTCTTGTTTCATCTGAGATTCACCTGCGTTTACGAGGCATACGACACACGAGTAGGAGACATAAATAGAAAACTGACAAAGTCAGTAAGGCCACGCAGGTTGCCTGTCACCATAACCTTGACCTTAATTTGGTACCAGCAGAAAGGTCTTATCATACATTGGGAACGCATATGCCAAATATGAAAGCCTCACTTCTACGGTTCAATGGTTATTGTCAATGTTAAATTTATTCACATGTAGGTCAAAGGTCACTGTCAAGGCCACATGATCAAAAACTTTGGTATCAACACAAAGGTTTTGTCATAAGGATCACATATGCCAATTATGAAAGCCCTACTTCTTACAATTCAATGGTTATGGTCAATGTTAAATTAATTCACATGTAGGTCAAAGGTCACTGTCTAGGTCACATTATCAAAAATTTGGTACCAACGGAATAGCCTTGTCATATGGATCACACATGACAGATATGAAAGCCCTACTTCTTACGATTCAATAGTTATGATCAATGTTAAAGTTTTTCAAATGCAAGTTTAAGGTCACTGTCAAGGTCACATGCTCAAAAATTTGGTACCAACGGAATAGCCTTGTCATATGGATCACACATGACAAATATGAAAGCTCTACCTGTGGCAGTGTATCAGATATGGCCAATGTTAAAGTTGTTTGCTTTGCTGACGAACAGAATGACTGACAGAGTGATTTTATTTGGGCACCTACTTATGAAGCGGGGCCCTAATACACCATTCATATACTACCAAGTAAGGCAAATACTTCTTCTCATTACAGGCGGTTGGTTGGATGGTTCGTTGATTGGTGTTTTGCATCGGTTTCATCAATTTCAGTTATGTCGGAGGAGATAACCTACCTCTGAGATATAGTGAAGCAATCCGGGCAATCTGGATCGTCGACGCCGCAAGCAAAGCCCTAAATAGGATCAGTGAAAAACCTATTTGTGCTGTATTTGTTTATTTTTCTTTCAGTGATTGTATTCTTTCAGAGGATCCGCCTGCGTTTACGTCGGGTAATCCCTTCACTTTCCGCGGTCATGCATACCATTACCTAATGATGGGCTATTAAAGCTCTATTTTTTTGGAGCTCGGGTAGCTCTGTAGGTAGTTACGACTGCAACGGAAGAGCTATTTTGTCCCGTCTCTTCCGTTGCGATCCATTGCCTATCATGTGTCGTCTGAAATCACGGGAATTTTCAGCCACGGTTCATCTAATATTTTGTGTATAAAATCCTTGCGAATCATAAAATTCTTGACAGGTACCTTAACTTTAATATCTCCCTGAACGCCTGCAACCATAATTTTCATCGAACATGGTCTAAGATCGATGTTATCGCCGTTATATTTCACCTACCAAATCTACGTATATTCTGCCATATTGAACTAGAAAAGTGCAAGCATGTTTTGACATCTGACCAATCAGCGTCCAGCTTTTATGTCACATGTGTTTCAGCTAAATATATAGTCTTTTTCAGAGAATTCCATTTTAAAAGCATTCATCATGAATAAAAATTTCAACGATATCTATGAGTTTTGTTCTTTTACATCTAATAAATAATGTTTTTCTCAACGAGTTGAAATCTTAAGGAAGAGAATGGCATTTATATGGGAGCAGTGAGGGACTTAGGGTGTATGTATCCATAATTTTCAGTGGCAGATGCAGGATTTCTGAAGAAGGGGAGGGAAACAAATGAAAGTTACAGTACGGTCGGCATGGAACTTAATTTTCCCACGAAGAAACGGCGGCATCGTGGGCTCGTGGGCAATAAATTTCTGAGCTTTATCGGCTGAATTTTTACCTGTGATTAGAATTCAACCGTTTATCATTTCAGCGTGGTCACTATACGCTCATCTTGATGAAATAAAAATGCAGTCGACGGACACTGGTCGGAGTGAGCGCAATCATTAATGAGGCGGAATATACAAGTTTATGTCATCTAAAATTAAATTATTACATGACTAGCATCAAGAATCGCATATAGTATAGATCGATAATTATAAAGTATATCGCCAATAAATTGTCTTTGTTGTTCACATTTTTTTTTTTGACAATAATCGTCCCGACTTTCCGTTATATAAAAGGAAGAAACGAGCAAAGTTAATTAAAAAGTGAATAGCTAGGCTAAAGCGCAAACATGTTATAATGATTATTTTTGAATATGATTACCGTCCTTATAATAATCGCAACTCTCGGTACGTGTCTATTTTCATTAAACATTGCAGTTATACATATATATATAAGCACAGGTAAGCGATAACGATACTAAAACAATTAAAAAATTGCCAAATTTTCGAAGCAATCTGCTTCTTCTTCAGGACACACACATACAAACACTTACATAAATATAAAGACACGAAAAGAAAGATAGTGAATGTTGTTACAATTTCCTTTGTAGGGTTACCTACGTGATTACCCGGGCCTTTTGTGGGGTTAGCTACGTGCCATTCCTAGCTCTCTGTAGGGTTACCTACGTGATTTTGCGGGATCTTTGTAAGGTTACCCTGGAAGTGATTTACGTGACTTTCCGGGCCCATTGTTGGGGTACCTATGTGACTTTCCGGGCCCTTTGTAGGGTTACCCTGGAAGTGATTTACTACAGGAAAGGGCACCATGTAGAGTTACTATCCTGGGAGTGATTTACTACTATAGACGACACCTTGTATGGTTACTCAATACTGTGGGTATGGTTTACTACTGTACAGTGCATCTTGTAGGGTTACCACATGTGTAACTTACTACTGTACAGGGCACCTTATAGGGTTACTACCCTGGGTGTGACTTACTACTGTACAGGGCACGTTAAGCTTATAAGGTTACCCTGGGTGTGACTTACTACTGACAGGGCACCTTGTAGGTTTACTACCCTGGGTGTGACTTACTACTGTACAGGGCACCTTATAGGGTTACTACCCTGGGTATGACTTACTACTGTACAGGGCACCTTATAGGGTTACTACCCTGGGTATGACTTACTACTGTACAGGGCACCTTATAGGGTTACTACCCTGGGTATGACTTACTACTGTACAGGGCACCTTAAGCTTGTAAGGTTACCCTGGGTGTGACTTACTACTGACAGGGCACCTTGTAGGGTTACTATCCTGGATATGACTTACAACTGTACAAGCCCCACTGTAGGGTTACCCTGGGTGTGACTTACTACTGCACAGGGCATCTTGTAGGGTTTCCCTGGTTATGACTTACTACTGTACAGAGCACCTTGCAGAGTTACCTTTTAAATTAGTGTGATTTGCTACTGCACAGGGCACCTAGTAAGGTTACCTTGGGTGTGACTTACTACTGTACATGACCCCTTGCAGTGGCAGATTTATAAAGGCCCCACCCCTTTTGCCACATATTTACTAATTAAAATCCAGATTTTGGCTTTACAAATGGCTAATATACATGTGTCCCCTCTTTTTGGAAATCCTGGATCTGCCACTGCCTTGTACATATATGGTTACTACCCTTGGTGTGACACTACTCTACAGGTCACCTTGTAGGGTTACTACCCCTGGTGTGACTTACTACTCTACAGGGCACATTGAAGGGTTACTACCCTGGGTGTGACTTACTACTGTGCAGGGCACCTTGTAGTGTTACTACCCTAGGTGTGACTTACTGCTCTACAGGTCACCTTGTAGTGTTACTATCCCTGGTGTGACTTACTATCATACAGGGCACCTTATGGGGTTATTACCCTGGGTGTGACTTACTACTGTACAGTGCACCCTGTAAGGTTACTACCCTGGGTGGGACTTACTAATGTACAGGGAGCTTTGTAGTGTTACTACCCTGGGTGTGACTTACTACTGTACAGGGAGCCTTGTAGTGTTACTACCCTGGGTGTGACTTACTAATGTACAGGGAGCCTTGTAGTGTTACTACCCTGGATGTGACTTACTACTGTACAGGGCGCCTTGTAGTGTTACTACCCTGGGTGTGACTTACTGCTCTACAGGTCACCTTGTAGTGTTACTATCCTGGGTGTGACTTACTATCATACAGTGCACCTTGTATGGTTACTACCCGGGTGTGACTTACTACTCTACAGGTCACCTTGTAGTGTTACTATCCCTGGTGTGACTTACTATCATACAGTGCACCTTGTAGGGTTACTACCCTGGGTGTGACTTACTACTGTAGAAGGCACCTTGTAGGGTTACTACCCTGGGTGTGACTTACTACTGTACAGGGTGCCTTGTAGTGTTAATACCCTGGGTGTGACTTACTACTGTACAGTGCACCTTGTAGGGTTACTACCTTGGGTGTGACTTACTACTGTACAGGGTGCCTTGTAGTGTTAATACCCTGGGTGTGACTTACTACTGTACAGTGCACCTTGTAGGGTTACTACCTTGGGTGTGACTTACTACTGTACAGGGTGCCTTGTAGTGTTACTACCCTGGGTGTGACTTACTACTGTACAGTGCACCATGTAGTGTTACTACCCTGGGTGTGACTTACTACTGTACAGGGCACCTTGTAGTGTTACTACCCTGGGTGTGACTTTCTGCTCTACAGGTCACCTTGTAGTGTTACTATCCCTGGTGTGACTTACTATCATACAGTGCACCTTGTAGGGTTACTACCCTGGGTGTGACTTACTACTGTACAGGGCACCTTGTAGGGTTATTACCCTGGGTGTGACTTACTACTGTACAGCATACCTTGTAGGGTTACTACCCTTGGTGTGACTTACTACTGTACAGGGCACCTTGTAGGGTTACTACCCTGGATGTGACTTACTACTGTACAGGGCACCTTGTAGGGTTACTGTGGGTGTGATTTACTACTGTACAGCTCACCTTGTAAGGTTACTACCCTGGGTGTGACTTACTAATGTACAGGTCACCTTATAGGGTTACTACCCTGCGTGTTACTACTGTTCAGCACACCTTGTAGGGTTACTGCCCTGGGTGTGACTTACTACTCTACAGGTCACCTTGTAGGGTTACTACCGTGGGTGTGACTTATTACTGTAGAGGGCACCTTGTAGGGTTACTACCCTGGATGTGACATAAAGATACAATAGCAGCGGCGCTGCTCTTTTTATGTCAATATTTGATAAAATTGATTGAATATAAATTACCTAACCAATATCACTTCCTACTTTTTTCCACATACACACACTTTTTTCCCACATACACACACTTTCCCTTTCCTTCAACAGAGAACGAAAGAGGAAACATATAATTCTTATCATAAATTATGATATTAATTGAAAATTGAACTCACATATTTGACGTTTCAAGTTTCTATACTTCTACTCCTTCCGTGTAGATTAGCCTCTCACACATTTCTCATATGAAACGTTTTCTCCGTTTTATATACCTCCTCTGATATGGTATAAAGGAGTTCCGAATGAAAAAGGTTTTTAGAAAACTTTGATACTGTAGGCTATATATGCATGAATCTATTTTCGGTTTCGATTTCTTCGTAAAACTTGGTATTACCACAGTCTGACTCAGCATACTCGGGTTATCTGATCTATACGTGTCATTTCTTACACCCATAAAGTTTAAACTAATTCATCTTAACTGGCTTTTGAAATATGAAAGTGAGAATGGAGAAAAACCATAAATGAAAGCAGTCTTGTGGCCATATTTAGTGCACACAGGGTAGGAGAGTACAGTAGGAAAGAGGGCGGGGGACGTTGCGGGTAGAAGGACGGCGAAATAATAGATTAGACAGAGAGATACAAGGAAGAGTTGACATCCCCTACCTTGCCCTCATTAACATATGATATGATAAATATAACGTATTACACAGCTACTGTCCCAAATCTGTGACTGTCAGTGGCGGATCCTGAGTGAAAAGGGCCGGGAGGGGTAACATCCATTTTAAAAGTTGTGTAATAGGTGGTATGTGCATGAAATATCAAGTTAAATTTACTGATTTTTCGACCACTTGTATTTATACAATATTCTCGGGAAAGGGGAGGGGGGGGGGTATCTTAGGACCTTGATTATAATTTCTCTATGAAATTAACCCAAACTCTGACACACTGATATAATCTTCATTATCAGAGATTCATTAATATTTAAAATCATTTTAGCTGTAGAGATATTTAGATATGGCGCATTGTCGGTCTTCTCTCCAACGGAAAGAGCGGATGCAATTACAGACAGCAACACTATGCTTGTATGATAAATGATGTAATTACAGACAGCAACACGATGCTTGTATGATAAATGATGTAATTACAGACATGTAATTACAGACAGCAACACGATGCTTGTATGATAAATAATGTAATTACAGAGAGCAACACGATGCTTGTATGATAAATGATGTAATTACAGACAGCAACACGATGCTTGTATGATAAATGATGTAATTACAGACATGTAATTACAGACAGCAACACGATGCTTGTATGATAAATAATGTAATTACAGACAGCAACACGAAGCTTGTATGATAAATGATGTAATTACAGACAGCAACACGATGCTTGTATGATAAATGATGTAATTACAGACAGCAACACGAAGCTTGTATGATAAATGATGTAATTACAGAGAGCAACACGATGCTTGTATGATAAATGATGTAATTACAGACAGCAACACGATGCTTGTATGATAAATGATGTAATTACAGACAGCAACACGATGCTTGTATGATAAATGATGTAATTACAGACAGCGACACGATGCTTGTATGATAAATGATGTAATTACAGACAGCGACACGATGCTTGTATGATAAATGATGTAATTACAGACAGCGACACGATGCTTGTATGATAAGTGATGTAATTACAGACAGCAACACGATGCTTGTATGATAAATGATGTAATTACAGACAGCAACACGATGCTTGTGTGATAAATGATGTAATTACAGACAGCAACACGATGCTTGTATGATAAATGATGTAATTACAGACAGCAACACGATGCTTGTATGATAAATGATGTAATTACAGAGAGCAACACGATGCTTGTATGATAAATGATGTAATTACAGACAGCAACACGATGCTTGTATGATAAATGATGTAATTACAGACAGCAACACGAAGCTTGTATGATAAATGATGTAATTACAGACAGCAACACGATGCTTGTATGATAAATGATGTAATTACAGAGAGCAACACGATGCTTGTATGATAAATGATGTAATTACAGACAGCGACACGATGCTTGTATGATAAATGATGTAATTACAGACAGCGACACGATGCTTCTATGATAAATGATGTAATTACAGAGAGCAACACGATGCTTGTATGATAAATGATGTAATTACAGAGAGCAACACGATGCTTGTATGATAAATGATGTAATTGCAGACAGCAACACGAACCTTGTATGATAAATGATGTAATTACAGAGAGCAACACGATGCTTGTATGATAAATGACGTAATTACAGACAGCAACACGATGCTTGTATGATAAATGATGTAATTACAGACAACAACACGATGCTTGTATGATAAATGATGTAATTACAGAGAGCAACACGATGCTTGTATGATAAATGATGTAAATACAGACAACAACACGATGCTTGTATGATAAATGATGTAATTACAGACAGCAACACGAAGCTTGTATGATAAATGATGTAATTACAGACAGCGACACGATGCTTGTATGATAAATGATGTAATTACAGACAGCGACACGATGCTTGTATGATAAATGATGTAATTACAGACAGCAACACGATGCTTGTATGATAAATGATGTAATTACAGACAGCAACACGATGCTTGTATGATAAATGATGTAATTACAGACAGCGACACGAAGCTTGTATGATAAATGATGTAATTACAGAGAGCAACACGATGCTTGTATGATAAATAATGTAATTACAGACAGCAACACGAAGCTTGTATGATAAATGATGTAATTACAGAGAGCAACACGATGCTTGTATGATAAATAATGTATTTACTGACAGCAACACGATGCTTGTATGATAAATGATGTAATTACAGACAGCAACACGAAGCTTGTATGATAAATGATGTAATAACAGACATGTAATTACAGACAGCAACACGATGCTTGTATGATAAATGATGTAATTACAGACAGCAACACGAAGCTTGTATGATAAATGATGTAATTACAGAGAGCAACACGATGCTTGTATGATAAATGATGTAATTACAGACAGCAACACGAAGCTTGTATGATAAATGATGTAATTACAGACAGCAACACGATGCTTGTATGATAAATGATGTAATTACAGACAGCGACACCATGCTTGTATGATAAATAATGTAATTACAGACAGCAACACGAAGCTTGTATGATAAATGATGTAATTACAGAGAGCAACACGATGCTTGTATGATAAATGATGTAATTACAGACAGCAACACGAAGCTTGTATGATAAATGATGTAATTACAGACAGCGACACTATGCTTGTATGATAAGTGATGTAATGAAAGTCTTAGACTGTTTCGTCAGTGAACGCACGTCACGTCACTTTTTCTAACGGTGTATATAACCACGTTATTATGGAGGGTATTCGTAGTCAAAAATCCAGACATGTAGAACACAGGCAATCGTATAGTATAGACATGTAGAACATAGGCAATCGTATAGTATAGAGATGGGAGGGATGGTTACTCCTAACACATAACACAAGGTACACAACTATTTCTGCAGCGATGTGTAAACACTCGATTTTAATCGCGTATATCTCCGGCTATTTTTCACATATCGCGATGTTCTTTGCATCGAAGGAAATGCTAAACCTTCTGCTTTCACCATACATAAATGATTTTACCCACCAAAGGCCCCTACCTTGTGTTTCAGTCCATTTTCTGCAGTTGCACTCTCCCTGGCATAAATTCTCACTTCAAATCGCCCTGAATGTCCGGTCAGGTTCCCTTGTGAATAAAAAAATTGGCGAATCAGAATAGCTCTGGAATAATGAAAGTAACAATGACGTCATTTGCCAGTCACGCTGTTGGGTGATATATATAATAAAACTATCGATTTTCCCCAAAAATCACATCTGCCGCTGTTTTGAAACACCACCCCTACAACCGCGGATATTGCGAATTCTGCTGCTGCACGAGCAGTTTGCAGTTGCACGGCAGGAAAACGAGGTGTTATTATTTGCCTTGTTACGGGAGATGGAGAGGCAACAAGAAGGCCGACGCAGGAGATGGTGGGTTCGCCCATGGATCGAGAGGAGGAGGCTTTTCGGACAGTACGAAATGTTGTTTCAAGAGCTCGAGCGTGAATCGAGAGGGGACTATGTCGGATACATCAGAGTAGATCCAGATCTCTTCGCAGAGCTTCTGCTCCGGGTGACCCCCCCCCCCCCCCTTTTACTACTATAGACGACACCTTGTATGGTTACTGAATACTGTGGGTATGATTTACTACTGTACAGTGCATCTTGTAGGGTTACCACATGTGTAACTTACTACTGTACAGGGCACCTTATAGGGTTACTACCCTGGGTGTGACTTACTACTGTACAGGGCACGTTAAGCTTGTAAGGTTACCCTGGGTGTGACTTACTACTGACAGGGCACCTTGTATGGTTACTACCCTGGGTGTGACTTACTACTGTACAGGGCACCTTATAGGGTTACTACCCTGGGTATGACTTACTACTGTACAGGGCACCTTATAGGGTTACTACCCTGGGTATGACTTACTACTGTACAGGGCACCTTATAGGGTTACTACCCTGGGTATGACTTACTACTGTACAGGGCACCTTAAGCTTGTAAGGTTACCCTGGGTGTGACTTACTACTGACAGGGCACCTTGTAGGGTTACTATCCTGGATATGACTTACAACTGTACAAGCCCCACTGTAGGGTTACCCTGGGTGTGACTTACTACTGCACAGGGCATCTTGTAGGGTTACCCTGGTTATGACTTACTACTGTACAGAGCACCTTGCAGAGTTACCTTTTAAATTAGTGTGATTTGCTACTGCACAGGGCACCTAGTAAGGTTACCTTGGATGTGACTTACTACTGTACATGACCCCTTGCAGTGGCAGATTTATAAAGGCCCCACCCCTTTTGCCACATATTTACTAATTAAAATCCAGATTTTGGCTTTACAAATGGCTAATATACATGTGTCCCCTCTTTTTGGAAATCCTGGATCTGCCACTGCCTTGTACATATATGGTTACTACCCTTGGTGTGACACTACTCTACAGGTCACCTTGTAGGGTTACTACCCCTGGTGTGACTTACTACTCTACAGGGCACATTGAAGGGTTACTACCCTGGGTGTGACTTACTACTGTGCAGGGCACCTTGTAGTGTTACTACCCTAGATGTGACTTACTGCTCTACAGGTCACCTTGTAGTGTTACTATCCCTGGTGTGACTTACTATCATACAGGGCACCTTATGGGGTTATTACCCTGGGTGTGACTTACTACTGTACAGTGCACCCTGTAAGGTTACTACCCTGGGTGGGACTTACTAATGTACAGGGAGCTTTGTAGTGTTACTACCCTGGATGTGACTTACTACTGTACAGGGAGCCTTGTAGTGTTACTACCCTGGGTGTGACTTACTAATGTACAGGGAGCCTTGTAGTGTTACTACCCTGGATGTGACTTACTACTGTACAGGGCGCCTTGTAGTGTTACTACCCTGGGTGTGACTTACTGCTCTACAGGTCACCTTGTAGTGTTACTATCCCTAGTGTGACTTACTATCATACAGTGCACCTTGTATGGTTACTACCCGTGTGTGACTTACTGCTCTACAGGTCACCTTGTAGTGTTACTATCCCTGGTGTGACTTACTATCATACAGTGCACCTTGTAGGGTTACTACCCTGGGTGTGACTTACTACTGTAGAAGGCACCTTGTAGGGTTACTACCCTGGGTGTGACTTACTACTGTACAGGGTGCCTTGTAGTGTTAATACCCTTGGTGTGACTTACTACTGTACAGTGCACCTTGTAGGGTTACTACCTTGGGTGTGACTTACTACTGTACAGGGTGCCTTGTAGTGTTAATACCCTGGGTGTGACTTACTACTGTACAGTGCACCTTGTAGGGTTACTATCTTGGGTGTGACTTACTACTGTACAGGGTGCCTTGTAGTGTTACTACCCTGGGTGTGACTTACTACTGTACAGTGCACCATGTAGTGTTACTACCCTGGGTGTGACTTACTACTGTACAGGGCACCTTGTAGTGTTACTACCCTGGGTGTGACTTTCTGCTCTACAGGTCACCTTGTAGTGTTACTATCCCTGGTGTGACTTACTATCATACAGTGCACCTTGTAGGGTTACTACCCTGGGTGTGACTTACTACTGTACAGGGCACCTTGTAGGGTTATTACCCTGGGTGTGACTTACTACTGTACAGCATACCTTGTAGGGTTACTACCCTTGGTGTGACTTACTACTGTACAGGGCACCTTGTAGGGTTACTACCCTGGATGTGACTTACTACTGTACAGGGCACCTTGTAGGGTTCCTGTGGGTGTGATTTACTACTGTACAGCTCACCTTGTAAGGTTACTACCCTGGGTGTGACTTACTAATGTACAGGTCACCTTATAGGGTTACTACCCTGCGTGTTACTACTGTTCAGCACACCTTGTAGGGTTACTGCCCTGGGTGTGACTTACTACTCTACAGGTCACCTTGTAGGGTTACTACCGTGGGTGTGACTTATTACTGTAGAGGGCACCTTGTAGGGTTACTACCCTGGATGTGACATAAAGATACAATAGCAGCGGCGCTGCTCTTTTTATGTCAATATTTGATAAAATTGATTGAATATAAATTACCTAACCAATATCACTTCCTACTTTTTTCCACATACACACACTTTTTTCCCACATACACACACTTTCCCTTTCCTTCAACAGAGAACGAAAGAGGAAACATATAATTCTTATCATAAATTATGATATTAATTGAAAATTGAACTCACATATTTGACGTTTCAAGTTTCTATACTTCTACTCCTTCCGTGTAGATTAGCCTCTCACACATTTCTCATATGAAACGTTTTCTCCGTTTTATATACCTCCTCTGATATGGTATAAAGGAGTTCCGAATGAAAAAGGTTTTTAGAAAACTTTGATACTGTAGGCTATATATGCATGAATCTATTTTCGGTTTCGATTTCTTCGTAAAACTTGGTATTACCACAGTCTGACTCAGCATACTCGGGTTATCTGATCTATACGTGTCATTTCTTACACCCATAAAGTTTAAACTAATTCATCTTAACTGGCTTTTGAAATATGAAAGTGAGAATGGAGAAAAACCATAAATGAAAGCAGTCTTGTGGCCATATTTAGTGCACACAGGGTAGGAGAGTACAGTAGGAAAGAGGGCGGGGGACGTTGCGGGTAGAAGGACGGCGAAATAATAGATTAGACAGAGAGATACAAGGAAGAGTTGACATCCCCTACCTTGCCCTCATTAACATATGATATGATAAATATAACGTATTACACAGCTACTGTCCCAAATCTATGACTGTCAGTGGCGGATCCTGAGTGAAAAGGGCCGGGAGGGGTAACATCCATTTTAAAAGTTGTATAATAGGTGGTATGTGCATGAAATATCAAGTTAAATTTACTGATTTTTCGACCACTTGTATTTATACAATATTCTCGGGAAAGGGGGGGGGGTATCTTAGGACCTTGATTATAATTTCTCTATGAAATTAACCCAAACTCTGACACACTGATATAATCTTCATTATCAGAGATTCATTAATATTTAAAATCATTTTAGCTGTAGAGATATTTAGATATGGCGCATTGTCGGTCTTCTCTCCAACGGAAAGAGCGGATGCAATTACAGACAGCAACACTATGCTTGTATGATAAATGATGTAATTACAGACAGCAACACGATGCTTGTATGATAAATGATGTAATTACAGACATGTAATTACAGACAGCAACACGATGCTTGTATGATAAATAATGTAATTACAGACAGCAACACGATGCTTGTATGATAAATGATGTAATTACAGACAGCAACACGATGCTTGTATGATAAATGATGTAATTACAGACATGTAATTACAGACAGCAACACGATGCTTGTATGATAAATAATGTAATTACAGACAGCAACACGAAGCTTGTATGATAAATGATGTAATTACAGACAGCAACACGATGCTTGTATGATAAATGATGTAATTACAGACAGCAACACGAAGCTTGTATGATAAATAATGTAATTACAGAGAGCAACACGATGCTTGTATGATAAATGATGTAATTACAGACAGCAACACGATGCTTGTATGATAAATGATGTAATTACAGACAGCAACACGATGCTTGTATGATAAATGATGTAATTACAGACAGCGACACGATGCTTGTATGATAAATGATGTAATTACAGACAGCGACACTATGCTTGTATGATAAATGATGTAATTACAGACAGCAACACGATGCTTGTATGATAAGTGATGTAATTACAGACAACAACACGACGCTTGTATGATAAATGATGTAATTACAGACAGCAACACGATGCTTGTATGATAAATGACGTAATTACAGACAGCAACACGATGCTTGTATGATAAATGATGTAATTACAGACAGCAACACAATGCTTGTATGATAAATGATGTAATTACAGAGAGCAACACGATGCTTGTATGATAAATGATGTAATTACAGACAGCAACACGATGCTTGTATGATAAATGATGTAATTACAGACAGCAACACGAAGCTTGTATGATAAATGATGTAATTACAGACAGCAACACGATGCTTGTATGATAAATGATGTAATTACAGACAGCAACACGATGCTTGTATGATAAATGATGTAATTACAGACAGCAACACGATGCTTGTATGATAAATGATGTAATTACAGACAGCGACACGATGCTTGTATGATAAATAATGTAATTACAGACAGCAACACGATGCTTGTATGATAAATGATGTAATTACAAAGAGCAACACGATGCTTGTATGATAAATGATGTAATTACAGACAGCAACACGAACCTTGTATGATAAATGATGTAATTACAGAGAGCAACACGATGCTTGTATGATAAATGATGTAATTACAGACAGCAACACGATGCTTGTATGATAAATGATGTAATTACAGACAACAACACGATGCTTGTATGATAAATGATGTAATTACAGAGAGCAACACGATGCTTGTATGATAAATGATGTAATTACAGACAGCAACACGATGCTAGTATGATAAATGATGTAATTACAGACAGCAACACGAAGCTTGTATGATAAATAATGTAATTACAGACAGCGACACGATGCTTGTATGATAAATGATGTAATTACAGACAGCGACACGATGCTTGTATGATAAATGATGTAATTACAGACAGCAACACGATGCTTGTATGATAAATGATGTAATTACAGACAGCGACACTATGCTTGTATGATAAGTGATGTAATGAAAGTCTTAGACTGTTTCGTCAGTGAACGCACGTCACGTCACTTTTTCTAACGGTGTATATAACCACGTTATTATGGAGGGTATTCGTAGTCAAAAATCCAGACATGTAGAACACAGGCAATCGTATAGTATAGACATGTAGAACACAGGCAATCGTATAGTATAGAGATGGGAGGGATGGTTACTCCTAACACATAACACAAGGTACACAACTATTTCTGCAGCGATGTGTAAACACTCGATTTTAATCGCGTATATCTCCGGCTATTTTTCACATATCGCGATGTTCTTTGCATCGAAGGAAATGCTAAACCTTCTGCTTTCACCATACATAAATGATTTTACCCACCAAAGGCCCCTACCTTGTGTTTCAGTCCATTTTCTGCAGTTGCACTCTCCCTGGCATAAATTCTCACTTCAAATCGCCCTGAATGTCCGGTCAGGTTCCGTGTGAATAAAAAAATTTGCGAATCAGAATAGCTCTGGAATAATGAAAGTAACAATGACGTCATTTGCCAGTCACGCTGTTGGGTGATATATATAATAAAACTATCGATTTTCCCCAAAAATCACATCTGCCGCTGTTTTGAAACACCACCCCTACAACCGCGGATATTGCGAATTCTGCTGCTGCACGAGCAGTTTGCAGTTGCACGGCAGGAAAACGAGGTGTTATTATTTGCCTTGTTACGGGAGATGGAGAGGCAACAAGAAGGCCGACGCAGGAGATGGTGGGTTCGCCCATGGATCGAGAGGAGGAGGCTTTTCGGACAGTACGAAATGTTGTTTCAAGAGCTCGAGCGTGAATCGAGAGGGGACTATGTCGGATACATCAGAGTAGATCCAGATCTCTTCGCAGAGCTTCTGCTCCGGGTGACCCCCCCCCCCCCCGAATAACCAAGGGCCCAAGGTTTGTGCCTTCATGGTTTTTCTATATTTATTTTTATCTATATTTTCTAGGTATTGATTTAATACCTAAAGTTATTTTACTTCTTGGGTAAAGTATCTCATTTAAATTTTATGTTTCAGGAGTCGCCGTCCTCTGGAGCCTGGCCTGAAATTGACCATTACCCTTCGGTTTTTGGCGAAGGGGAACAGCTACAGGTCCCTTGCCTTTGACTTCCGCGTAGCACACAACAGCATATGCCAGTTCATACCGGAGGTTTGTACCGCTATCTACGTAGAATATAAGGAGGAGATGTTCACCATGCCCTCAACACAGGACGAATGGAAGACCGTTGCCCGCCAGTTTGGAACGCGATGGAACTTTCACCACTCTTCTGGGGCGATAGACGGGAAACATATCGCCGTCAAAAAGCCCAAGAAAAGTGGATCACTCTATTACAATTATAAAGGTTTCTTTTGTGTGGTGCTTCTGGCAGTCGTTGGTGCTAAGTATTCCTTCTTGTCGTGCAATATGGGGGCCAACGGATCCTCCTCAGACGTAGACGTGTTCAATCAATCCACCCTCCTGGCGGCACTGGAGGATAACACCATTGGATTCCTTCCATCCTCTAGGCGATGATCGAGACTTTCCCTACTTCATCGTTGGCGACGATGCCTTTCCGCTGAGAAATTGGCTCATGAAGCCTTACAGTCGCCGTTCCATGACACATAAAGAGAGGGTGATGAACTATCGTACATCTCGGGCTCGTCTTGTTGTAGAGAACGGTTTTCGGATATTGGCTCACCGTTGGCGGTGCCTACTCATTACCCTGTAGTTGGAGCCTGACAAGGTGATTCACGTTGTGTTGGAACAATATGGCATATGCATTTCAATAGAAAAAATGACGTACAAAAGCGCGCCAATAACGTCAATATGTGTTTATTTGCATTTATTTTAATTTTAATGTTTAAAATGTTCGCCAGAGGTTTTGGGATATTTGCTCACCGTTTTATTTTTTTTTTTTTGTTTGTTTGTTTGTTTTTTTTGCAGAGAATGAGCAGTTGTTCTTCTCCTTGCCCACTTCTTCTTACCCCCCCCCCCCCCCCCCCACCTTCTCAGATCCACATTCACTCTCCTCACGACCAGACTCGCTGCGCACACCGTGCGTTGTTAGTGCGGAGCACGTACTTGCTCGGTAAGGTCCACCTGAGTTCTGTGCGCTTTTTGGACAGTTGAACTGAGTAAGTGCTGAGTAAGCACGGACGACGCACGGAAAACGCATGGACGACGCACTTAATTATTACGTGCGCGGCACGTGGAGCAAGTGACAATTGGATTTTTTATCAAGACTCGTGGAGGCAGTGCGTTATGCGCACGTTGACGTACAGGGCACGCGCGTCACCCATAATGGGGGTGAATCCGTAGCCCGCCCGCAGCTTGAACGCAGAGAAAGTTCCTCATGCACTTAACTTGCTACGGTGTGTCTGCGTGCTCCCAAATCCGTACGGAGGCAGTACTCACCACGTACGGATCCCTAAATTTTGCCCACGTTTTTGCAAGTAGACAGCACGCACTTGCAAGTACGGCCGGTTGTGACCGGGGCTTAGCGAGTATTTAACGACGTACATGTATAATGAAGTTTCCCAACTTTCGCTTTTGCAAAATGAATGCCGGGAGAATTAATGTTATTGTGTATATATATATTGCAAATTTTGAATAGGGGCAGATGAATAAGGCACCATCTATTTGATAATATAGGGAGGGTCTGGATTTTTCATTCCTGTCACCTTTTTTCTCTCAACTCATAGGAATTTTTTTAAGTATAGACAGAGCAAGAATTTTTTCACTAATGGAATATTGTATAATATTACAAATTTGAAACGAAACAACGTAATGTTTTGACAAAATTCTGCTTTACTTACCACTGCATAATCTAATATGTATTTATTCAGTTCACAGCTGACCGGAGCTGTCTGAAATTATATTTAAAAATTGAACAGTGACGTAGTAATATCAGAGGACAATGGTTTAAGTACAGTATATGCCTCAAATAGTTCATTATTGAGAAATGACTCTTTTTTTCTAGGTTCATGGGGAATGAACTTGGGTGAGAAACAAACAAATCACAATGAACCGCGAAGCGGTTCTCGAATGATTTGTTTGTTTCTCACCCAAGTTCATTCCCCATGAACCTAGAAAAAAAGACAGTCATTCCTTATATTTACAATGCATTTTAAAAGGTCCTTTTTTAAAACAAAATATCAAATTCCCCGCTATCAAACTGGCAAGGACCGAATTTTTCCTGAAATGGAAAAGTACTTCCGCCACGCAATATAGTGCGTGTCTAGAATGCTAAAAATACTCTATCTGTCCAGGAAATTTCTGTAATTGCTCAAAATTAACAGATGCATTAAATTCGTTATTACAATTCTTATATCTAATTAATTCAATTATGCAAGAAAAGATATTACTACGCATGTGATTTGCCATACGCCGGGTACTACTTCCATGACCCAAGTTTATGGGCTGATGAACCGAGTCTGTTTAGCATGGTTCATCGAAGGAATTAGACTAGCATTGTAAGTATTGAATGATATCAGACGGCGCTACGGGGCTCGACAGTGTATTTTACACAATGAGCAAAAGTGGGTGTACAGGGTGAGTGGGAGGAGGAGGGGGAGATTTGGAGTGGGAGGAGGCGGGGGGGGGGGGGGGAGGAATGGGATAGAAGGTTGCTGCAGGGGCGTGAGGGGGACACCCTCCACCGCCTTTCATGAACTGTTCTTGGCATATATCCAGTACAAACATTACAGTACCCAAATAAAAATAAATATCATAGGTTTGTTCATGATTGCTCGCAGTTTTAAAACCTGAAATTAATTCAGAAGTATTGCACTATTGGAGACGGATAACTTTTTTGACTGGGGAAGGTTTGTTTCAAGAAAACCCCCTTCCCCAACCTCCACGAATATCTAACAGATGGTTCCTAATGTCAAAAACTATGGAAGTCCTCGGTAGGGCATGTATTGACTCGTATGTTATCGGTGTAAGCATGACTGGTATAAAAGGAATTTACATCCGAAATTTTAAATTTATCGTATGTGTTGTTGTTAAAACTGAAAGTAGGGAGACTTCATAAACTCGTTAATCGGGTCATGTCGCGTGTTTCCGACGATTTTCCAAATATGGGCAATACAATGATCCAAACATGTACTCTTTACAGATGTAGAATGTAACATGTATGTTCTGCAAAACGTTAAATGGAAGTATCTAGAACTGCAAACTACGCCTGTGTTATAGTAAAATGTACATTCAAATATGCATAAATACAAGCTTAATGTTTCAAAGGAGTGGTTTTCCACATTTAAAATTGCCCATGAAAGTGCATATGTAAAACATAAAATTGCGAGAAGTACAAGTGTGAATAATACATTTGTACAAAGTACATGTGTAAACGATACATCTTCAACGTAAATTTACAATTCTACATGTCTGGATTTTTGACAACGAATTCCTTCCATACGGTATACCTTGTTGCAGATAGTCAAATGGTGTACATTTATCCCCTTATTGAAAAATAAAGGTCATGGTCATGTTCTGCATGTAGATGTCAATGACCGATTTTCTCTCATCGTTTCCATCATTTGACAACTCTTCATTTATCTGTTTGGATGGTATATACATAAGTAATGACTACGATTACAAATTAATCACACATAGAACTGACACTCAAACCTGTTTTAAAGACCATCTGCATTTAGCGGTCACCTATCTTTTTAAAGAATAGTCTTTCTCTGTCTTTTCTTCTTGCCTTTATAAAACCTTTACTGTTGTGTGCAGAGACCACCTGTCTTATGTGACCGTTCTTCTACTTCCCCTTTTGATGGTAGACGACTGTATTTGATAGAATTTCATGAGTGCAGTACTGTTGTTTTGTTTTCTCCACTTTTATTGAAACTTGAACAAATATACAATCAAAATAGGATTAATAATATACTACGTATCTTTAATGATATCAAATAACATGAACCAAGAAATATTTATATCATATAGTGCGTGGTGTTGTATGTAGAAGGTACATGTACCTCAGAGCTTTGGGTGGGTCCGTTGTGAAGGTATAAAATTCTTTTGAATGCATCGCACAGAAGCTGTCGCTATTATGCATGAAATAATCATGAAGTAAAGCTAAACAATAATCAATCAATCAAATTCGTACTGAAATTTTTAGGAAATAGCCTAAAATTCAATTTTTTTTTCTGTCCACAAAAACATTTACGGACCAGCATAAAGATATGAAGGATAAGCGTCCTCCTCTAATTTTTTGGTTCAGAATCCCATTCTGAAATAACCACATTCAAATATTTAAAAAAAATCTACTTTTTACTTATTTTGTGAGTTTAAATTACAGTGCAATATGATCAGTTTCTGGCTTAATAACAAAGGAAAATTTAAATAAGAGTGAAATTCTGTATTTATTATCCTTATTAACAGTAGTGGGTGTCATGAACTTAAGAATAATGACTATAAAATACAATATAGCAAGAGATCATATTACACCATGTGCTTCTAAATTCAATGTCATTCAATACAGAAACCGGCGTGGCCTAGTGGTATCGTGCTGGACTCATGAACAGGAGGCCGGGGCTCCAGTTCCGATCTGGTCATGCCGGTGTCCTGTCTTTCGGATGAGACAGTAAAAATCGAGGCTCCGTGTCGTGGTATGCATGGCACGTTAAAGATCCCTCACTGCTTCGGATGGGTCCGTTGCAAAGGTCAAAATTGGTATGCCCCGCATCAGGCAGATGCCGTCACCATATACGTGAAATATTCCTGGTGTGACGTTAACAAAAATCAATCAATCAATCAGCAATCAGCATAACGATATCTATGACATTTAGTACCTCGTCATTTCTCTGAATATCGTATCCTTTATCTATGACATTCAGTACATCGTCATCTCTCTGGATATCGTATCCTTTATCTATGACATTCAGTACATTGTCATCACTATGGATATCGTATCCTTTATCTATGACATTCAGTATATACTATATTGTCATCTCTCTGGATATCGTATCCTTTATCTATTACATTCAATACATCGTCATCTCTCTGGATATCGTGTCCTTTATCTATGACATTTAGTACATTTTCATCACTATGGATATCGTATCCTTTATCTATAACATTCTGTATATACTATATTGTCATCTCTCTGGATATCGTATCCTTTATCTATTACATTCAATACATCGTCTTCTCTCTGGATATCGTGTCCTTTATCTATTCCATTCAGTACATTGTCATCTCTCTGGATATCGTATCCTTTATCTATGACATTCAATACATCGTCATTTCTCTGGATATCGTATCCTTTACCTGTGACATTCAGTATATACTATATTGTCATCACTCCGGATATTGTATCCTTTATCTATGACATTCAGTATATCCTCATCAGTCTGGATATCGTATCCTTTATCTATGGCATTCAGTACATTGTCATCTCTCTGGATATCGTATCCTTTATCTACGACATACAGTACATCGTCATAACTCTGGATATCGTATCCTTTATCTATGACATTCAGTACATCGTCTTCACTCTGGATATCGTATCCTTTATCTATGGCATTCAATATATCCTCATCTGTCTGGATATCGTATCCTTTATCTATGACATTCAGTACATTGTCATCACTCCGGATATTGTATCATTTATCTATGACATTCAATACATCGTCATCTCTCTGGATATCGTATCTTTTATCGATGACATTCAGTATATCCTCATCTCTCGGGATAACGTATCCTTTACCTATGTTATTCAGTTCATCGTCATCTTTCTGGATATTGTATCATTTATCTATGACATTCAGTACATCGTCATCACTCTGGACATTGTATCCGTTATCTATGACATTCAGTACATTGTCATCTCTCTGGATATCGTATCTCTTATCTATGATATTCAGTACATCATCATGTCTCTTGATATTGTATCCTTTATCTATGACATTCAGTACATCGACATCACCCTGGATATCGTACCCTTGATCTATGACATTCAGTACATCGTCATTTCTTTGGATATCGTATCCTTTATCTATGACATTCAGTACTTCGTCATCTCTCTCGATATCATGTCCTTTATCTATGACATGCAGTACATCGTCATCTCTCTGGATATCTGGATATTGCATCCTTTATCTATGACATTCAATACACTCATCACTCTGGTAATCATATATTATATTTATGCCTTTCAGTATATCGTCACCTCTCTGGATACTGTATACGATGTGTATGACATTCAGTACATCGTCATCACTCTGGATATTGTATCCATTATCTATGACGTTCAGTACATCGTCATTAATCTGGATATTGTATCACTTATATATGACATTCAGTACATTGTCATCTCTCTGGATATCATATCCTTTATTTATGACATTCAGTACATCGTCATCTCTCTGGATATCGTATCCTTTATCTATGACATTCAGTATATTGTCATCTCTCCTGATATCGTAATCTTTATTTATGACATTCATTACTTCGTCATCTCTCTGGATATCGTATCCTTTATCTATGACATTCAGTATATTGTCATCTCTCCTGATATCGTAATCTTTATTTATGACATTCATTACTTCGTCATCTCTCTGGATATTGTATCCTTGATCTATGACATTCAGTACATCGTCATCACTCTGGATATTGTATCCTTTATCTATGACATTCAGTACATCATCATCTCTCAGGATATTGTATCTTTTATCTATGACATGCAGTACATCATCATTTCTCTTGATATTGTATCCGTTATCTATGATATTCAGTACATTGTCATCACTCCGGATATTGTATCCTTTATCTATGACATTTAGTACATCGTCATCACTCTGGATATCGTATCTCTTATCTATGACATTCAGTACATCGTCAACACTCTGGATATCGTATCCTTTATCTATGACATTCAGTACATCGTCATCTCTATGGATATCGTATCCTTTATCTGTGACATTTAATACATCGTCATTACTCTGGATATTGTATCCTTTATGTATGACATTCAGTACATCGTCAACACTCTGGTAACCATACCCTATATTTATGCCTTTCAGTACATTGTCACCTTTCTGGGTATTGTGTACGTTATCTATCACATCCAGGACATCGTCATCACTCTGGATATTGTATCCTGTATCTATGACATTCAGTACATCGTCATTAATCAAGATATTGTATCCTGTATCTATGACATTCAGTACATTGTCATCTCTCTGGATATCGTATCTCTTATCTATGATATTCAGTAAATCATCATGTCTCTTGATATTGTATCCTTTATCTATGACATTCAGTACATCGACATCACCCTGGATATCGTACCCTTGATCTATGACATTCAGTACATCGTCATTTCTTTGGATATCGTATCCTTTATCTATGACATTCAGTACTTCGTCATCTCTCTCGATATCATGTCCTTTATCTATGACATGCAGTACATCGTCATCTCTCTGGATATCTGGATATTGCATCCTTTATCTATGACATTCAATACATCGTCCTCACTCTGGTTACCATATATTATATTTATGCCTTTCAGTATATCGTCACCTCTCTGGATATTGTATACGATGTGTATGACATTCAGTACATCGTCATCACTCTGGATATTGTATCCATTATCTATGACGTTCAGTACATCGTCATTAATCTGGATATTGTATCACTTATATATGACATTCAGTACATTGTCATCTCTCTGGATATCGTATCCTTTATCTACGACATACAGTACATCGTCATAACTCTGGATATCGTATCCTTTATCTATGACATTCAGTACATCGTCTTCACTCTGGATATCGTATCCTTTATCTATGGCATGCAATATATCCTCATCTGTCTGGATATCGTATCCTTTATCTATGACATTCAGTACATTGTCATCACTCCGGATATTGTATCATTTATCTATGACATTCAATACATCGTCATCTCTCTGGATATCGTATCTTTTATCTATGACATTCAGTATATCCTCATCTCTCGGGATAACGTATCCTTTACCTATGTTATTAAGTTCATCGTCATCTTTCTGGATATTGTATCATTTATCTATGCCATACAGTACATCGTCATCACTCTGGACATTGTATCTCTTATCTATGCCATTCAGTACATCGTCAACACTCTGGATATCGTATCCTTTATCTATGACATTCAATACATCGTCATCTCCCTGGATATCGTATCCTTTATCTGTGACATTTAATACATCGTCATTACTCTGGATATTGTATCCTTTATGTATGACATTCAGTACATCGTCAACACTCTGGTAACCATACCCTATATTTATGCCTTTCAGTACATTGTCACCTTTCTGGGTATTGTGTACGTTGTCTATCACATCCAGTACATCGTCATCACTCTGGATATTGTATCCTGTATCTATGACATTCAGTACATTGTCATCTCTCTGGATATCGTATCTCTTATCTATGATATTCAGTACATCATCATGTCTCTTGATATTGTATCCTTTATCTATGACATTCAGTACATCGACATCACCCTGGATATCGTACCCTTGATCTATGACATTCAGTACATCGTCATTTCTTTGGATATCGTATCCTTTATCTATGACATTCAGTACTTCGTCATCTCTCTCGATATCATGTCCTTTATCTATGACATGCAGTACATCGTCATCTCTCTGGATATCTGGATATTGCATCCTTTATCTATGACATTCAATACATCGTCATCACTCTGGTAACCATATATTATATTTATGCCTTTCAGTATATCGTCACCTCTCTGGATATTGTATACGATGTGTATGACATTCAGTACATCGTCATCACTCTGGATATTGTATCCATTATCTATGACGTTCAGTACATCGTCATTAATCTGGATATTGTATCACTTATATATGACATTCAGTACATTGTCATCTCTCTGGATATCATATCCTTTATTTATGACATTCAGTACATCGTCATTTCTCTGGATATTGTATCTTTTATCTATGACAAGAAGTACATCATCATTTCTCTTGATATTGTATCCGTTATCTATGATATTCAGTACATTGTCATTTCTTTGGATATCGTGTCTTTTATCTATGATATTCAGTACATCGTCATCACTTTGGATATTGTACCCTTTATCTGTGAAATTCAGTACATCGTCATCTGTCTGGATATTGTATCCGTTATCTATGATATTCAGTACATTGTCATTTCTCTGGATATCGTGTCCTTTAACTATGACATTCAGTACATCGACATCACTCTGGATATCGTATCCTTTATCTATGACATTCAATACATCGTCTTCTCTCTGGATGTGGTGTCCTTTATCTATTCCATTCAGTACATCATCATCGCTCTGGATATCGTATCCCTTATCTATGACATTCAATACATGGTCATCTCTCTGGATATCGTATCATTTACCTGTGACATTCAATATATACTATATTGTCATCTCTTTGGATGTCGTCTCCTTTATCTATGACATTCAGTATATCCTCATCAGTCTGGATATCGTATCCTTTATCTATGGCATTCAGTACATTGTCATCTCTTTGGATATCGTATCCTTTATCTATGACATTAAGTACATCGTTTTCACTCTGGATACCGTATCCTTTATCTATGACATTCAGTACATTGTCCTCACTCCGGATATTGTATCTTTTATCTATGACATTCAGTACATCGTCATCACTCTGGATATCGTATCCTTTATCTATGACATTCAATACATCGTCATCTCTCTGGATATAGTATCTTTTATCTATGGCATTCAGTATATCCTCATCTCTCGGGATAACGGATTCTTTTTTTTATGTTATTCAGTTCATCGTCATCTTTCTGCATATTGTATCATTTATCTATGACATTGAGTACATCGTCATCTCTCTGGACATTGTATCTGTTATCTATGACATTCAGTACATCGTCATCACTCTGGATATTGTATCCTTTATCTATGACATTCAGTACATCGTCATCAGTCTGGATATTGTATCCTTTATCTGTGACATTTAATACATCGTCATTACTCTGGATATTGTATCCTTTATCTATGACATTCAGTACATCGACATCACTCTGGATATTGTATCCTTTATGTATGACATTCAGTACATCGTTAACACTCTGTTAACCATACCCTATATTTATGCCTTGCAGTACATTGTCACCTTTCTGGACGTTGTCTATCACATCCAGTACATCGTCATCACTCTGGATATCGTATCCTGTATCTATGACATTCAGTACATCGTCATTAATGAAGATATTGTACCCGTTATCTATAACATTCAGTGCATTGTCATCTCTCTCGATACCGTATCTCTTATCTATGATATTCAGTGCATCGTCATTTCTCTTGATATTGTATCCTTTATTTATGACATTCAGTACATCGACATCACTCTGGATATCGTGTCCTTTATCTTTGACATTTAGTACATCGTCATTTCTTTGGATATCGTATCCTTTATCTATGACATTCAGTAATTCGTCATCTCTCTCGATATCATGTCCTTTATCTATGACATGCAGTAGTGCGTCATATCTCTGGATATCGTATCCTTTATCTATGAGATTTAGTACATAGTCATCAGTCTGGATATTGCATCCTTTATCTATGACATTCAATACATCGTCATATTTCTGGATATCATATCCTTTATGTATAACATTCAGTACATCGTCATCACTCTGGTAACCATGTATTATATATCTGCCTTTCAGTATATCGTCACCTCTATGGATATTGTATACGATGTGTAAGACATTCAGTACATCATCATCACTCTGGATACTGTATCCATTATCTATGACATTCAGTACATCGTCATTAATCTGGATATTGTATCCGTTATATATGACATTCAGTATATTGTCATCTCTCCTGATATCGTCATCTTCATTTATGACATTCGTTACTTCGTCATTTCTCTGGATATCGTATCCTTTATCTGTGACATTCAGTACATCGTCATCTCTATGGATATCGTATCCTTAATCTATGCCATTCAGTGCATCGTCATCACTCTGGATATTGTATCCGTTATCTATGATATTCGTTACATCGTCATGTCTCTGGATATCATATCCTTTATTTATGACATTCAGTACATCATCATCTCTCAGGATATTGTATCTTTTATCTATGACATGCAGTACATCATCATTTCTCTTGATATTGTATCCGTTATCTATGATATTCAGTACATTGTCATTTCTCTGGATATCGTGTCTTTTATCTATGGCATTCAGTACATCGTCATCACTCTGGATATTGTACCCTTTATCTTTGAAATTCAATACATCGTCATCTGTCTGTATATTGTATCCTTTATCTATGACGTTCAGTACATCGTCATTTCTCTGGATATCATATACTTTATATATGCCATTCAGTGCATCGTCATCACTCTGGATATTGTATCCGTAATCTATGATATTCGTTACTTCGTCATTTATCTGGATATGATATCCTTTATTTATGACGTTCAGTAAATCGTATTCTCTCTGGATATCGTATCTTTTATCTATGACATTCAGTACATCATCATCGCTCTGGATATCGTATCCTTTTATCTATGACATTCAATACATCGTCATCTCTCTGGATACTGTATCCATTATCTATGACATTCAATACATCGTATTTATCAAGATATTGTATCCGTTATCCATGACATTCAGTACATTGTCATCTCTCTGGATATCGTGTCTTTTATCTATGACATTCAGTACATTGTCATTTCTCTAAATATCGTATCCTTTATCTATGACATTCAATACATCGTCATTTCTATTGATATTGTATCCGTTGTCTATGATATTCAGTACATCTTAATTTCTCTGGATATTTTATCTTTTATCCATGACATTTAGCACATCGTAATCACTGTACATATTGTATCCATTATCTATGACATTCAGTACCGCATCATTTCTCTGGATATTGTATATTTTATCTATGACATTCACTACATTGTCATTTTTCTCGATATCATATACTTTATATATGACATTCAGTGCATCGTCATCATTCTCGATATTGTATCCGGTATCAATGATACTCATTGATTCGTCATCTCTCTGGATATTGCATCATTTATCTATGACATTCAGTACATCTTCATCACTCTGGATATCGTATCATTTATCCATGATATTCAGTAGATCGTCATCATTCTGGATATCGTACAGTTGGGTGCAGTCCTAACCTTACATAAAGTGCACTTGATGTTAACTTTATGACTGCTTTTCAAGTTTACTTGGCGACAACAGAGTAAACTTGGGATCAAGTTTAGTAGTAAACTTGATTCCAAGTTTAATACTAAACTCGATTCCAAGTTTACTCCAAGTGCACTTCAAGTTTAATTTACTTTCTATATACATGTGCATTAACTATACTTTTCTATTAAATATATATATATATAAAAGCACTAGAAAGGAAATTGTAACAACATTCACTATTCATAAGTATCGGATCAACCTCTATGAAGGTTAATGCAAATCGCTCGAGAAAAAGGGGTCAATATAAAAGCACAGGTAAGCGATAACGATACTAAAACAATTTAAAAATTGCCAACTTTTCGAAGCAATCTGCTTCCTCTTCAGGACACACACATACAAACACTTACATAAATATAAAGACACGAAAAGATAGATAGAAAATATATACAAAGCACTAGTCTAATAAAAACTGGTTTCTTAAATTGGCTACATAATGAGCTTTTCACTATGCGCTATCTAATAGGAAATGAGCCAAACACAAGCTAACAGCTTGCCTACAGGTCAAGTGGCGCCCCCTAAAATGTATTTGCATTGACCTACTGGAGGTAAGTAGACTAGGTGATAAGAAGTTATAGATATAAGGACAAAGAAAATAAATAACAGAAATAAATGGGAGTGAAAAACAAATAAGTGATAAAATAAGTACCAATAAAAATAAAAAAAAGTACTGTCAAGACAAGTGGTAATATTGGATGACGAGTTACATGACTCGTATATATATATATATATATATATATATATATATATATATATATATATATATATATATATATATATATATATATATATATATATATATATATATATATATATATATGCCATTGTACATAATAAGACAATTATTTCTATCGTGTTATACGAAACTGGATTATTGTAATAAACACACTTGAAAAGTAAACTTGGTGTCATGTGATAGTAAACTTGAAGACAGAATTACATAATATCAAGTGCACTTGACTAAACTTTATGACTGGTATTCAGGACGAAAAACTAAACTTAAAGTGCACTTGTCAAGTGCACTTGAATGTAAGGTTAGGACTGCACCCAACTGTATCCGTTATCTATGACATTCAATATATCGCCATCTCTCTGGATATCTTATCTGTTATATATGACATTAAGTAAATTTTCATCAGTCTGGATATTGTATCCGTTATCTATGACATTCAGTACATCGTCATCTCACTGGATATCATAACCTTCATCTATGACATTCAGTATATTGTCATCACTCTGGTAACCATATATTATATTTCTGCCTTTCAGTATATCGTCACCTCTCTGGATATTGTATACGATGTCTACGCCATTCAGAACATGATCATCACTCTGGATATTGTATCCATTATCTATGACATTCAGTACATCGTCATTAATCTGGATATTGTATCCGTTATATATGACATTCAGTACATTCTTATCTCTCTGGATATTGTATCTTTTATCAAAGACATTCATTACACCAGCATTTCTCTTTATATTTTATCCGTTATCTATGATATTCAGTACATTCTCATATCTCTGGATATCGTGTCTTTTATCTATGACATTAAGTACATTGTCATCTCTCTGGATATTGTATCCTTTATCTGTGACATTCAGTACGTCGTCATTAATCTGGATATTGTATCCCTTATATATGATATTCAGTACATTGTCATTTCTCTGGATATCATATCCTTTATTTATGACATTCAGTACATCGTCATTAATCTGGATATCGTATCCTTTATCTATGACATTCAGTATATTGTCATCTCTCCTGATATCGTAATCTCTATTTATGACATTCATTACTTCGTCATCTCTCTGGATATCGTATCCTTTATCTATGGCATTCAGTACATCGTCATCTCTATGGATATCGTATCCTTCATCTATGACATTCAGTACATCGTCATCACTCTGGATATCATATAATTTATATATGCCATTCAGTGCATCGTCATCACTCTGGATATTGTATCCGTTATCTATGATATTTGTTACCTCGTCATCTCTCTGGATATCATATCCTTTATTTATGACATTCAGTACATCGTCATCGCTCTGGATATTGTATCCTTTATCTATGACATTCAATACATCGCCATCTCTCTGGATATCTTATCTTTTATCTATGACATTCAGTACATCGTCATTATTCTGGATATTGTATCCTTAATCTATGATATTCGTTACTTCGTCATCTCTCTGGATATCGTATCCTTTATCTATGACATTCAGTACATCATCATCGCTCTGGATATTGTATCCTTTATCTATGACATTCAATACATCGCCATCTCTCTGGATATCTTATCTTTTTATCTATGACATTTAGTACATCGTCATCAGTCTGGATATTGTATCCTTTATCTATGACATTGAATACATCGTCATCTCACTGGATATCATAACCTTCATCTATGACATTCTGTACATCGTCATCACTCTGGTAACCATATATTATATTTATGCCTTTCAGTATATCGTCACTTCTCTGGATATTGTATACGATGTCTATGACATTCAGTACATCGTCATCACTCTGGATATTGTATCCATTATCTATGACATTCAGTACATCGTCATTAATCTATATATTGTATCCGTTATATATGACATTCAGTACATTGTCATCTCTCTGGATATCATATCCTTTATTTATGACATTCAGTACATCGTCATCTCTCTGGATATCGTATCCTTTATCTATGACATTCACTATATTGTCATCTCTCCTGATATCATATCCTTTATTTATGACATTCAATACATCGTCATTTCTCTGGATATTGTATCTTTTATCTATGACAAGCAGTACATCATCATTTCTCTTGATATTGTATCCGTTATCTATGATATTCAGTACATTGTCATTTCTCTGGATATGGTACCCTTTATCTATGACATTCAGTACATCATCATCACTCTGGATATTGTATCCTTTATCTATGACGTTCAGTACATCGTCATTTCTCTGGATATCATATACTTTATATATGCCATTCAGTGCATCGTCATCACTCTGGATATTGTATCCGTTATCTATGATATTCAGTACATTGTCATTTCTCTGGATATCGTGTCTTTTATCTATGGCATTCAGTACATCGGCATCACTCTGGATATCGTGTCTTTTATCTATGGCATTCAGTACATCGTCATCTCTATGGATATCGTATCCTTAATCTATGACATTCAGTACATCGTCATCAATCTGGATAGCATATACTTTATATATGCCATTCAGTGCATCGTCATCACTCTGCATATTGTATCTGTTATCTATGATATTTGTTACCTCGTCATCTCTCTGGATATCATAGCCTTTATTTATGACATTCAGTACATCGTCATCTCTATGGATATTGTATCTTTTATCTATGACATGCAGTACATCATCATTTCTCTTGATATTGTATCCATTATCTATGATATTCAGTACATTGTCATTTCTCTGGATATCGTGTCTTTTATCTATGTCATTCAGTACATCGTAATCACTCTGGATATTGTACCCTTTATCTGTGAAATTCAGTACATTGTCATTTCTCTGGATATGGTACCCTTTATCTATGACATTCAGTACATTGTCATCATTCTGGATATTGTATCCTTAATCTATGATATTCGTTACTTCGTCATCTCTCTGGATATCATATCCTTTATTTATGAGATTCAGTAAATCGTCATATCTCTGGATATCGTATCCTTTATCTATGACATTCAGTACATCATCATCGCTCTGGATATTGTATCCTTTATCTATGACATTCAATACATCGCCATCTCTCTGGATATCTTATCTTTTTATCTATGACATTTAGTACATCGTCATCAGTCTGGATATTGTATCCTTTATCTATGACATTGAATACATCGTCATCTCACTGGATATCATAACCTTCATCTATGACATTCTGTACATCGTCATCACTCTGGTAACCATATATTATATTTATGCCTTTCAGTATATCGTCACCTCTCTGGATATTGTATACGATGTCTATGACATTCAGTACATCGTCATCACTCTGGATATTGTATCCATTATCTATGACATTCAGTACATCCTCATTAATCTATATATTGTATCCGTTATATATGACATTCAGTACATTGTCATATCTCTGGATATCATATCCTTTATTTATGACATTCAGTACATCGTCATCTCTCTGGATATCGTATCCTTTATCTATGACATTCACTATATTGTCATCTCTCCTGATATCGTAATCTCTATTTATGACATTCATTACTTCGTCATCTCTCTGGATATCGTATCCTTTATTTATGAGATTCAGTAAATCGTCATCTCTATGGATATCGTATCCTTCATCTATGACATTCAGTACATCGTCATCACTCTGGATATCATATAATTTATATATGCCATTCAGTGCATCGTCATCACTCTGGATATTGTATCCATTATCTATGACATTCAGTACATCGTCATTAATCTATATATTGTATCCGTTATATATGACATTCAGTACATTGTCATCTCTCTGGATATCATATCCTTTATTTATGACATTCAGTACATCGTCATCTCTCTGGATATCGTATCCTTTATCTGTGACATTCACTATATTGTCATCTGTCCTGATATCGTAATCTCTATTTATGACATTCATTACTTCGTCATCTCTCTGGATATCGTATCCTTTATCTATGGCATTCAGTACATCGTCATCTCTATGGATATCATATACTTTATATATGCCATTCAATGCATCGTCATCACTCTGAATATTGTATCCGTTATCTATGATATTTGTTACCTCGTCATCTCTCTGGATATCATATCCTTTATTGATGACATTCAATACATCGTCATTTCTCTGGATATTGTATCTTTTATCTATGACAAGCAGTACATCATCATTTCTCTTGATATTGTATCCGTTATCTATGATATTCAGTACATTGTCATTTCTCTGGATATGGTACCCTTTATCTATGACATTCAGTACATCGTCATCACTCTGGATATTGTATCCTTTATCTATGACGTTCAGTACATCGTCATTTCTCTGGATATCATATACTTTATATATGTCATTCAGTGCATCGTCATCACTCTGGATATTGTATCCGTAATCTATGATATTCGTTACTTCGTCATCTCTCTGGATATCATATCCTTTATTTATGACTTTCAGTAAATCGTCATCTCTCTGCATATCGTATCCTTTATCTATGACATTCAGTACATCATCATCGCTCTGGATATCGTATACTTTATCTATGACATTCAATACATCGTCATCTCTCTGGATATCTTATCTTTTATCTATGACTCTCAGTACATTCTCATCATTCTTTTTAAACATATATTATATTTATGCCTTTCAGTATATCGTCACCTCTCTGGATATTGTATACGATATGTATGACATTCTGTACATCGTCATCACTCTGGATATTGTATCCATTATCTATGACATTCAGTACATCGTATTTATCAAGATATTGTATCCGTTATCTATGACATTCAGTACATTGTCATCTCTCTGGATATCGTATCTCTTATCTATGATATTCAGTAAATCGTCATTTCTCTTGATATTGTATCCGTTATATCTGATATTCAGTACATCGTCATTTCTCTGGATATTGTATCATTTATTTCTGACATTCAGTACATCGCCATCACCCTGGATATCGTATCCTTTATCTATGACATTAAATACATCGTCATCTCTCTGGATATCGTGTCTTTTATCTATGATATTCAGTACATTGTCATTTCTCTTGATATCATATCCTTTATCCATGACATTCAATACATCGTCATTTCTATTGATATTGTATCCGTTATCTATGATATTCAGTACATCGTAATTTCTCTAGATATTGTATCTTTTATCCATGACATTTAACACATCGTAATCACTGTACATATTGTATCCATTATCTATGACATTCAGTACGTCATCGTTTCTCTGGATATTGTATATTTTTTCTATGACATTCAGTACATCGTCATTTTTCTCGATATCATATACTTTATATATGACATTCAGTGCATCGTCATCACTCTCGATATTGTATCCGTTATCAATGATATTCATTAATTCGTCATCTCTCTGGATATCGTATCATTTATCTATGACATTCAGACATCGGCATCACTGGGGATATTGTATCCTTTATCGCTCACATTCACTACATCGTCATATGTCTGGATATGATATCCTTTATCTATGACATTCAGTACATCGTCATATCCCTCGATATCGTTGCTTCGTCATCTCTCTGGATATCATATCCTTTATTTATGACTTTCAGTAAATCGTCATTTCTCTGGATATTGTATCCGTTATCTAGGATTTTCAGTACATTGTCATTTCTCTGGATCTCGTATCCTTTATCTATGACATTCAACACATCGTCATCACTCTGGATATTGTATCCTGTATCTATGACATTTAGTACATCGTCATTTCACTGGATATTGTATCCGTTATCTGTGATATTCAGTACATCGTCATCTCTATGGATATCATATACTTTATATATGCCATTCAGTGCATCGTCATCACTCTGGATATTGTATCTGTTATCTATGATATTCGTTACTTCGTCATCCCTCTATATATCGTATCCTTTATCTATGATATTCAGTATATCGTCATCTCTCTGGATATCGTATATTTTATATATGACATTTAGTACATCGTCATTTCTATTGATATTGTCTCTGTTATCTGTGATATTCAGTACATTGTCATTTCTCTTTATATCGTGTCTGTTATCTACGACATTCAGTACATCGACACCACTCTGGATATCGTATCCTTTTCTACGACATTCAGTACATCGCCATTACTCTGGATAGCGCATTCTTTATCAATGACATTCAGTACATCGACACCAGTCTAGATATCGTATCCTTTCTGTATGACATTCAATACTTCGTCATCTCTCTGGATATTGTATCCTTTATCTATGACATTCAGTACAACGTCATCAATATGGATATGGTATCCATTATCTATGACATTCAATACATCGTCATCACTCTGGATATCTTATCTTTTATCTATGGCATGTAGTACATCGTCTTGACTGGATATTGTATCCGTCATCTATGACATTCAGTACATCGTCATCTCTCTGGATATCGTATCCTTTATCTATGACATTCAGTACATCGTCATCAAGATGGATATGTTATCCATTATCTATGACATTCGGTACATTGTCATCTCTCTGGATATCGTATATTTTATCTATGACATTTAGTACATCGTCATTACTCTTGATATCGTACCCTTTATCTATGACATTCAGTACTTCGTCATCTCTCTGGATATTGTATCTTTTATCTATGACATTCAGTACATCGTCATCAAGATGGATATGTTATCCATTATCTATGACATTCGGTACATTGTCATCTCTCTGGATATCGTATATTTTATCTATGACATTTAGTACATCGTCATCACCCTGGATATCGTATCCTTTATCTATGACATTAAATACATCGTCATCTCTCTGGATATCGTGTCTTTTATCTATGATATTCAGTACATTGTCATTTCTCTTGATATCATATCCTTTATCCATGACATTCAATACATCGTCATTTCTATTGATATTGTATCCGTTATCTATGATATTCAGTACATCGTAATTTCTCTAGATATTGTATCTTTTATCCATGACATTTAACACATCGTAATCACTGTACATATTGTATCCATTATCTATGACATTCAGTACGTCATCGTTTCTCTGGATATTGTATATTTTTTCTATGACATTCAGTACATCGTCATTTTTCTCGATATCATATACTTTATATATGACATTCAGTGCATCGTCATCACTCTCGATATTGTATCCGTTATCAATGATATTCATTAATTCGTCATCTCTCTGGATATCGTATCATTTATCTATGACATTCAGACATCGGCATCACTGGGGATATTGTATCCTTTATCGCTCACATTCACTACATCGTCATATGTCTGGATATGATATCCTTTATCTATGACATTCAGTACATCGTCATATCCCTCGATATCGTTGCTTCGTCATCTCTCTGGATATCATATCCTTTATTTATGACTTTCAGTAAATCGTCATTTCTCTGGATATTGTATCCGTTATCTAGGATTTTCAGTACATTGTCATTTCTCTGGATCTCGTATCCTTTATCTATGACATTCAACACATCGTCATCACTCTGGATATTGTATCCTGTATCTATGACATTTAGTACATCGTCATTTCACTGGATATTGTATCCGTTATCTGTGATATTCAGTACATCGTCATCTCTATGGATATCATATACTTTATATATGCCATTCAGTGCATCGTCATCACTCTGGATATTGTATCTGTTATCTATGATATTCGTTACTTCGTCATCCCTCTATATATCGTATCCTTTATCTATGATATTCAGTATATCGTCATCTCTCTGGATATCGTATATTTTATATATGACATTTAGTACATCGTCATTTCTATTGATATTGTCTCTGTTATCTGTGATATTCAGTACATTGTCATTTCTCTTTATATCGTGTCTGTTATCTACGACATTCAGTACATCGACACCACTCTGGATATCGTATCCTTTTCTACGACATTCAGTACATCGCCATTACTCTGGATAGCGCATTCTTTATCAATGACATTCAGTACATCGACACCAGTCTAGATATCGTATCCTTTCTGTATGACATTCAATACTTCGTCATCTCTCTGGATATTGTATCCTTTATCTATGACATTCAGTACAACGTCATCAATATGGATATGGTATCCATTATCTATGACATTCAATACATCGTCATCACTCTGGATATCTTATCTTTTATCTATGGCATGTAGTACATCGTCTTGACTGGATATTGTATCCGTCATCTATGACATTCAGTACATCGTCATCTCTCTGGATATCGTATCCTTTATCTATGACATTCAGTACATCGTCATCAAGATGGATATGTTATCCATTATCTATGACATTCGGTACATTGTCATCTCTCTGGATATCGTATATTTTATCTATGACATTTAGTACATCGTCATTACTCTTGATATCGTACCCTTTATCTATGACATTCAGTACTTCGTCATCTCTCTGGATATTGTATCTTTTATCTATGACATTCAGTACATCGCTATCTCTCTGGATATCTTATCCTTTATCTATGACATTCAGTACATCGTCATCACTCTGGATATGGCATCCTTTATCTATAACATTCAGTACATCATCATCACTCTGGATATGGCATCCTTTATCTATAACATTCAGTACTTCGTCATCACTCTGGATATCGTATCATTTATCTATGACATTCAGTACATCGTCATCACTCTGGATATTGTATCCTTTATCTATGACATCCAGTACATTGTCATCACTCTGGATATCGTATTCTTTATCTATGACATGCAGTTACATCGTCATCACTCTGGATATCGTATTCTTTATCTATGACATTCAGTACATCGATATCACTCTGGATATTGTATCCTTTATCTATGACATTCAGTACAGCGTCATCACTCTGTGGTATGTGGCACCGAGGTCTCGTGTCACTGTATGCGTAGTACATATAGCCGAGTTCCCATGCTACGGTAGACGTTGTACTCAGTGCTTCGGATTGGTCCGTTCTATAGGTCTTTAGTTCCGTGTGATGAGCCAAGCAAATGTCGTCACGTGATAAGTGTAACATAAAACGGAAGCAAAAGGCTGTGCAACATGTTAACTATGGTCCAGACTTGGTGTGGTTGTCTAAAACGCTTGTTCTGCGGTGCAGGAGATACGGTTTAGGTTCCTACTTCCAGGTCAGGACATGAATGGCATTTGTTGAAACTTATCTCGCCTATTACCTTTTTAACTCAGGATAGAATATTTCGAATGAAATGAACAAATAATTCATATCGATTAGAGGTGAAAAGCCATGGTAATTAAATGGAATACATAATATTGCACAGGCAAAAGACATGCGGAATGAGAGACAGCGAATAGTAAATTATGGAAATGAAAAATTGTATCCTCATCCCTCTTTGTTCTTAATAAAGCATGTGTTGAGGCAACCTGAAGCCGGTGTAGCCTAGTGGACGAAGTACTGACCTTATGACCAGGAAGCCCTGCTTCGATTCCCTTCATGGATATACCCGTGTCACGGTAGGCATGACACGTAAAAGACTACTCGCTGCTTCGTGAGGGTCAGTTGCCGAGGTAAAAATTTCTATGCGATGCATGAGGCAGATGCCGTCACCATATATGTGAGATATTGGTGGAATGATGTGAAACAATCAATTAATCAAACGGCAATGCATGATTTCCACACACGGTGACATTTCAAACTGGCCATTTTCCTTTAGATGTGCATGAACACTCCGTACAGTACATATTTTATATCTATATTAACCGATCTGACGGCCATAAGTTTATCTCAGTCGCGATCTGTTCAGCACTGAAAGACCTGGGGTCCGCAAGCCCCGGTGATTGTGTTATTATATTCGTTATTTATGCATTCTTATTCAAAAGGTATCAGACATTAAGTTAAAAAGAACCGATATTTATGTCAAATTATTATAAAAAAGATATATCATAACATGATAGTGTAGTACGGGCGAATTAAATGACAATTATTTACATGTCAATTTAAAACTAATCGATTTTTTTTATTATAACAGAAAAACTTTTGGTACAGACTTATATTTAAAAAAAATCCAAGTCTGACGAAAAGCTATACACGCAAACTTACATCTTTTAAATCTGTGTAGATTGTCTCTTATATATTAATGTAAGAACCCGGATTTACACATTTGTATTGGTCAGATTTCAGTTAAACTTTATATTCTACAGAGTATTTCTCCTTCTCCTTCATGATGATGATGATGATCATCATCATCATCACCATCATCAACATCATCATCATCATCATCATCATCATCATCTTCTTCTTCTTCTTCTTCTTCTTCTTCTTCTTCTTCTTCTTCTTCTTCTAATATGAAATGTACTCAAACTTTGAGCGTTATACTTCATACTTATTTAATTTTTCACTTCATTTCATTAAATACAACAACAACAACAACAACGACGACGACGACGACGACAACAACAAAAACAGAACACCCCCATCAACCCCCCCCCCCCCAAATAAAAAAAGGAAAAGAAAGAAACATAAGTAAAAAAAAAACAAACAAACAACCATACATACAAACGAAACAAAAACAAGTATGTACTAAATTAATTTTCCAAACGAAAGAAAACAAAACCCCGTTAATCGGAGAATTTCCATTGTCTCGGAATGGTCATAGCTGTATTTGATATGAATTTTCCGATATTACACGCTAATAAGCGCTAAAGAGACCATGTGAATAGTGTTTGCAGAGAGCGGTAATTTTCCTACAGAGTTACCTCTAGGATCTTTTATGTTCTACTACAGCGTATGTAATCGAAATACATTCCTTTATTAGGTAATTGAAATATGCCGTTTTAGAGGGAAAAATCGATTATGTGCTTCACATTCTCTGATTTCAAACATGCGGAATTTTTGATTATTCATATCACTTTTACAGTTTAGATCTGTTGCCCGACAACAGTACAGACATCGATGTTGTTGTTGTTGATGGTTATTCTCCATAGAAGGTTTTATTTGGTTTATTTATTTGTTACGCTGTGTGGTAAAATGCAATAGAATAAAATTTTATTTTTGCCACGAAAACACATTTTCTGCTGATGTAAAGAAATTTTTATTCTTTGTTTTCCTTGTCTCGCGCCATTATAAAATCATTTAATCTTTATGGTGTCTACATCTGCCTTATGTATTGCAAAGAA
This sequence comes from Pteria penguin, assembly GCA_035048485.1. Classification (NCBI taxonomy): domain Eukaryota; kingdom Metazoa; phylum Mollusca; class Bivalvia; order Pterioida; family Pteriidae; genus Pteria; species Pteria penguin. The sequence goes on along the minus strand of CM068590.1, from coordinate 7,498,393 downwards.
ATTTAGACCTATGCCAAGGTTTTACTGTATCATCCGAATGGCACAACACTTACGATCCCATTGCAATCGAATCTGATACCTATCGAGCCAAGCACATTTACAGACTGAGCTACGTTGGTATTGTATAGAAGTCTAGAAGCTTCTCTCCTTAGTCAGCCCTCCACCCCCACCCCACCCCAATGACTTGTTAGTAGATGTCCCTCGGAATATTGACTCAGCAGTTTTTCTCTCGGGAAATCCCAATATATGGCCGATTAACCATCTCTTATATTGGGTCCCCAATATCATCCCCCAACACACACACACACACACACACACACACACACACACACACACCTACACACACGCCTACACACACACACACACCTACACACACCCACACCCACACACACACACACACACACACACTCTTTACACGTTCGCCTTATAATTTGCAGGAACGATTAGCTTCATACACTCAGATTTATATTAAGTTCTCTATCCTCTCCGATGCGCTGGCTTATCCTATGCTGGCGTCGTCAGACAAGTAGTGTTGCTATATCAATATAAGATGGAAGTTGATTAGTGAAACTTTAAACCTCACTTTTGTCGCGAAAAACCTACGCAAAGTAAATGAAAAACAAGCTAAATCAAATACGAAATTAATAAGATACATAAAACGACAGAGTTGCTTAAATTATCAATTAAAATTCACATAAAGGTCATTCGGAGGTGAAGCTATGTAATTACTATTGAAAATACATCCCTACATTTACCGATCACCTCCTTCTTCGCTTTGTCACACAGATTGCATTAAACCCACATTTTGATACTTGCCGATTTTTTAAACAGCAGCACGCAAGAGAATGGAGTGTTTACAGTAATTGTTGGACGTTGTGGGTTTGTCTTTGTGGGAAAAATGCGTTTGCACGATACGTCAGTGTGTTAATTCGGTATCGTATATTTACCCTATATTTAGTGCGTCGACATGATAACACATTTGTGCAAAAGCGTGTTAGATGATAGACACGATGGCGTTTAAGGTGTCAGTCTTTGCCGTCTGATAGAAAGATGGATTGACGGAAAAATAGAATTATGAACCGAGAGAAGGACGCATATACAGACAAGCATATATCGACAGATGGATGGAAGCACGTATAGACAAACTGAAGGATAGACAGACAAAAAAAAACCCCTGAACAAATAAAGATGAACATTTGTGCAAAGACAAATGGAAGTAAAGAAAATTTGGTAACTGGACATGTACAGTCGAGCGAATGGCAGTTTGGATGGGTGAACGGACATACAGTAATACAGTTACAGACCAAATGATTAGAAGACACATACAGAAATAGTAATATATAGTGATATATATATATATATATATATATATATATATATATATATATATATATATATATATATATATATATATATATATATATATATATATATATATATATATATATATATATATATATTACAGAAAAGTACAGACAGAACAACGAGGCGCGAATAACTAGTGACCGGACACACGGACAGGACAAAGCAATCTCCTGATATAAAATACATCGTTATATTAAGAACCACAAAGTAAAATATAACACAGAAAATATAATTAGGGCTCTGTAACATTGAAGTGTATAAATATTGTTTCTACAATCTTCGCAATTTCATAGAGTATGACCCCGCCCCCGTCCTTCTCCCCGTACAAAAGACGACAGTTTGTAGAAAGTCTACCTGTATGCCTAAAGATACCACGTGGAAATAGGAACAAAATGTTACCATTAACAACAACGATCGATGTGTCATACTGCAACAAAACTAAATTTAGAGTTCATATTGAGAAGAAAATGCTTCTGTGGGAGAAAGCTACTATATAGCCAGTTTTCTTGGTGGGTGGGTGCTACTATGGGGAAAGGCTACTGTAATCTATACAAAACCGATTCCGCTAATGTAAAAAAAATGTTATGTACATGTGGTATTTATACACGTCACCTCAAACTCCGTCACTAAAGTATTTTGTCTGTACTTCTATACTAAGTTCTCTTAGCTTACACCGAAGTCAATGTAAGTGGATGTCAGAAACCGTTAACGTGAACGCCATTTATGTCAACGCCCCTGAACTGGTGAGTGGCGAATATAAACTTTACCTTTAAGTGGTTAATGTTATCTCAAAATCACAATAATTATTGTAAATTATAATTACAGTTTATATTGTCAATCAGAAAACAAAATTTATATTGTCAATCATTTATCATTTTATTTGCAATGGCTTCGAATTAAGAACAGATGACACTGATAAACTGAAAAAGTTTATTATTATTATTATTATTTTTTTTTTCTTTTTTGCTTTTATCTATTATTATTATTTTCTATGCTTTTTTATTTACTTATTTAATTATTTTCTGTTATGGTCATTCCTATAAGTATTTCATTTAAAAAATTGATGTCACCTGCTTAATTCATTATACAGACATTTAGATATGTTTAACGAAGCCACCCAAAAGCAGTGTAATCTTGTGATACTTCGGTTTGTTGTTTCATTTGAAGGACACTGACTAATCACTAGAAAGGTGTATACAATTGATTTCTCGTTTGGTGTATTTTATATAACCAATGCATTTACAATAAGTGACAAAAATGGAGATAATTAAATGCGTGTTATGTCTATATGACATTAATATTTACACTTTGACCAATTCTTTGCCGTTGGCTATATGAATTTCTACAAATGAAAACGGTAAATATCCTCTCTTCTAAATAAAAACAATATCATTGGTTTTGACCGCAATAAGTGTCCTCATTGTTTCCAACGTAGTTCCAGTACATAACGGCATAATATCTTCTTTGCTGGCTTAACTGCCACAGCGATTTTGAATCGATTTTTCCCACGTCGGATGTAACTTGTTGATATTGCTCGGACGAGAGACTTCACAATCTTGTCTCCAGTTCTGATTTCCTTTTAGGTTGAAACAACCTCTGTTTGGATCGTTGTTGAAGTTAAGCCACGTGTGTGACGGTCAAGAGATCCAAACTGTCAAGGTGCTTGTAATAAAGACAAACTGCAATGCATTAGGCATAAGTCTCATTTCAGCCTTCTGATCAAGAGAGAGGATAATAATTGGATTTATACCGCTTCTTAAAGAAAGTGAGATGACTATATTGGACACGCATCTTAAAATCCCTTCAATGTTAAACCGCTGGTTGTATTGTAGAAACAATTTCTTAAATTCAGATTTTCTGTGACTTTAAAACATACGTAAACACAAAGAATCAATCAGTTTTGTAGGAAATCAAATTAATGAAGAGTGTAAACATTGGACAAATATAACATTTATAAAAATATGAATTTATCACGAACTAAATTTACTTCCAAATGAACATACCGTAGAAAGTGAAACCTACGTGGGTATATCATTTGGCGTAAAACTCTACCATTCACTTAGAAAAACCAAGAAAGCAACATTTTGAATGTGTGGTCTGAACCCAGCTGACGATTTGTGCGGAAGTTTTGTGGTCTGAATCCAGCTGAAGATTTGTGTGGGAGTTTTGTGGTCTGAACTCAGCTGAAGATTTGTGAGGGAGTTTTGTGGTCTGTTCATCAATGGTATAAAGATACCCAGGAGATCTCATATGCGGTAAGTGTTGGCATATCACTATTAATATATAGTCAATAACATAACACATTCAGGAGAGTATTGCCGATGGGGACATCGGGTTAACACTGCTCACCACGCGGGTATATCCTGTATATCTTCTCTTTGTTATTCTGCAGATAGCGATCGCTAGGTAATAGTAATTTCTAAATTTAAAGCATTCAACATGTTAAGCACTTAAAACGCATTTAACACATTTTAAGAAAATCTAAATTTATATTGTAGACTATAAGAAAATGTTAAACAATTTCTTTTCTCTCTGTGTGTATTCATATTGACAAGGTTATTCTTTGTTATCTTCTCAGATATGACAAATACATTATTGTTTACTGTTATATTCAACAATACACAATACTAGTATAGTATGTAAACATACTACATTCTGTCAAACAATAGGTTGGCGTACACGCCTACTTCTTCTTACTTCTGAATTATGTGTTAAATAATACGGAAATGACATCGTTGTCACCGTCACTACAATACATACAATAGATACAATATACATACAATAGATTTGATCATTATTGGTCACAGAAGCATTGGCATATATCTGGCTGAGGTGTGTTGTCGACAAAAATATAGTAGGTCATTATCCGTAAACATTATTATCATCATAATCATCATAATAATCAACAACCACAACAACAACAGCAACATTATTATTATTATTATTATTATTGATGATGATGATGATGATAATGTTGTTGTTGATAATATCATTATTTCTATTAATGTTCTTGTTATAATTCTTTTCTTTCTTTTTTCTTTTTTTCTTTTTACTTTATGCAATGTCATAGTGTTGAAATTTAGATTTGTTTTAGTCTGCAATAGCTAAGAAAAAAGCTCAAATATGGAAATATTCTTAATACTCAAACCGGTACAAAATATCTTGTTTCAAGTTAATATTTGTAAGTAATTTGTTGGTAATGACTGGAGCTCTGTAGAATATACATTTCGGGATGTATTGTGTCATATTGTCTGTTACGGTTTAATACAACACTTATATATACTGATGGAACTGGTGCAATATTAAATAACAGAACTAACAACCTTCTACAGATACATATGGTGTCGAGAGAATCCATAAAGGGTTTCAGTGAGTGGTTTCGATCATTTGGTCACAAAGACCTTTGCAACTCTCAATGATCTTTTCGTACATTTATGAGGGAAATACAGAAATTCCACTTTTGAATACTGCTGTCATAGGACAACATTTCAATAGAAAACATTCTCTCAGAATTGTGCTACCACGAGGACACTCCTATAACTAACGTCCCTTTTGAAATATTCTGCCATAGAATAATGATTCTATAGTGGAGAACGATTGTTTCTCTGGTGGAATAACTGCATATAGTAGAGCCACGACAAAAGCTCCTAAACTGTTTCTAGGATTGAGGTGGTTTTCTTCAGCTGTTACAGGGATATGTATCTTCGTACATTGTGATTTGTAAGATTTTATTTTATTCTAAGTCTACAATTCACCTTATTTGTTTTTCACTTATCTAAATTCCGAAATGCCACGATGGTATTACAAATGATATTACGAGGATGTAAATATCACCAATGAGTCATTCATAATTACAACATACATTGTATGTTGAATGAAATTGCTGTTTGTAATTTCTCGAATCTGAACAAGGAGTTATATTCGACTGAATCATCCAGCAGGAAACACCGACCCTTTCCTTTCATGCCATATGCACGGCCAGTGTCTCCAAAGAGACATGTGTATGATTGTCTGCTTTTTCGGAAACATCGTGCTTAATATTTTGCATGTTTTCATAGAATTTGTTAGATTGACCATTAATATGTCCCATCATCGTATTAGGCTCATGCCTTCTCCATATAAGCGAAATATTTATGGCGAACAAGAAAAACAAATCAAAGAATACAATACTGAAATAGGAGGTAAAAGGTCCCGGATATTAAATCATTGCACCCCCCCCCCCTTTCCCCCTAAAATTACATACACAATATATCCGATATTAAACCCAAAGAGGGTATATTACATGTTTTAATATTTAATCTATATCTCGATTTTATCTCAGAAAACTTCAGATTTAGGTTATTCTTTATTTCCTGATTTAATGTCATATAGATTTCGTACTTTCTATAAAATAACATCCAACTATGATTTCATTTTGACACATTCTTGTTATAAATTATTAAAACATTATTCCATTATTAACTGATGGTTTCCTAAATCAAACACTTCTCTAGATATGTAAAATGAAAATTTCCAAATAAAACCAGAACGTAGACGCCAAACTGTAATTAATAAAATAAAGCATGCTTTCATTCGATTGTTGCCAGAGACAGCCTGCTGAATCAGCATCGGTATTCAACAAGCTCACTTAACCAAAGACATCGTATCTGACAAAGACGAGCTAATCAATAAAACAGTATCGGTAATTTCAAAATCTGCAACGAAATCGCTCCATTTAAAACTAAAGAGAGATACACGCTGCTTACAACATAAATCGATAAAGTTATTAAGTAAGAATAGTTAAATAATAACGTAGGCAATAGTTATTCCATGACTGTTGTAGACAAAAATAATTTTTGATAACTGAAGTCAACCATAGATATATGATACAATAGGAAATGAGAGTTCTATAATAATGAAAGCAGTGAGAATTCTATAATAACATAGGCGATGAGACATCTACGATAACATAAGCAAGCATAGCCTTATGATAACGCAAGTCATGAAATTCTATGATAATGATATATATGTAATGATATATGTATTGATAGTTAGGTGATAACATAGACAGTGAGTGTTCTATGATAACATAGACAGTGAGTGTTCTATGATAACGTAGACAGTGAGTGTTCTATGATAACATAGACAGTGAGTGTTCTATGATAACATAGACAGTGAGTGTTCTATGATAACGTAGACAGTGAGTGTTCTATGATAACGTAGACAGTGAGTGTTCTATGATAACGTAGACAGTGAGTGTTCTATGATAACGTAGACAGTGAGTGTTCTATGATAACATAGACAGTGAGTGTTCTATGATAACATAAACAGTGAGTGTTCTATGATAACATAGACAGTGAGTGTTCTATGATAACATAGACAGTGAGTGTTCTATGATAACATAGACAGTGAGTGTTCTATGATAACATAGACAGTGAGTGTTCTGTGATAACATAGACAGTGAGTGTTCTATGATAACATAGACAGTGAGTGTTCTATGATAACATAGACAGTGAGTGTTCTATGATAACGTAGACAGTGAGTGTTCTATGATAACGTAGACAGTGAGAGTTCTATGATAACATAGACAGTGAGTGTTCTATGATAACATAGACAGTGAGTGTTCTATGATAACATAGACAGTGAGTGTTCTATGATAACATAGACAGTGAGTGTTCTATGATAACATAGACAGTGAGTGTTCTATGATAACGTAGACAGTGAGTGTTCTATGATAACGTAGACAGTGAGTGTTCTATGATAACGTAGACAGTGAGTGTTCTATGATAACATAGACAGTGAGTGTTCTATGATAACATAGACAGTGAGTGTTCTATGATAACATAGACAGTGAGTGTTCTATGATAACATAGACAGTGAGTGTTCTGTGATAACATAGACAGTGAGTGTTCTATGATAACATAGACAGTGAGTGTTCTATGATAACATAGACAGTGAGTGTTCTATGATAACATAGACAGTGAGTGTTCTATGATAACATAGACAGTGAGTGTTCTATGATAACGTAGACAGTGAGTGTTCTATGATAACATAGACAGTGAGTGTTCTATGATAACATAGACAGTGAGTGTTCTATGATAACGTAGACAGTGAGAGTTCTATGATAACCTAGACAGTGAGTGTTCTATGATAACATAGACAGTGAGTGTTCTATGATAACATAGACAGTGAGTGTTCTATGATAACATAGACAGTGAGTGTTCTATGATAACATAGACAGTGAATGTTCTATGATAACGTAGACAGTGAGTGTTCTATGATAACATGGACAGTGAGTGTTCTATGATAACGTAGACAGTGAGTGTTCTATGATAACATAGACAGTGAGTGTTCTATGATAACATAGACAGTGAGTGTTCTATGATAACGTAGACAGTGAGTGTTCTATGATAACATAGACAATGAGTGTTCTATGATAAAATAGACAGTGAGTGTTCTATGATAACATAGACAGTGAGTGTTCTATGATAACATAGACAGTGAGTGTTCTATGATAACATAGACAGTGAGTGTTCTATGATAACATAGACAGTGAGTGTTCTATGATAACGTAGGCAATCTGAATGCTATAATAATATGGGCTATAATATCTACAATTATTATCACAATGTAAGTAGTGAAAATTGTATGATAATGATAGAATATATAATGATATTTTAAATGATACCTCTATGATAAGGTAGGCAATGATATCTCTATGATAAGGTAGGCAGTGATACAACTATGATAAGGTAGACAATGATACCTCTATGATAAGGTAGGCAATGATATCTCTTTGATAAGGTAGGCAGTGATACAACTATGATAAGGTAGACAATGATATCTCTATGATAAGGTAGGCAATGATATCTCTATGATAAGGTAGGCAGTGATATCTCTATGATAAGGTAGACAATGATACCTCTATGAAAAGGTAAACGATGATATCTCTATGATAAGGTAGGCAATGATACCTCTATGAAAAGGTAGACAATGATACCTGTGTGATAAGGTAGGCAATGATACCTCTGTGATAATGTAGGCAATGATACGTCTATGATAAGGTAGACAATGATACCTCTATGATAAGGTAGACAATGATACCTCTATGACAAGGTAGGCAATGATACTTCTATGATAATGTAGGCAATGATACCTCTATGATAAGGTAGGCAATGATACCTCTATGATAAGGTAGACAATGATACCTCTATGAAAAGGTAGGCAATGATATCTCTATGATAAGGTAGGCAGTGATACCTCTGTGATAAGGTAGACAATGATACCTCTGTGAAAAGGTAGGCAATGATACCTCTATGAAAAGGTAGGCAATGATACATCTATGATAAAGTACGCAATGATACCTCTATGAAAAGGTAGGCAATGACACCTCTATGAAAAGGTAGGCAATGATATCTCTATGATAAGGTAGACAATAATACCTCTATGAAAAGGTAGACAATGATACCTGTGTGATAAGGTAGGCAATGATACCTCTGTGATGATGTAGGCAATGATACGTCTATGATAAGATAGGCAATGATACCTCTATGATAATATAGGCAATGTTACCTCTATGACAAGGTAGGCAATGATACTTCTATGATAATGTAGGCAATGATACTTCTATGACAAGGTAGGCATTGATAACTCTATGATAAGGTAGGCAATGATACCTCTGTGATAAGGTAGGCAATGATACCTGTATGACAAGGTAGGCAATGATACCTTTATGATAAGGTAGGCAATGATACCTCTGTGACAAAGTAGGCAATGATACCTCTATGACAAGGTAGCCAATGATACCTCTATGATAAAGTACGCAATGATACTTCTATGATAATGTAGGCAATGATACCTCTGTGATAAGGTAGGCAATGATACCTCTATGACAAGGTAGGCAATGATACCTCTGTGATAATGTAGGCAATGATACGTCTATGATAAGGTAGGCAATGATACCTCTATGATAAGGTAGACAATGATACCTCTATGATAAGATAGGCAATGATACCTCTATGATACCAGGCAAGAACAGCTCAAAGGTAACCTAGGTAATATTCGCCGTATGATTGGTATCAATATTTCTGTGATAACTTAGGTATCGATATATCAATGATAGTGTGGGCAATGAAAGTTCTTTGATAACACTTTCAGTGAGAGTTTTATAGAAACGTAAGTAATGATAACTCGATGATAAGATGTGCAAGGATAGTTCTATGATTACAAAGGTAATGGTAAATCTAATGGATTTTTTTATAATAACATAGGCAATGATAATTCTGTGATAACTAACACAAGAATAGATCTAAGACAACAAAGTTATTGTAGCACTATGATGACATGGGCAATGAGAGTTCTATGGCAATGTAGGCAGTTTATGTAGGCAACGATAGTTCAAATAATAGGGATGGTGATGATACTTCATTGATATCTTATCTTAATGATACGTTAAATGACGAGGTAGTCAATGGAAGTTCTATTATAACATCGATTAGGCAATGGAAGTTCTATTATAACATAGATTCAAAGGATACAGTAGGTAATGATAGACAAATCCCGCTCAGTGGGCATTTGGATATATGCGCGGGCGGATCTTTTAGAATTTTTCCGTTCTATAAGATGAGGGTCAATGACAAAAATCTAAGAGAAATAAAGGAAAATAACTTTATTGCCAGATTTAAACCCCTATTGAATGGATACCAATGATGATCATTACTATTGATCAGTCTGTTTTATTGTTGTTTATATTAATTAATTTATTTGTTATGTATATATATTTAAGTAAATGATATCCCCACCTCGGAACAGAGCCACGTGCAACCAATTTCAAATCATAACTTCATTTCCGGTGTCTGCTAAGCATGCCGTAATATATGTACGTCATTGGAACAACCTTTTTAGGGTTGTCTCCGTGGCGTGACGTTATATGCGGCATGCTTTGTAAGCTAGGCGAAGCTGCCACACGGTTTAAATTTACTACATAAATCAGAACATGTTTTCTCCCCTTGTGTTCTATGACGTCATTATATTATGTTAAACTCACATTATTAACCTATGACGTCATTGCTATCTTAGCAACATTGTTACTTCACCTGAAGATTCTCAATAGACATGAAAACGTTAGTGAAATACAATTATTATTATTAAATAGTGCAATTTCGAGGTATGTTGGAATTCATTTAGACTCTCTAACCGACTGAGCTACCCGAGCTCCACAAAAATGGAGCTTTAATAGCCAATCATTAGCTAATCGCATGCATGACAACACGGCCGTGGAAAGTGAAGGAATTTACCCGACGTAAACGCAGGCGGATCCTCTGAGAGAATACAACACTGAAAGAGAAATAAACATATAAAGCACAAATAGAATCAGTGAAACCCCTGGGAGTACTATGGACCTTGGATCTCCGAAGAAATACCTGTAGAAAATAAAGACAAATTAGACAAACATATAAAGCACAAAGACACTACAGTAAACAAGGCACCCTATATTCAAGGTCCATAGTACAACCAATATTACAATCATACAATGTTTAGGGACAGTCCTGTATGACACAAGCATCTGATAAACCAGAGTAGAGAGGTTGCCGTAGAGACATTCCGTTGCACAATGATCTGCAAAAGCCAATACATAAAGCAATCCTGCGCCAGTGGTGTTTAATTCATTAATGCATTGACACGATCTCACAGAGATTTATAATATGTTAAACTAATTCTTATTACGTTAATACAGGGATAGTAAACGCCTCTAGCCTGTCTGCTACGTTACGAAAGAGATTGTTAGAACGTGAACATAGACTTTGTATTTAATAAATATATTTTTACTCCTTCAAGCTAGTGCAGAGATCATAAAGCGTTAATTTTGTTTGTCACGTAGAGACAGAGCATAAATTGTAATATGAAAGTCGGTATTTGTCACGTGTTGTAGATTTATGATACGGTTCAAATGAGTTTGTGAAGTTAGTGCAGAGATTCTGAACGCATCAGGTCGGTGTTTGTCGTGTTATGCAGTTATTACAGCTGACACATCAAGTCGGTCTTTTGTGTGATGTAGACAGGACATCCTCTGCCCTCTCTTCTATTAAATCCCGTTATTACATACTATGGACAGTCCTTGTTCCCATCCCATGGGGACCCTCGCAAGGAACTGACTCATCAACTCCTTTTTCTCCTTTATTGAATTCACGAGGAGAATAGATCAAAGGACTTCAAAAACCTATTGTGATTTGATAGGAATGGAATGTTTGCTTCGTGATATAAATCAATAATTCGATGCAATAAATCTGTATGCAGAAAGAGGAGTGAAACAAATTATTTTAGAATTTTCTTCACAGACTATCCTACCAGTCCACTATAGAAGCAAGAATATGATGCAATTTAAGGGGGATAATTCAATAAATCATGTCATTAGTGGCTCAATAACGTATGTAGTGGACTGGTCTACAGGACTGTGTCGCTATTTATTCTTGACATTATAGTGGCATTATCTTTGCCTTTCCCGATGTGTAATTATAAAGCTGTAACTTTTCCCTCTATGTTGTTGTGGCGTAGCTTATACGATTGCATTTTGTAATATAGTCGGTAAAGTGAAATTGGAATAGTACTAGTTTAGTTAAAAATGACTGTAATAATTTTTTGTCTGTATAATCCGCAAAACTTCTTTTTTACCTCGGCTTTTTGTCATCAGATCATTACTGTCATATATCACAATATAATTAAATGTTTGATAATATAAACCACAACCGACGTCTTTTTCGGTCAGAAATCACTAGAAATAATGATTTGACCATAACGTTTTTACGCGCGGCCCCCATTATGTATAACGAGCGACAATATCTATACAGAAATAGATGTAATTTTGCTCTGCAGGATAGAGTCTACTCTCTAATTGTCCTGTCAGTTGGCAGATAATGGTACAGTCAAATCGGAAAGATGTTATGGTCTATGGTCACTTCTCACCAGGCTAACAATAATTACAAAGTATGATATTAATATCTAAAGTTCTTTTGTACAAAATATTCCCAGTGTATACCAATAGAAATAGAATGAAAGCCATATTACGTACCAATGCTTATCTAAGTATCTCTACATAAATTTGTGTATAATTACAAATTATATGAATTATAGACAGTTTTCTTTTGCTAAACAAACAAAATCTAGTCTCTATAATCGTGTCAGTATGAAGAAGGAGATTGCTTTTTATATAACCAACCTAGGGGCTCCAGCCTTTTAACTGTATTCGAACACTCTCTACATTAAACGTGGATAGTATTGGATTTTCTTGGCTGATATCGACAAAAATGTCATTTTGTTTACTTCTATCTTGTACAATGTTTGGTAGGGATTTGATGAAGGATTGGTATTTATTCTACAACTTGATCTTTGTCCTAAATGTGTCAATCTCTTAGAGTGTATGGATAAGCTCGTGTATCGTAATATAATAAATTCTGTTAACTCCGGCAAATAACGCCCTCCTACTACACCAGCAATTATCCCAGAAAATGCTTAGTTTTATTACCTCTTTGGACAAAATACTTGTATGACTGGAATATTACAAGCTAATCAATACATAATCGAAAGTGTGATAGTTGATGACTGCATCAAATGCAGTAATTATGTCAGTTTTTAAGACGGGCTTGTTGAACTATTTTTGTTTTAATTTGGTTTAATCGTTTTGGGTTTTTCTTTTCATTTTTTGTTCTGTTTAATATTGATAATTGAGTTTGAAAGTCTACACTAAATTACAATGTCAAATATACATGTAAGTATGCTGGACGGTACATATTTATATATGTGTAGAATAGGATTTTGCATTAAATATTAAATGAACAAGGGTTGAATTTGTTCATAAAATTCATGAAAAAAGAGTTTAAAATAACCTAATAATGTAAATTATTCATTTATATACTGTCATATGTTGCGTAAAATGATTACATAATACATCATATTTGCCTCTTCGAAATGCAAATTTCCTGTTATGCAATATTTCATAAAAGGAATCCGCTTGACATCTGACTAACGATCAATTTATCAGGAGGGACACATCTTCAAAATAACCTTAAGCGAGATATATTACCGTAAAACAGAGCAAAATGAAATCGCTATTGCTATACTGCCACACCATAGTGTTCTAGCATCGTTCAATGCCCATGACTGTCCCTAGATGTGATATGAAATAGTCAACCCTTCAAGACAGTAAATGGCTTTTTATCCATAATATTAATAATTTGTGATCACACGGGATGATAGAGAGATACATTTGTGAAGTAACCAATGATATATACATGCACTTCTGATGCATATTGATCATACATGTTGCATGGCTTAGCCAAATAGAAAATTACCATTAGACATTCATTTATACTGCCAGAACCTATTACAGATTTGTGATTACTTTGTCAAAATCATTATAAGTGATACACAAGTTTCTAAAATTTAAAATGTCTGATCGTAATAAATATTGACATTTCCTTACTGTAATTTTGACTAATCGAGAATGAGCTACTGCAATCATGTGTTCACTTTTGATAAAGTCAAAGTATGAATTTAGGAAATGACATTACTTTTATGTATTCTAAAATGTCTTTATACATAACTAAATACGCCATAGTAATATGGTTATCATCAGTTAGATATGTTCAGTCTAATTTAAATACCTCGCTAAAAACACAGCTTCTCCTTGATTGATTGATTGATTTTTGTTTTACATCACACCACGAATATTTCACGTATATGGTGACGGCATCTGCCTGATGCGGGGCATACAAATTTTGACCTTTACAACGGACCCACCCGAAGCAGTGAGGAATCTTTAACGTGCCATGCATACCACGACACGGGGCCTCGGTTTTTACTGTCTCATCCGAAAGACGACCAGAGCGGGACTCGAACCCCGGCCTCCTGATCAGGAGTCCGACGCGATACAACTAGGCCACGCCGGCTTCAGCTTCTCCTTGATACTATTGACTTTCATTTTATGACCAAGTAAGATGTTTACCACAGAAATATACATCATTCAATCCAGACATTTTATGCCCAGGTAAGATGTGTACCACAGAAATATACATCATTCAATCCTGACATTTTATGCCCAAGTAAGATGTTTACCACAGAAATATACATCATTCATTCCAGACATTTTATGCCCAAGTAAGATGTGTACCACAGAAATATACATCATTCAATCCAGACATTTTATGTCCAAGTAAGATGTTTACCACAGAAATATACATCATTCATTCCAGACATTTTATGCCCAAGTAAGATGTGTACCACAGAAATATACATCATTCAATCCAGACATTTTATGCCCAAGTAAGATGTGTACCACAGAAATATACATCATTCAATCCAGACATTTTATGCCCAAGTAAGATGTTTACCACAGAAATATACATCATTCAATCCAGACATTTTATGCCCAAGTAAGATGTTTACCACAGAAATATACCCCGGTACATCATTCAATTCAGACATTTTATGCCCAAGTAAGATGTTTACCACAGAAATATACATCATTCAATCCAGACATTTACGTTCTAATGAATATCCAGGAAAAATGTAGTTTGTTGGTTATTAGACGCTTTACTTCATTTAAAAACATGAGGAAGGTCTATTATTCTAATCCTTTAATCATAGCAGTGACTGTGTTTATCCAATCTCATTTTACAAAATAACTTTTGCCATTCTTTCCAACTAGATATCGTTATCTACTGGTCCAGTTAAATTTTATATATGATACATGAGGGATTACTTCTTTGCTTTTAAATCTTAAAATGGGCAGTTCATGTGAAAACAATAATCCACAATGCACAATTCCCTTTGATCGCGGATGCAAGAAACCGACTCCGGATTCTTAAATGGATATTGTAAGTATTCCTAGAGAAGTAGAAAGTACAAATATGAAACGCAGTTTTCTCTTAATTAAGCGAGTCGAAATCTTGAAAAAGGTACATGTATGTTATTTGATAGAGCATGTCATTCGATGGCAGTTTTACGATTAAGAGTGTTGTAATAAAAGAGGCTAGTTCATTACGATTTATTAATATTCTTTTTATTTGTTTAATATACCGTTTGAATGTTAATTGATATAGACACTGTAGGATCATTTTGCGTATAAGACTTTATCAACACCTAATATCGTTAAAGTATGTTATATGAGGTAATGTTTTTATCTTATTAATCTAACCAGAGACATATATACACAGAGACTGGAAACTCCCATTGAAAGCTATATAGCTCCCTGACATAAGTTACATTTCCCGACAGGCATCTCGATAAGCCGGAAGTCCGCCATATTGTTCTCGGCATTCATTCGCTTGAAAGCATTAAGCTTGCAAAGAAGAGGAATTTTCATCGCTTTTTCAACAAAGGTAGTTCAGATAAGTAAAAAAAGCAATATACTAATCATTTGAATCATAAAACATTTCATATATGATCTATTCAATGTGAAGACATAACCCCGATCAGAAGCCATTAATTGTGATAGACCTCTGAAAACATTCGCTTGGGTTTATGCAAAACATTTACACAATATTGAAGCACATGCCACCATTTTTCGTTTATAGCACCATCAATGTTTATTATAGTCATAGTGCTTTAATTTTCATATGAAATATCTGTAAATCATGCATAATTACCCGGTCGTATTTGAGGACCTCGCGACATTTTTCTCCTCACTACTGAACCCGCTGAGAAACGACAACGGCAAGAAAAATTGTTAAAACAACAAAAATTAATGTCCTTTACATGACTAAACTCACACGTGTGTGTAAAGAAAGGTTTCAGACACATTTTATATCATTGGGTGTAGAAGACTTTATTCGTTATTTGATTTTAATCCAATTTTATCTACGCGGTAAATATTCAATCGTTTTTAACAAGAAAACCGATACCATACCATATAGAGCAAAATAATCATATAACCTGTCGATATATATATTGTTTTTATATTGAAAGTCATACTATAATCATCAGAGAAGTCATAGTTGTTACTGTAGTAAGAACTGAAGCAGTTATAAACACGTAAGGGGACATCTTGCAATGCAAATTTTCTGTGGCCGGCGGGTCGCCATTTTGTTTTTGTTGTTTGTGTGGGGTTTTTTTCTTCTTCTTTACAAAGGAGTAAATCTTGTTCGTATCACGTGAAGTGTGCACAACAGGTACAGAAATTATTTTGTTTTATGATTTACCATCTGAACATTAAAATAAACATTAAATTGTTATTTACTACCTTCCTAGATGCATTGATTGCTCAGCCTTATAAGGTAAACTTAAACAACTCCTATAAAATGGCAACAAGTGCTGTTTAGAAAATAAAATAATAAATAAATAAATAAAAATAATAAGTGCGGTGGGGTTGGCACCTCAACATTTACAAATTAAAGTTGCCATTTAAGTACGAATTGAAGAAGTTATCGACACGTAATTGGACATATTGCAGTGCGAAATTTCTTTAGAAGCCTGGATCGCTTCTTTACATAGGAGGGAGTAAAACAGCTCATACCACGTCAACAGTGCATAAAACATTATTTTGTTTGCTATTTACCATCTGAATTTTTAAATAAACACAACATTGTTATTTACTGCCCATGAATGACAAAGACAGACGCTGGTGCTTCCCCTGGGGTGGTGAACAAACAGTAGTAAAGGCAGGGGCATTGATTACATATATCAACAACTCGTAAACGGCAACAAACGCTGTTTAAAATGAATAAATATATAAATAGAAATAATTATTTTAAAAAAGCAGGAAATGAAGGCGTCTCAGTAAAAATCTTGGTTTTAAAAATATTTTTTATAATGATTAATGATACAAGTTTGTCTCGATTTTGTTAGAAAGAAAAAGGAGAATATTATTTCTACACATCGATAGAATTAACAAAAAAATATAAAAGAAAAAAAAATAATAATAAGTGCCCGTAGAATTTGAACTGAGGTGCGTCGGCAGGAAACACCTACTGCGCTATACGTCCCCGGGCGATATCCGACGGTTAAAATCGGTGTATTGTAGAGCGCGGTCACCTAATTAGCATAACAAAAGGACGTGCATCATATGCCGGACGAAGCGGCGAGTTTCCAGTCTCTGTGTATATATGTCTCTGATCTAACTTTGTTTGTATTTTGCCTGTATGACCCGTTACACAATTGCAATAAATAATAATAATAATAATAATAATAATAATAATAATAATAATAATAATAATAAATAAATAAATAAATAAATAAATAAATAAATAAATAAACAAATAAATTAAAAAACGGTTTTTGTGTGTCTTTAGTTTTTACTATTATCATTTCTTTTTATCTTTTTATCACATCTATGCAATATTCTGCTTCAAAGAAATCTCGAAATGGCAATACGCTTTTTCTACAATTTCATTTAAAAGGATTTGACCACAATGGCTGTTGATGTTACTTTTTATATCTGGATATAATAGCAAATCGATGTCCTTTAAAACTTCTTATGCAATAGCATCCGAACATAAAGATAGTTCATTGCATTTTTATAGAAATCCTTTGGAGGGAAGGGCTTCCGTCTTGATGAATGTTAGGCCAGTTAATTGATACAAATAACTTTATTCATAAGGTGTCTCCCATGGGATTACTCGCACAATGTCTCGCTTTCCATATACTAACACGATAACGATCTCGTGTGTCGTTAGATGAGTGATTTATGAAATGCTATTGATCAGGGTTTGTAGTCGCACTGCGAATCAATATATACAACAAACTGGTGCTAAGTAGAATCATAAGAGATATAATTATATACGCCGGGGAAGAACTAATAAAACTGTATGTCAGCGACTGTATCACCTCTGCATACCCTCACTGGATCATATCCTTTGTGTGCTAGGATTGGCTTCTAGGCAAATCCTTAACAATGGCTAAGGACAAATCCCTAACAATGGCTAAGGACAAAACCCTAACAATAGCTAAAGACAAATCCCTAACAATGGCTAAGGACAACTGGCGTATAATCAGTAGATCTGATCATTATGATAATTAGGGTAGTACTTCAATGGACAATGTAAATGTAAGAATCAAATGTAAAATAAATAAACAAAAAATAAATAAGAAACGAAACAAAACAAAAGCAACAAACACCCCCCCCCCCGAAAAAAAGCAACCACCCTCAAAAGCAAAAGCAACCAACCAAAAATGTTTATTGGTAAAATGTTTGAAAAAAAAAAGAAAAACAAAACGAGAAAAATATTAATTGTAATAATGTAAACAAACAATCTACAATCAAATGAAAATCTTACATCTTATATTCTGATGGAGTGTAGTTCTCGGTCTTTATCTTCTTTGTAGCAAGTTAGTTTTGATCAAGAAATCTCTTCACATTGAGTAATTTCTTCATGCAAAACGAGATTTATTTTTCCGTAGAAGGTATATTGAACTTGAAGGATGGTCATGAATATGCAACCTTAACCCCCTGGTCATTTGCCATGATCGCCAAATCTGCTGGTAGTGCATTGATCCCGCGCGCTGCTTACATTTAACGCTTTGAAAGGAAATACTCACTCTGCTACAAAGGAGCAATGCCAAACACAGAAACACAGAAGGGCCAGGAAAGATTTCTACTGAAGGCTTCATTTACAATTACTTATATAATTGAGAATATATTCCTTATATAATTGAGAATATTAAACTTAATATACTTTAAAAAAAAAAATTCAAACCACAAAAGAATAATAGATTATATTGATAGTCATGCGAGGATCGTAGGTGAGACATTCCCCAAAACAAAACAGGTTTTTCATTAAAACACATAAAGCTTATGAGAAGGAATATATTACATACTTGACAGTGAAGTGGGGACCGTGAGTCCACGTCATAGTTGGACTTCATCTCAAAAAATTAGTCTGATGTGGACTAACTTTCGGATTTGACATTCCTCAGTGTTGTACGACATTAAATATATTCACATGCTTATTCAGGAGGCAAGCTTGGCGACGTGGTTAAGCACTTGGCTTTCGGTGCAGTCGATCTGGGTTCGATTCCAGAATTGGGCATCTATATTGAAAAAGTTGATTACTTCCTGCTTCCATATTGTTATATAATTGAAAATGTGTTAATGGCGACGTATAAGACCAGCTGAATTGCAATACTATGAAGTATTATGTTTTGTTTCTTTTCCGAATTCATTAGTCGGGACCTTTTACAAACGACCCTCATTCGAAGTTGATTAAGTCGTATGCATGATTACTAATATTTCTTATTATATATATACTGCTACTCATCTTTGTACTTTTTATACAGATAGTCCTTATGTGTTCGTATAGATATTCTCAAGAGAAAGTGTTTTTATATTAATTTTGTCCTCTATATCCTCGCTGTCGCAGAAAGTACACTGTCGTCTGGGCTCTCGTGACGATATCGTCCAGTTTCTATTCTTAGTGGTAAAGCAGCGCACATGAACTTCGCAAAAGTGGACTTTATGGGTTTAAGAAGGTCCATACACAAGTAGTCCTCGCTCTGGAAGTTCTAAGTTTAGGGACGATATGAAGATCACTCGACCATTAAACATCGCCAATTCAGGCTTGAAATAGAAAATAGATAACTAAACCATAAACATACATCTGATTGAATCCGCCCTTTTCTTTCAAAAGCTACCGAAACTTCATGGCTTCATACATGTATTTCAATAACATTTTGTAAAATCAGCGATTTATACAAGAAGTTCTTCATGTGAGCGAAACATGCCCAGACTTCATTGACTTGAGTTATTTCATTCTTGAAATTGGATGTGTTCCGGTGATATTTACAGAATGTTCTCCTTTATGGAGGAGCATGATGAAGAAGGTCGTACATCCATCACGAACATCGTGGCTTTTAGACTCGTGCGGATTCAGATTAAAGTTTGATGTCAAGTGTCCAAACTTAAATAGATGGAACCACTATACGGAAAGAATCATGCATGCTTGAAATAGACTGTCGGTATTGGAAGACATTAAGAATTAGGTTTGCAATTAGGAGTTGGCATTCTCGCTACCAGGAAAAAATACATCTGGTCCATGAGAAGTCACGCAAATGTAATTACTGGGAAAGGAATTAGTCAGCTCCCTGTTTTATGTGGCCCTATTCATCTTCGATAATTGCTAGCGTTCCAACTACCAACATGTACATCAATATTTACTTGTAAGATAAAGTGCCTTAAGAAAGGAAGCATGTATTGCACTATAAAAATGTTATGAAGTGGAGGTACTCAAGACTTCGGCACCATCATTTCACGGTACGGCACTCGGTATATGTTGATATTATCACCACACGGTGACGGCATTCACAACATGTTGGTGCCATTACCTTTCGGTGGCGGCACTCACGACTTCGGCACCATCAGCACACACTGACGTTACTCGCAAGATATTTTCTCCATGTACTTACTGTGGCGGCACTCACGACTTCGGTACCATCACTATACTGTGGCAGCACTCAGTACATGTTGGCACCATCGCTTGACCGTGCCAGCACTCATTCTGCTGGTACCATCACTTTACCGTGACTATATTCATTACGCTTGTAGAATCATCACATCGTGGCGACACTTTCTACTCTTACACCATTACCATACAATTGCAGCACTCGCTATTCTGGCACAATCATGATTTCTTGGCAGCCGGGATATTTTATTAAACGCAATATTTGCTGGCCTTGCCGCATACTTAAAAGTTATAACATATTCTCTTCTGAGGTTACCATCATTGGGAATTTGCTTATTAATACCCAAATCATCGGTAAATGACCATTTACACTACCGTAAGCTTGATGCATCACTGATAGACAGGAGGTTTTTCTATCCCCTTGTCTTTCAAGAAGAGAAGAGAATGTTTTACACAAATATTAAAATAATAAGAACTATATTGTGCGACCTAAATATAGCTCACGTGAATGATCAATGTTCACATTACATCACTGTGAACAAATTCATCATAATAGAGCTAATAATCCCCAGAAACCGGGTCAGGAAAACAGAACGGGAACAACATCTCACTGACGTTTAAATACTGTAATACAGTGAATGCAGGTAGAATGTGAGTGGAATTTCATTCATTGAGTATTGTTCAGAATTAAATGCCACCATTAAGGAAAAATATCATGTGGTTACATAACTCGAGACAGTAATGTAATATATACATGAATGTATATTGTAAGATATGTGTTGTATAATTCAGGGAGGTGGATGACGTAGAAGATTTTGACTACCATATATTAGTAAAGAGGACGTCAGAATTATAAGAGCATGGTGGCGCCATCAGACACCGAGTTTACGCCTTAGACTATCGTCATGATGTGCATCTCTCTATGATCTCAGTGTATGATCCTGTAGATGTGACGAAGGATGATGGTGTATTTCTATATGTTTAGGTAAGTTGTTTTGATCTTGTGTAGTTGTGTGCGCAAATAGACAAAAACTGTGATTTATTAATTTTTGTAAAATTAATCGGCGCTTTGGACATTTCTTTTATCAGTGACATCGTTTACAGTACATTATTTTATCGTGACATTATTGTATCAGAGAGTTTGATTTCGTGTGTGGTATACCTTTACAAACCGAAGTTGTATGAATCCTTACTAATTCTTATTGAAAATGGTGGTATATATGTATAAAAGAAATAATAATCATATCATATAATAGCAAAAACACGCTTAATCCACAAAGTCCCAGACCGTTGACCGCTCTTAACCTATATCAAGTGGAAACAAATCATTTGCACTTCTGTAGACAATGAACGGTAGAATGCCGAATTTCTCATCGTGTTTGTTTAATTTTATTCTTTGAAATTGGTTTATCGTAATAATACACATAATTATATATACTGTATTATAATACCTTATTTTAATGAAATTTTAAATGTGGCCGTTTAGTACAAATATTGTTGAACTTTCTCTCATACATATATCTGTATGGTATATATATTGTATACCTATTTGATAAACTACTTTCTTCTCGCCGTGGTGATCAGTGGAAACATGTATAACTTGCATAATGGAAGAGGTATATATGTACATGTATTTTATATAAATTGTCGGGAAAGATAAACTTTATACACACACACACACACACACACACACAGAGAGAGAGAGAGAGACTATTGTCAGAAAAGAAATATAAATTACATCGCAGATGAAATGCTGCTTGTACGACATGAAAATCTCCGATATACTAAACATACGAACATGTTTTTGATTTTATAATGAAAACATTTTTTTTCAGGATAAATGTATAATGGTGGAGCGCAACAGTAACCATGACAACAAGTCATCTGACTATAGACTCAGACAACCAAAAAATCAAACTTGCTATTCTAGGTGCCCCAGGAGTGGGGAAAACGGCAATCATCAAGCAATTTGTTGACAACGAATTCTCGGAGGAGTACGAGCCGACGGATAAGAAGCAGGTCTATCTTCCGTCTGTCATAATAAACGAACATTTATACGAATTAAAGATAATAGATTGCCCATACATTCCGTATTTTCCCGTGAATTCTCTTTACGAATGGACAGATTTCCGCGGGTTCGGGCTTCGGAATGCTTCTGCCTACATCCTTGTTTATGATATTACGTCTGAAGACAGCTTCCAGTATATAAAATCGCTTAGGGATCAAATTTTAGAAAGTCGAAATATGCACGATGTGCCCTTATACATTGTGGGAAATAAACATGATCTCGCTGAAGAGCGAGGAATCTCGCGACGAGAAGTAGCAAATCTCGTGAAAAAACAATGGAAATGTGGTTATATCGAATGCTCGGCTAAGTTTAATTGGCACGTTGTATTATTATTCAAGGAGCTGATGAAGACAATAGACTACATCGACTATGGACATAAACCGACGGCGGTACGGGTTCAAGATGCACTGCGACGCAATAGATGCGTCATCCTATAAATAGATTATTGTTCTTTGATAAGCGTTAGAAATAAATCAAATTTCACCGTCACGAGTGCTTATTAATAAATATTTGTTTTGCTGCTGTTTTAAGCCAATACTATCACACATACATGGTGGCGGCACCTGTCTGGAGTATTGCTTCATAATTTTGATCAATGCTACGGATCTTTTGGAAGTATTGAGGGATATTTTACATGCCAACGTAAACCGCGGTAAGGGGTTTGGGCTTATACCGTGACAAAGTCTCGGTTAATATCCTGACACGGGGCCTCGGTTTATGCCGTGACACGAGGCATCGGTTTATACCGTGACACGGGGCCTTGGTTTATATCGCAATATTGGACCTCGATTTGTGCCGTGACACAGGGCTTAGGTCTATACCGGGACACGAGGCATCGGTTTATATCGTGACAAGGGGCCTCGGCTTATATCGTCACACGGGACCTCGGTTTATATTGTGACCTAGGTTCATACTGTCTCATCCAAAGGACACAGAGATACAGAATCTATTCACATTAAAGAAAATCCGTGCGTACTGACAGCTGGAATCAAACCCGGGCCCTCGGGATTGAAGTCCACTGCGATATACCACTGAAGCAAACCCCTCCCCCTTTCATTTATATATTAACCCTGGTAGTTAATTAATAAATAACAACTACTCAGCTGTAGTTTATTGCACTGGCTCGGTGATAATTTGGTTGTTTATGCGACTCGTAGAAGTATTGGACAATACAAACAAATAGTTATTTCTATTCTAATGTGTTTCTACAGACAACAAGTTAAGTTTCGTAGTAAAAATCAGTAATACAGTTTTCAGATAAAGAAATGGGTGGAGCATTTTAAAAGAACTGAAGTTATATGCATAGTATCTGAAAGAGAAATGACCGAGAATCACATCCAGGCGAGCGATCTCTGGAAAATAAAAAAGGAAATCTCAATTCATTTTAGAATATGTATTATATATAAATTTATAACATCATGATAAACATGTGTATTTCAAACATAACCTTATCATAAATACTACTTTTTCATATAAAACCTGTAGATAAATGTACATTTTACAAATAATGGCCGTGGCGCAACTGGCTGTTTTTGATATACATGTCACAACACAAATGTAAATGTAATTATCTTCATATCGCCAAACAAGTGGGAATAAGTGCTGCTAGAATCTCCCCGAAGATAATCTTAAAAATAAATAGCTTAAATACGACAATTTCTGTCACATCTGTACCATATTCAAGGGCGTAGAAAAAGGGGGCAAGGGGGAGGTACACATCCCCCCATTTTCATGGGGGGGGGACCTGAGCCCCCTCCCCTTTCGGACGTAACGGAAATGACTTACTATCATAGTATACACAAAGTTGTGCCTCCCTCCTACTTTTCTTTGTCCTGCTACGCCACTGATACTCGTAAAGTTTTATGTATAGTAAGTTTGTATGCTGCATTTTCGTCAAAAATTAAGATGCATGTTTTCCTATGATCGGTCTGCAAAAGAATAACCCTGAGAACCAATTTTTTCCTCGTATACCGAATCACCTAAATAAATTTATTTACTCAGAATATCTTGATAAGACATGATATATAGACTTACCATACAATGTGCAGACTACATTTCTAGATATGCATAATTATGTACAATTATAATTCGTTTGTTTGGGGTTGAACCCAATGCGTTTTTTTTCCGACACCCGAGTTTGAAGTTCGATATTCAGATAGAAATTTTAAAAGCCCTTTCCCCTATGATTAAAAAGTATATCTAAAATTGTCAAAGGCATGATATTCGTTTCTAAAATCCAAAAATGTCTAACCCATAGCGTTCAGCAGAGATCAGATGAAAGGTCGCAGCGTTTTGCAATGAAGCAAGTCGCACTAATTGCAGTTAAAATCATTGACTATAAAATGTTCAGAATCCCAGTCGTGCAATTATACGAATAGAAGATCTGGATAGGTGTTCTGATCTAAAACCTTTGACAAAGGCTTTGTAATTGCAATTCGGTATTAACGATGCAATAATGTAGTTGAAGGAATACTATTGAACATTTTGGTGATTTCTTAGTTCAAAACACGAAATGATGATGATGATGATGATGATGATGATGATGATAATTATAAATCTGTTACTGTACAGAGTAGTTAGCATTATTCACATAAAGTAAATCCAAGTAAGGTATCTCTGTAAAGAGGACAGGAGGGGTCAGAGAGGTGTTGGTTAGTATTTCACGTTCCTTTCAACAATTATCAGTCATACAGCAGCAGTCATCGGAGGAAATAGGAGGTAACCGATCTCTTAAACATGGTAGTGCACGTCAAACGGTTACTCACTAAAACAATTCTGGCCTCTTTATTCACTTGTTGAATTCCTCTCTCCTCTTTGTTTTTCTTTTTTTTCTGTTTAATTTGTTTCGCTTTCAATTTTCCTTTTCATACTTTTTTTTCTTTTCAAACCTTTTTTCTTTGGAAGGGGTTTGAAGGGGGGGGGGGGGGGTGTTAGCTAAATAAGATTACAGCATGTGGATTTAGAAATTCATATGCAGCGATGTTGAATCGTATTTCATTCCATTACCGTTTATACTTTCCATTGTTAATGTTTGAATATCGCGTTATGTCACCGTTAATACACAAATTCAGGGTCATAAGTCCTGGCATGTTAATATCTGTTACAATATAATATTACAAAATTGATGTCTGTATGGTTTATAGCTAGTGTATAGGTTTATTAGGGAGGATCTATATACGGGCGAATGGGGCATCGTTTTCAGGCCACTGTTTTACGTCATCTTATAAAACCATATCATTGTATTTATTACATGCATATCCATATAATTTAATGTAAATTGGCGGTTGGTTGGCTGGTTGGTTGATTGGTGTTTCAACAATTAGGCGTAACCCGTTAATCGAACCCGGATCGCCGCAAGCGAAGCGCTTAACCATTGCACCAAGCCTGCCCCTTGTGAATTAGAGGATTTAATGTCTTTTCTCCTATTAAATAAAGCCGGCGTGGCCTAGTGGTATCGCGTCGGACTCCTGATCGGGAGGCCGGGGTTCGAGTCCCGCTCTGGTCATGCCGGTGTCCTGTCTTTCGGATGAGACAGTAAAAACCGAGGCCCCGTGTCGTGGTATGCATGGCACGTTAAAGATCCCTCACTGCTTCGGTAGGGTCCGTTGCAAAGGTCAGAATTTGTATGTCCCGCATCAGGCAGATGCCGTCACCATATACGTGAAATATTCGTGGTGTGACGTAAAACGAAAATCAATCAATCAATAAAAACCTATTCGATTTGCAGAACACTTAGTTATATATATATATTATACTAAGAAATGTACATACATGTATATGTCAACCATATGTTACTTATTTACTTTATTTAATTATTTATCATAATTATTATTTTAGAAAATCGAAAAAAAAGGTAAAAAGGTTTCATCCCCTTATCTTTAGAACATAAATGGCCCGATAAAAAAAGTTTGAAAATATAAATTTAACTATTACCATATGCATTAATAATGAACTATGCCACATAGATAGGCATTGATTGTTGACGAAGCTACAACAAAAACGAAAAACCTGAGTGTATTGACTATATTACATTATTATTACATTAGAAGTTTATGTCGAGTTCAGGCTCAATCTAAAAGTTGTCCAAATCTAAGTTCTTTATTACTTTTACTCCCGGACACACTTGAAAAAGTTTGTACAAGCCGAAAGAAGTATAAAAAAGTTATATCAGAAATGCCTTAGCAGATGTGATATGATGAAATAGTGTATACTACATGAACACCACCCAAGTACTCGTAGACAAGCTTGCTACCACTGACATATATTACATGAACACCACCTAGGTACCCGGATACAATCGTGCTACCATTGATATACACTGCATGATCATCACAGAGGTACCCGGAGACAAGCTTGCTACCATTGACATACACTACATGATTACCACAGAGGTATCCGGAGACAAGCGTGCTACCATTGACATACACTACATGATCACCACAGAGGTACCCGGAGACAAGCTTGCTACCACAGAGGTACTATATGATCACTACAGAGGTACCTGGATACAAGCTTGCTACCAATGACATACATTACATGATCACCACCTAGGTACCCGGAGACATGCGACCTACCATTGACATACATTACATGATCATCACAGAGGTACCCGGAGACGAGCTTTCTACCAATGACATACACTACATGATCACCACAGAGGTACCCGGGGACAAGCTTGCTACCAATGACATACACTACATGATCACCACAGAGGTACCCGGAGACAAGCGTGCTACCACTGACATACACTACATAATCCCCACAGAGGTACCCGGAGACAAGCTTGCTACCACAGAGGTACTATATGATCACTACAGACGTACCTGGATACAAGCTTGCTACCAATGACATACACTACATGATCACCACCTAGGTACCCGGAGACATGCGACCTACCATTGATATACAGTACATGGTCACCACAGATGTACCCAGAGACATGCTTGCTACCATTGATACATACTACATGATCACCACCTAGGTACCCGGAGACATGCGACCTATCATGATATACAGTACATGGTCACCACAGAGGTACCCAGAGACATGCTTTTGCTACATGTACTACTGACATATACTACATGATCACCACAGAGGTACCTGGAGACAAGCTTGCTACCATTGATATACACTACATGACCACCATCTAGGTACCCGGAGACAAGCGTGCTACCACTGACGTACACTATATGATCAACACAAAGGTACCCGGAGAAAAGCTTGCTACCATTGACATACACTACATGATCACCACAGAGGTACCCGGAGACAAGCGTGCTACCACTGACATACACTACATGATCACCACAGAGGTACCCGGAGACAAGCGTGCTACCACTGACATACACTACATGATCACCACAGAGGTACCCGGAGACAAGCGTGCTACCACTGACATACACTACATGATCACCACAGAGGTACCCGGAGACAAGCGTGCTACCACTGACATACACTACATGATCACCACAGAGGTACCCGGAGACAAGCTTGCTACCATTGACATACCGGTACACTACATGATCACCACAAAGGTACCCGTAGACAAGCTTGCTACCATCGACATACACTACATGATCACCACAAAGGTACCCGTAGACAAGCTTGCTACCACTGACATATACTACATGATCACCACCTAGGCACCCGGAGATAAGCTTGCTACCATTCATATACACTGCTTGATCACCACAGAGGTACCTGGAGACAAGTATACTATTATGGAGATTTTCTGTATGATGATCACCTAGGAGAACTATCAACATGCTCATCTCTGAGCTTGGCTCACTTCTGCTGCAAAAATGCTAAGGTGCCTATGTAACTCACTTGACATTCATTAGCTATAGCTTCTATCCTCCAATCACAATGATAAATACTTCTTGACCTTGATGTAAATCTTATTTCAAAATACATGTATCTTTCATCATTGTCTCAACATAAGAACAACCTGTAGCACTATAATGTTTCAAAATCTCCATGTCAAGTTTTCAAATCAAGGTGATACTGGGTATTCAACTGAGAGTTAGAATGTAACCTTGACCTATATACCCTCATGAAGTTGCTCTCTGCTTTCTATGGCAGGCCAGTGCATGGAATAACTGACCTACAACAAAATGCATGTACAAATGAAGAAAAATTTGAATTGCCAAAAGTAAAAAAGACTTTTTGGACAACATTCCACTTCAAATATGCATCTCTTCTTAGGGTGATCTTTCTTTGTACCAAGTTTCATCAAAATCCCCTAAAGGTTTTAGAAGGTGTTGTGAAGACAAGATATTTTAATAAAATGTCAAATTTTAATGCTTTGTAAAAAAATGTTATTATTTGTATGATTATCACAACTGTCACAACATTATGTTACGTAGTTCATACAATACAATAGTCCCCAATGGGTCTACAGCTCCACTGGTCTTTTTCTTCACTGCCTTGTCAGTATATATTCATGACTATAGATTTCTATGCATACAAACATTTACTGAACAGAAATTATAGTTGAATATCTAGCATAAATAACTATTCCCGTAAACACTTTAAAATCCCTATAAGAATAGAGATAAAGTAATATATCAATAACAAGAATCACTCGATGTCCACAGAATTGTTGGCCACTTGGCCTTTATCATAATGAAACAAAAATATATATATATATATACATACACTGTATATAAATAAATATAAAATCAGCCATGTGGACTTTTGCAAGTGAAAACATTGAAAAAAAATGTAAAAGCATGGATTTCACTTAGAGATTTTGTTTTTTGTTTATTGTTTCCATTTGATGAAGGCCAAAGTGGCCAAAACATTTATGGTCATAGAGTGATGTTATTTATCTAATTCACACTTCTCTTTAGAGGACTTACATTTCTTGGAGAAAATTAATGCATAGACTTTTAAAATGGCTGCCATAACACTGGTACAAAATTATTTATTTACAGAGACTTGCATTTGTGGGTCTGCATACATAGGGTAAATTGATCTAGTTAAAACTGTAATCTGCTCTCTAAATACTGTGCTTATTAAGCACAGCAAAGTTAAGAGGTACATTAGCAGTCTGTAATAGACAGGACTTATTCTAGAACTCTGAATGTATTTGTGACTATATTTACATTAGCGTAGTCATGATTTGGTACATCATCAATAGTGTAAATGCCACTAAATAATAAAATATCTTAATTAACTACACACGTTAACACTTGATCTATCATGTTATTGTAAGAGATGCAACACATGCACTCATCAAGAATGATGAAAAGATATCAGATTCA